>JARHVA010000084.1:855000-1455000 GCA_037957365.1 Torreya grandis
TTCCTCCGGCTTAACACCGATAGTCTGTTCAGGGTGCCAAACTATTATGGCAACTAAACACGAGGGTTGCGCTCGTTGTGGGACTTAACCCAACACCTTGCGGCACGAACTGACGACAGCCATGATCCAAATAATGATCAATTATCGCTACGGCTCCCTAAGGTAATTTGTATAGTGTGAAAAGTAACTTTAAATACTTATATGAAAATTAAATTGTCTAATTTGTACATGGATAGACATTTTGTCATAGTTAATAATTGATAAGGATGATGAAGAGGATGTGGATTACACTTTTTATATCGATGGCAATATTGAGCTATAAGGTGCCTCGTTATATGCATTTAACGCCCCTAATCATTATATAGAAGATGAGGGAGGTGGTGACTAGAATTTAGAACAAATCAACAATATTTTTATTAGTTTAGAATAAAGATTATATTAATTTCACTCCCTCCAATATTGTATATTATTTCATATAGATAATATTTACAATTTTTATGTTCTTATTTATTGCAAATAATATTTTTTTATATAAATGTCACAGTTTATGATAAAATTAAACAAATAACTAAATGTTCAAATTCACAATAATTTTGTGTATATAAATACACACATGCCCGTGATTTTTAAAGTTCTAATTTATTACAAATAATATTTTTCAATATAATTGTCAATTTTTTATAAAATTTATAAAAAACAACTAAATGTTCAAATACATAAATATACAACATGCATGCATGCATGTTGCATATTTATATAGATAAAATTATTGTGATTGTAAACTTTTTTTTTTTTTTTAATTTAATTATTATTTTATCATAAACTTTGCAACTATATGTATATCCACGTGTGTATTTATATATAAAACTATTGTGAATTTGAATATTTCGTTTTTTTTTTTTTTTCATTTGTTAAAAACTTTGAAACTATAACTGCATACATACATATACATATATAAAAATAAAAAATACAATTTATTTGCACTGAATTTGTGTTGCTTTGTTTTGCAGAATTGTTGGATGGACATAAAATAGGCTCCCCTAATTGCCAACGCAATCTCCAGGCATATAAAAATGTCTGCTGGCGTCAACCTTGTGCCTAAATTGCTTTGCAAAAAACACCTCAAAATCTTTTGATTCAAAAAACCCCCCCAAAAACATTGACTTCCAATGCAACTCCGACCCAAATTGTGCCGCAAATCACACCACGTATTAGTGACAATAACCCTTTTAATATGATACTGTTTTCATTGTGGTGTTTGCCAAGCTCAATGGAGGCAAGATAGTCTACCAAGTAGTCTGGAACATTAAACACCTGAACCATTGGTGTTCAAACCAAGAATATATCAATGATGTTACAAGCGAAGGAATATGGGCACTGATATAATCAACGATTAATCAAATGTGTTCCAGACCCCCACACTACATCAAGAAACAAAAAATTTATGGTCATTTGAGTTCTTTGCTATCAGTAAGACTCTGGCAAGTTTTTGGATTCCTCTGATAACTACCTCAGAAACCTGACTAATGATTATAAATAATGTATAAAATAAGTGCACCAAGCTTTTGGCATGGGATTATTCCACGTTCGTAAGAGCTTTGTGCAGTTGATGGAAATAAAATGCACACTTATAGACGGCAATTGAAGCAAGCAACAAGGGATAATTTGAATATATCATGAACAATAGAATGTTCCTTCTTATAACTTGGCATGGTATGAAAATACTTTTTTGCAGAGGATGCAAATAAACATTTCAAAGTAGTTAGACGTGATCAATTATAAATACCATGTCGGACAATAAGGCAAGTTGTATGGAGTCCATCCTTTCTTTTGATATGATAAATTCCCCTTGTGGAGAAACCTTCACCATAGTTGCCAAAACCAAGACTTGTACCTAGTCTCATCCATGGGGATACCCACACCATTGAGATGGATGTCGTATTTTACAAAATTCTGTGTCTCCTGGGGATTTGAACCTGGGCTCTGCTTAAGAAGCCCCTTGTGTTCGCCAATTCAGTTCATTCCATGTCATCATATAATTTCCTTTTACTTAATGTAAAAAATGGTTTGTTATTTAATTCCGTGCTAAAAATAATCTAATAAACCCAGTAACCTCTGAAATCCGGAACACATTGGAATTTCAATGCCATCTAGAGGAAAGTTCCCTCAGATGTGCGGTGGTAATAAAAAATAGTAGTAATCTTCTCGCTTATAAAAGCAAACCAAAGAACATGGGCTCATTCGAGGAAATCACGGATTGCCTCTGCTAGAGCACCAGATGATCATGATGGACTTTTCTAGACTGAACATTTAACACAATACAAGTGTTTGATGTAGAATATACATGGTATACAACTTGAGAACCTAACTAGACTGAAACAAGATATCACCACTATTCTTGCCTGTACATCAGGAGCTTAAAAATGCCGGTACAACGGATACATCTCCCCAAACACAAGCAGTGCCACATAAAGCATATGACATATTCTGAATAATAAGATCACACTGTCTAACCAAAAGCATATTATATTGAGCTGAGTCGGAAGCTTCCGCTTGGACACATCAAAAGCTATTCACAGATGTTCCTTACTCCAGAGACTATTTACAAGTGCATTATTTTCTTCCAGGTGTAAGATGTAAACTATAAGTCTATACCATTGTTCAACTGAATTGAAAAAGCAGCTCTGCCCACATCATCAAGCGGGCTCTCCACTCGCAAAACTAATCCAGAGCTCCCAGAATTCCCATTCTTTTTAGACCTACCAATCTGTACAAGATAAGAAAAATAAACGCAACATATATATTAGCTTCGTATACAATCATGCAAATCCATTGCTTAAAACAAAATTCTAAAATAGTCTTTTAGGATTGTGTTCAGTGGTTTAGTTCTAATTTGAAAAGAGAACTTACACGTGCAACAAGTGAAAATGTAAAACCAAAGTAGACAAACCTGATCTTTGATCTCGTACAAATCACAAAAGAACATTGGCAGAAAACGGTAATGAATTGCAGGCAAATGCAAATATAACTTACAAAATGAGCATTTTCTGCTCTACATAAAAAAGGGAGTTGCAAAGCTTCCAAACGAAATAAGCATTTTCAGCTCTACATAAAAAAGGGAGTTGCAAAGCTCCCAAAGCATGGAAGTTTTCTGAAACAGACATGTTCAAAAATTTCTTAAGGAAGAAATAAAAGAGATTTCAAGTTTCTTTCTAAAACAAAAGCATGTAATTATTAGAATAGAGCGTCCATTATGTCAGCCTATGTTAATGCATTTAGCTTGTGTATTTTGAGCAATAAGCAGTTGACATTTATATATTGTCTGCAGTTTCTTCTACATGTCAAGTATTGCGACAGCACACATAAAGTAAAAGATCTTGCATGTAGCACAAGTCTTGGTGGTCAATTTCAGTAAAGCACCATGTCAGTGAGTGACAACCCCACACAAAAATTCAGTGTGTCAGGTTCCACAGAGGTCGTATTGAGGTGCATCAGTAGAGTAACAAGACTGCAAACTGGTGATTCTTATATGGCAATGTGTTAAGATGGCAATCCTGAGAAGGTAGTTGGTAAGTGTCTTGCATGCACAAAAAATGCAAGGAGGTGCTGAGATAAATTTGTTGACTATGTTTCACCAATTGGCTAATTTTTCGCTGAAGTTTTAAATCCTAGATTTGCCAAGCAGTACATTTCAAAAAAACATGAACTAAGTCTTTTCTATAAAATGCCCATGAAGTTATTAATTCGCCAAAATGTACAATGATTAAAGGTTTTCCTAAAACATTAGCATATAAAACTTTATTTATTATTTCCTACGTTTCAGAGTGAAAAGATTTTCCAACTATTCTATATGCAATGTGCATAGAAACAGTCCATTCCCTAAAAGATTCACACATATAGTGTAAAACCCAGTCTTCTGGAATATATTGTGAAAATGCATTGCTGGTACTTAAAGCTGAGTCAACAAAATACAGAAGTTATAACTGTTTTACTGATGTATCCATGTATTATATTGTACTATAAATTTGTGTAATACACACAAGATTTGAGAACAGATCTTTTACTTGAATATATTCTGTGTGCACATTTCATTCTTAATATGGTATCAAATGTCATCAACAAACTCGCTCATGAAGCACTTGAAGTCTGGTGTGAGGATAAGAAAAAATACCTCAAATTTAAAAAGTAGTGCCTTTGAGGAAGAGAGTTGGACCACTGAGTACGAGGAAATCATATGCAATTCCTTGGACAATTCAAAGTCCCATATTCCCAAGCTCATATAAACTTGATGGCAAGAACTATAAGCCTTGCCCTTGGAAAGTATATTATCGAGAAACAGTTAAGACAATATACTGCTGGAAATATAAAAATACAAAAATACATATCCACTACGAAAAAGAGGGAATCCGGCAATGACTGTTGAAATTACATCTTGGAAGTAATAGTCTTCCCATCAAAAAATAACACCTAAAACATACCAACAAAACATAGGCCAAATCAGGCAAAAAAATTGCGGAATTTTATTTATTTATTTTTATTTTTTGGGAGAAAAATCATAATGCATCCGAAAAACAAACACACACCTTACACGACACTACTAAAATTTACGTCATCTAATACTAAGATGTAGTGAAAGCCACAAGAGCACAAGGCTCGAAATTATAAAAGCAACCCCACCCACACTTCCACAAGGATTAAACCGAGTTTGCTAACAATTAAATTTGCCACAAGTAAATAACTAATTTTCCAAGGGTTATATGAAGCAACCTAAGGTTATACAAAGAAATCATTAATAAAATAATATACAACAAAAAAACCGCTAAGGCAAAATTATTAATTATTAAATAAAACATTTGATATTAAGGGCAAAGGTTAATGGGACCAAAAGGCCCAGCCCTTAGATCAATTGGATCTCAACCGTTTCTCCATTTTCCCTAGGAGAAACCTTAAAATTATTTTTATAAAACTAGCCCTGAGCTTTGCAAAGTTTCATTCGCACCTCCAGCATCTGACGCATGCAAGGGAAAGAAGTGGGGAAAGCAATCATACCAAAATGTAGCACCTCAAACGCACCAATAAACATAGGCTGAATTGGGTGAAAAAATGTGGATTTTTTTTGTATTTTTTTATTTTTGTAGTAAGAAGCATAACGCACCCGACAAACAAGCACACACTTTACGTGACATTACTAAAATTTATGTATCTAATACTAAGACGTAACGAAAGCCACAAGAGGGCAAAGCTCGAAATTATAAAAATGGCCCCGCCCATGCTTCCATAAGGATTAAACCGAGTTCGCTAACAATTAAATTTGACACAAGTAAATAATCAATTTTCCAAACGTTATATGAAATAACCTAAGGTTATACAATGAAATCATTAATAAAATAATACACCACTAAAAAGCTGCTAAGGCACAATTATTGATAATTAAATAAAACATTTGATATCATTTGATATTAAGGACAAGGCTTAATGGGACTTTAAGTCCCGAGCCTTAAATCAATTAAATCTCAACCATTGATCCATTTGCCTTAGGAGAAACCCTAAAATTCTTTTTGTAAAACTAAGTCTAAGCTTTGCAAAGCTTCTTTCGCACCTCCAACATCTAACAAATGCAGGGGAAATAAGTTCAAGGGGAAGCTTCGTCATGCTTCCTCCCTCCAACTTCCAGCATAGCCTTCTTTCCTTATAGAAGTCTCTGTGTTTTCTTTGTGTTCGTTAATATTTGTGGAAAACCTAGTCGGCAATGCTTATTTTATTTTATTGGATATATACGGATCGGCAATACTTTTAGTCTGTGGCTGAGGATGGAAGCAAACGGAAAGGGCAAGGCGCCCTCGGTGCCTGCACTGGGTGAGTGGTGCCAATGCGCTCGGTGCCTTGATGGCAAGCACCAATGTGGCACCCAAGCGCTTGGCACTGGTGCCTTGCTTATTATATAAAGGAAATTATGGACATAAAAGAGGCTCGACCTAGTAAATGAAATCTGAGACCCCTAACTTCTCCCTATCCTTTCCATGGTAAGAACCTACAAGCCCAAATAAACCCATTAGAATAGGGTACCACAGGAATCTTAGGAAAAAGGGTAAGTTGTAAAAGAAGAGAGAAATATAATAATAGTTATACCAGCAATGCTTCATTGAAGCTTCAAATTTATCAGGAAATTATTTGTGTAACTGAGATACAAGCTTCAGGGAGTTCTATGATAATTTTTGGTGGTTTATTATTTTATTAATGGTTTTTTGGTATAACCTTAGATTATTTCATATAACTGTAATGACCCCTTCTCGAATCTAATCTCATAATGACCGTTGGCCTATTCCTGGAAATCTGTAGGCTATTCGGAAGGTGCAATTGAAGGTTTCCTATTTTTTAGGATGTCTTTGTTCGAAGTTTTGACGGCAGATTCCTTCTGGGTTTTTCGAGAGCTTCGCGGAGGTATGTTCGTTTCAGTTTTCTGAGCATTTCCAGGAATTTACTATTTTTAGTAAATTCTATTTTTGGCAGCTAGCAGGATTGTCGCAAGGAGTTTACTTTCCCTTTTTAGTTGTCTCATTCAGTTTTGGGCTTCAGAATTCGGTCTTGGCGGAATAAGTGAATGTCACTTAAAAAATAATAATAACGTTATATTTTAACGTTGACCTTGGCCTAGACTAGATAACTTAATGTTATTTTAAAAGAGGGACTTAAAGGGGGGGCGCCACATTGCTTGGAAAGGGGGCGCCACTTTTGAGGATAAGCTTCAAGGAAAAGCCAATTGAAGCCTATAAAAGAAGGCATTGGGCTATCATTTGATCATCTTGGTTTTAATGCATTGTTATGCTGCAGCTTTGGCTCTGGAACTGCTTCGGGGAATGAAGGCCTCCTAGCAAGGGCATCTCTTCATGCTTGCAAGACAGCATCTAGGGGTGAATTAGTTATTGATATTTGTATTTGCTTACATATTGCTTTCAGTTATTTCATTGTCAGTTCCTTTGGTATTATTAGAGCTTCAGATATTGTATTTATGTATAAGATAGACCTAGGTTTCCTTTCATAAATCAAAAAATAAAATAAAAAATAGTTCTGGGCATCATCTAATTGTCTTGGTTAGGCCTAGGCGCCCCATTGTTCAAATTTATAGAATTTATAGAGAAAGCATTGAATTTCTAGAGCAAGTCGCCCCTTTTCAGCTAGACGCCCCTCTGGGGTTTGCATTGATTTTTGTGTAACACATTTGGATGCAGATTTCACCAGTTTATTGATGCTAACTTGGGCGCCACATCCAGGAAGAGTCTTTGCAACAAAAATCAGGAAGATTGATTAAGTTTTGCATGAGTTATGAACATCTGAAGAAATTAATAAGTGGCTGGTTTTTCTTCTTTCTAAGGGCAAATTTCTCTTAATTTTGTACGCTGACAGTAGTACTGGCAGCCCTTCTCTATTTGTTCAATTTTCCTTTAAATATTGTAATTAGTTTACAGCTCCGCCTTATGGTAGCTACTTGCCCTATTGGGTTAGCAAGCACATTCTAGGTGTAGAGCATCCGCCCTATGGTAGCTACTTTCCCTTCTGGGTAAGCAAGCACATGCTGGGTGTGGAGTAGTTTCCTTTTCAGTATTTTCATTAAAGCATTGTTATTAAGTTTACTCCATCATATGGTAGCCCCTTATGGGTAGCACATACTTGACGTAGAGTTCTTTATTTGTAATTACTCCGTCTTATGGTCGCCCCTACTCCGCCTTGGACTGGGTAGCACATACTGGACGTTGAGTCCCATTTCTTGTAATTACTCCGTCTTATGGTCGCCCCTACTCCGCCTTGGACTGGGTAGCACATACTGGACGTTGAGTTCCATTTCTTGCATTCTAGTGGCAAAGTTATTTCAGTTTATTTGAGATTAACTTTTAATCTTGACGGAACTTGCTTGTGTGTAATCCAAAATCTAAAAAAGTTGAAAAATTTGGCTCGGAATATTTCAATAACCCTTGGAAAATTAATTATTCACTTGTGGCAAATTTAATTGTTAGCAAACTCAGTTTAATCCTTGTGGAGACGTGGGTGGGACTATTTATACAATTTTGAGCTTTGTGCTCTTTGATCATTGCACTCATGGCTTTTGCTATGTCTTGGTATTAGAAGACATAAATTTTAGTAATCTCACATAGGGGGTGTATTTGTTTGTTGGGTGCGTAATAATTATTACCACTTTAAAAAAATAAAAAAAATAAAAAAATCCGCATTTTTTTTGCTTGGCAAAATTGATAAGTAAATGAGAAAATGGTTTAAACATTCATTGCAGCTCATATTGCAGAAGACATATGAAAGGAAATTTAAAAAGGTTTTGCCTAATCATGCATTAACTAAAACTGTGAATTCAAATGAGTCTTTTGACCATTTAGGTCATTAAGGTATTTGCTTTAAAACCACCTTAAAGCCCTTTTTCCTAAAGTATCGCTTGCTTTGCATCCAAGTAACCATCACACACCCAGAAACCCTCAACGCAAAGACCCTCAGCAGAATTTGGGAGAGGCATTCCAAAAACTAGGGTTAACTACCTCTCCCTGATGGTTGATGGGGTAGGGTCAGAAAATAGGAAAATTATACTCCCTTCCCCACAACTCCCATCCCACCCATAGTATTCCTAAACGCAAGCTTTTGGGCTGGGTAGCTTATCTTTTGGAGGGCTGGATAGCATCCCACACTCTTGAATTTGCTCCACAGTTCTTTTCCTAGCATCCTTCCCCAGGAGAATTTCTGCCATGGTCTTCAGGTGTTGTTCCTGCTGGTTCATTGGTTTCAGTTGTTTCTCCTGACAATCAAGCAGCTGTTTAAAAAAAAAACTTTGCAAAACCACAGAAGCAAAACCCTTCTCCAAAATCTGGTATATGAGGCCCTGGATGCTGCGCTATGTACCTTGGGACTTGAACATTTAAAAATATGTCACCAAAAAACTCTGGTGTGCTGTCAGAAATAAACAAAGGCAGACCAAACAGGATGAACAACAAGGTTCTAATTATAGAAGCAGACTTCTTACCATTATTGGTATGGCATTCATAGATGGTATTATACCTTGTGCAAAGAGGACTGTTAAAGAAGCATAGGTTAAATTGAAAACATTGTATAGGAAGGCAAACAAAACATGAATAGGTCATTTGTGTAGGCGTGTGGGTGGGCGTGTGCATTTTGTGAGGTGAGGGGGCAGAGGGGACAGCGGATAGAGAGGAGACGAACACAGATAAAATAATGATAATATTAAACTACACACACTATATTATTTTTCCTATATATAATAAACGTCTATTACATAGATTACATAGGAAATATATTTCCTATAATATGGGAGATCAAATCTCCACCGAAATCTCATATAATAGGACAAGATATCAACCACCTAACTAAACAGATCAACTCCGTATATTATTGTTAGGCATAACAATAATATACTAACAAGACCCTAACAACGTAATATCTATAATTACGTTATTTACAATTAATAATGTGAAAAATATACCTCAACATTCACCCCCTTGTGAACATTATTAATCCTATCTACACCCCCTTAATGTATGGAGAGAATATACATTTTCAAGAATTGGCCGGAACAAAATCGCATGCCAATGCATACTTTTAGCTCTGCATACTATTGTATGCATCATGTTGTCTGGATCTTGCTGCACATGACCACTACTATGCGAAGGAATGCATCCCACATTTACTCCATATGACCGCAACGGACGTATCATTGGCCGATCATCTCCATAAAGATGTAAGGCAGCCAGAGGATCTCTACAATCAAAGAATTTCTGCAGTTAGTTGCCCTCCTATACAACTGTTGGCCACATTCCATTATATCTACACTCTCCCTTTTCTCCAAATATCTGAAGATGACTAAACAAGTAGAAGAATGAAAACACAATTCAGAAAAAAAAAAATCATGAGGAATAAATCTTCATTGTCATCTGATGCAGCGTCTATTAATATTTGTTGCCACCCAAACAAAAACAGCATAGACGATTTTCACTACCACTGAAGAGTCCTTGGCATTAGCCGATTTGGCATAGAGCACACCACACTGAAGAAATCAAAAACCATACCACACATGTGAATAGGAATGTCCTTTTGTTCTTATTCAACCACATAGCGGAAAAAAGGCACACCACACAAAATGTCACCAAAACATTTGGGCCCCATCGTCGGTGACTGACGAGAGGCTTTGGAAACCTCCTTCCTCCATGCCTCTGACCTCCAGTATGTGATACTACTTACTTAGCACGTGTCTATGAAGCTCGGTTGACGAGAAACTCCTCCCACAATCCGAACGTCACATACAAGCAAAAATGCGTCCGTGAGAATTTTTCTTTTTTCTTTTTAAACCATTTTTGACTGTATATGACATAGGACTTTTGACAACATATGGACACTAATTAGAAAACCCCTAACTAAATGACTTTGATAAATAATGTACATATATGAACACAAAGACACTTTTATGGACATTGATAAAAACCCTTTGAATTTTTTGACTCGACTCTTTTGATTTTTGACAATATTTGACAACTTATAATGACAATAAACATAAATGCTAAAATCAATTGACTAATGATAACAAATTTAATGTAGAAAGACAACATTAAACCAAATTGTAAACTGACTTATTTGAAACATCTATCAAATGACACATCTAAACTCAAACTTTATAATAAAAAACTAATACTTAAATACTTAATGATATAAACTCAAACTTTAAATAAATACAAAACTAAAGAGAAAGAGAATGATAACTAAGACTCTTAATAATCTATTAATAAGACAGCGACCTAAATCATATGAACTCAAACCTAAAATATTCAAGGGGCTCCTTGCAACGTGGCAGTAGACAAATCGATATTTCCATGTTACAGGCACACAATGACAGCCATGAGTGTCGTCACATTTTATTTGTCTCCCTCAAACGCCAAACATGTAAGATTATGCCAGATGTAAGTATCAATTGTTGGAGCCGGATTGAATGAATTTAATATTCATTTAATAGGCAGGGGGCAGTACACACTGGTTCACCCAATCTCCAGAATTTGCAGCAATCTCATTCACTAGTTAGCAGATTTGATTTGATACATTTGATGCAAGAAGATTGGCATTTTTGACTTCATCAAAGAACTCAACAAAATAAATACGCAATCAACAGACTCTCAATGGCGATCCCAAGGAGTTGGATGGCAAAAATTTTAGAGTGAATACGACTCACGTGGACCTATAAACCTGAGCATCAAATTGACTGTAATTATTTCTGCTTGAATATATTGCGTGGTTTCCAACACAGAAATATAACGCCTAGCAAAGACTGATAATGGCGTGTTCAAAATGGCTAGAACGAAATGTGGAAATGAATTACATAGTACTACGCAGATGTATAAGGCTATTACTCTGTCGCTGAACTGCACATTTGGAGAGATCTACGTACATGAATTGATACAACAATTGAATTTATTTGCTCGTTCTTGAATTTTGGAGGCCAACTCTATTAGATCTATGCAGTATGAAAAATAATACTAAGATAATCTCTTAACACGGAACTGACATATACATGGGCACTGTGGATCAGAATAACTGCCCCTAGAAAACTTCAAAACTCCATTACAAGCACAAAACCAAGATGGCTCTAAAACCAATTCTTGGTATAATCAAAGTTACAGAAAGTCGAACACACATATAAAAGAATGATAATATTAAATTGCACACACTATTATTTTTCCTGTATATAATAAATGTCTATTACATAAATTATATAGGAAATATATTTCCTATAATATGGGAGATCAAATCTCCACCGAAATCTCATATGGTAGTACGAGATATCAACCACCTAACTAAACAAATCAACTCCATATATTATTGTTAGGCATAACAATAATATACTAACAAGACTCTAATAACGTAATATCTATAATTACGTTATTTACAATTAATAATGAGCAATATACCTCAACATTCACTTCCTTGTGAACATTATTAATCATATCTACACCCCCTTAATGTGAGCATGGGGAGAATATACATCAAAAATTGGCCCGAACATAATCGTATGTCAATGCATACTTTTAGGTTTGCATATTACTGTATGCATCATGTTGTTTGGATCTCGCTGCACATGACCACTACTATGTGAAAGAATGCATCCCGCATTTACTCCATGTGACCGCAATAAACGTGTCACTGACCGATCATCTCCATAAAGAAGTAAGGCAGTCAGAAGATCTCTGCAGTCAGAGAATTTATGTAATTAGTTGCCCTCCTATACCATTGTTGGCCACATTCCATTATATCTACACTCTCTATTTTCTCCAAATATCAAACGATGACTAAACAAGTAGGGAAATGAAAACACAACTCAAAAGAAAAGAAAAATGAGGAATAAATCCTCATTGTCATCTAATGCAAACCTCTATTAATATTTGTTGCCACCCAAACAAAAACAACATAGACGATTTTCACTGCCACTGAAGAACCATCCTTGGCATCAGTCGATTTTGCGTAGAGCACACCACACTGAAGAAATCAAAAACCATACCACACATGTGAATAGGAATGACCTGTTCTTATTCAACCACATAGCGAAAAAAAGGTACACCACACAAAATGTCACCAAAACATCTGGGAACCGTCGTCGGTGACTAACGAGAGGCTCTGGAAACCTCTTTCCTTTGTGCCTCCAACCTCCAGTATGTGATATTGCTTACTCAGCACATATGTCTATGAAGCTCGGTTGAGGAGAAACTCCTCCCACAATCCAAACGTCGCGTACAAGAGAAAATGCGTTCGTGAGAAATTTTTTTTTTCTATTTACAATTTTTGACTAGATATAACGTAGGATTTTTGACTTTTCCGACATATGGACGCTAATTAAAAAACCCCTAACTAAATGACTTTGATAAATAATGTACATATATAAACTCAAAGACACTTTTACGGACATTGATAAAAACCCTTTGAATTTTTCGACTCGATTCTTTTGATTTTTGACAATATTTGAAAACTTATAATGACAATAAACATAAATGTTAAAATCAATTGACTAATGATAACAAATTTAATGTAGAAAAACAACATTAAACCAAATTGTAAACTCACTTATTTGAAACATCTATCAACTGACACATCTAAACTCAAACTTTATAATAAAAAACTAATACTTAATGATATAGACTCAAACTTTAAATAAATACAAAACTAAATAGAAAGAGAATGACAACTAAGACTCTTAAAAATCTATTAATAAGACAGCGACCTAAATCATATGAACTCAAACCTAAAATATTCAAGGAGCTCCTTGCAACGTGGCAGTAGACGAATCAATATTTCCATGTGACAGGGACACAATAACAGCCATGAGTGTCTTCACATTTTATTTATCTCCCTCATACGCCAAACATGTAAGATTATGCCAGATGCAAGTATCAATTGTTGGAGCTGAATTGAATGAATTTAATATTCATTTAATAGGCAGGTGGCAATACACACCGGTTCACCCAGTCTTCAGAATTTGCAGCGATCTGATTCACTATTTAGCAGATTTGATTTCATACATTTGACGCAGGAAGTTTGGCATTTTTGACTTCATCAAAGAACTGAACAAAATAAATAGCAATCAACAGACTCTCAATGGCAATCCCAAGGAGTTGGATGGCAAAAATTTTAGAGTGAATACGACTCACATGGGCTTATAAACCTGAGCATCAGATTGACTGCAATTATTTCTGCCTGAATATATTGTGTGGCTTCCAACACAGAAATATAATGCCTAGCAAAGACTGATAATGGCGTCTTCACAATGGCTGGAATGAAATGCAGAAATGAATTACATAGGACTGTGCAGATGTATAAGGCTATTACTGTGTGGCTGAATTGCACATTTGGAGAGATCTGCATACATGAATTGATACAACAATTGAATTTATTTGCTCGTTCTTGAATTTTGGTGGCCAACTCTATCAAATCTATGCAGACTGGAAAATAATACTAAGATAATTAATCTCTTAACACGGAACTGACATATACATGGGCATTGTGGATCAGAATAACTGCCCCTAGAACACTTCAAAACTCCATTACAGGCACAAAACCCAGATGGTTCTGATACCAGATCCTTGTATAATTAGATTTACAAAGAGTCAAAAACACAAATAAAAGAATGATAATATTAAACTGCAAACACTATATTATTTTTCCTGTATATAATAAACGTCTATTACATAGATTATATAGGAAATATATTTCCTATAGTATGCGAGATCAAATCTCCACCAAAATCTCATATAATAGTACGAGATATCAACCACCTCACTAAACAAATCAACTCCGTATATTATTGTTAGGCATAATAATAATATACTAACAAGACTCTAATAACGTAATATCTATAATTACGTTGTGTACAATTAATAATGTGAGCAATATACCTCAACGCAAAATAGGTCAATGGGACTCTGAAAAATACCACCAATGATAAAATAAAAGTACAAGGGTAAAAAGAAAGAAAGAAAGAAAGAAATTATAATAATGTCAGTAGATGACCAAAAGTAGGTCAATGGGACTCAAGGATTCTGCAATTAACAATAGAATGTTCTAGGAAGAGGGAATCCTAGATGCAAAATAAAATATAAGTACAAAAGACAAAATAAAGCAATGTGACACTTACACAAGTGGTAATGAAATCAATACAAATAGCAATGAAGGGCAAATAAGAGCTCCAAAAAGCAAGTGTCGATGAAGACTAGAAGGAACTGTCATCGAATTTCTCTATTTGTGCCTGAACTGAATGAGTCACCTAAGCCATCATCGATCATTATGAAAGCTTTGATAATGCTCATCAAAGAGTACCCAAGTGGAAAGACCCTTTGAAATGCAAACAAACTAAAGGAAAAGTACAACAAAAGATGAACAAAGTAAGGGGGTGTAAACCTGAAGTGCTTAAACCCCTATCCGTAAGACATGGTGCAAGTAGCCCTACGAGGGAAGGACAACTTAAAGAAACATGGAACTGATAAGAAGATAAAGCAAGAGACCATCAAAAGTGGCAATGATACCACAAGAAGGGTACCCATAAAAAAAGTAGGTGATAAATGAAAAAGGCAGTCTAGCCTGGGTATCAGAGAATGTGAATGGAGATGAAAGTGCATGAAGTGAAGAAAAGCAAGTATCAAGGGAAAGAGGAAATTCATCTTGGGAGCAATATGTAAAAATACAAGCAGATTCAAAAACAGGTGATTATTCAAACCAACAGAATGAAACCTTCACATTAACGTGAGGATGGTGTGGGCCCAGGGACTGTGATGACAAGAACTGCTTGAGTCATATCACTCACAATATTTTTGATAATAACCAACATCAACATTGTATAAATAGAGAACTTCTTCGTGCCCTTAGACGTCATCATCAATTTCAATCATAAAGAGCAGTTGATGGCAAATGCCCTCACAGATAACAGCTTAAGGGGCCAATGTTGGGCATCAACAGAAAGAGATATTGTTATCAAGGACAGCCTTCCTCCATACTTCGCCGTGTTTGATATCGGGGAGATGCAATCAACAATGTGCCCATTGCTTTATTGATAGGGACAATATCAGATGTTTGGAACTCACTACCAAATATAGATGTCTGAGGCACCTATAAGGAATCAGGATACTCTAGACTTCCCATACACTCGAGAATTGCCTAGGGTTGCACTTTTTGCTAGAATTATGCCCATAAACTTTCAACTCAGCACCAATTCCAAGTAAGGCTAGTTTTAATTGAGACTTCACGCATTTTAGAAACAGAGAAGTGAGAGAAGAGCAAGATGAAAGTCTGAAACCCCAAAACAAAGAGTTTTGCTTATTCCTTGTCCAAACTAGAATCTTAGAATTCAGAAGCCATCCAATAAATATTTATTTTATCAGATGACATACAAACAAGCCATATGCGCGCAATTGGCTGTTTAAGCCTTGTTGTCAATTGATCATGACCATGCTCCGGCCATTTCTGGCCATGCTCCAGCCACCTGTGACCATGAGTCGGTTTCCCAAATCGCAAATGCAGCCATTTGAGGCTGCCTCATTAACCACAGAAGTTTACCTAATCATCTGGGAATCCGAAGTTCAGGCTCGCATTGCTGCCTCTAAAGGCTGTCATCACAACTATATATATGGTCGTCTCAGCCCACAATCTGGTTATTGGTCTTAGTGGAGTAAAAAAAGTCATTCATCCAAGAGCCCAAGCCAGTTGTCTCAATCCACCAAATGATTTTCAAGTCATATAGGAGAGAGATCTAGCAGCCCTAGCCCACCAACTGGAAGTTTGGGCCGTCTAGTGGAGGTGGTTTTTGGACCAATTCAGATTTGGATCTTCAAGAGCGTGCAAAGAGGCTATTTATGAGGACTTTTAGCCAATATTGGTTTAGATTTCAACTTTGGGTCATAAAAGGCCTTGCATATATGCCTTAACTCTTTGTTTCGGACAACTATTTTGGGAGGGCATCAAACCTTCTAGACAGAATAGTGTTGTAAAGCAATCCATTGAGATCACAAGGTGTGGATATTGGGAACAGATGGAAGGCAAACAAATGGATTGTTTGGCATTATAGAAATTCAAATCCGACTTTTGCACAAAAAGAGACATGGCCACTCCCCCACATTCTCTGCGTATCACTCTTGACATTATTCAACACAGGTTTGCAAATCAAATGGGAATTTTCAGACCAAATGATTTGAAGGACAAAGACGTGAAGGGCAAAGGAATGACTACTAGAAGTGATCCCCACCTAAGGAGTAGTGGATAGTGGATAGTGGATAGTGGAGACCACTCCAATATTAATTTCTTCACTCAACGAATTTTTCTTTCAAATTTTATGCTTGTCAAACTTGAAATTGAATCAAATGACTTTGGTGAATGGCAACAAATCATCATGTTGTGTACCTAGGCACAAGATAATTAAATAGAGTATGTTATGGCCTAATTTTCCATTAGGCCCATGGTCGATGTATTAACTTAGAGGAATTAATATTATGTTTAGATTAGTGAGGATTATGACAATGTAATTAGGGTTTTCTTCCCACTTGAGTTTAAATTGAAGGAAACCCCTAAGCAATGCATATCTTACCATTTGATATAAATTTAATACAGAGAGACGTCTTTGTGACCTCTTATGTTTTTTAGGCCAGATTTGGTGTCAATCCACATCAGGTATGTAGGTGCCCCAATTTTTACATTTCAACTTTCATTTTGAAGTTATTTACAAATCGTATTTCTGCATTCCCTTTACGAATGCAGCAAGTAATATCAATGCCCCATCCATTTTTACAACTGCCCAAAAAAATGCCAAGGGGAGTTTATCCAAAACATTAGTTGAAGTTTGTGACCAAAGAAGAGGTAAAAGGATTATTTGCAGAATTTAAAACTAAAATTAGAAGGGAGATAAAATCTCTGGGAAATCATATTTTAAGTTATTTGCAAATCATATTTCTTCATTCTCTTTCAGAATGCAGCAAGTAGCATCAATGCTCAGTCCATTTTTACAACTGCAAAATAACAAAAAAAATGCCAAGGGGAGTTTATCCAAGAAATTAGTTGAAGTTTGTGACCAAAGAAGAGGTAAAAGTATTATTTACAGAATTTAACACTAAAATTAGAGGGGAGATAAAATCTTTGAGAAAGAGTTAAAAGGATTTGCATCCAACGTCCTCAGTATGGATATACACTTTTTGAATTACAAGAGAAGTAAACCCTTTGGGAGATCCTAATCTTGTGCCTCAGGAGGAGGAGGAGGTGGAAGAATGTTCTCAGTGCCCCTCTTTTGATTTATAGATGGAGATCCCACGATATGATTTTGGAAAGCGGTAGAGATACACAAATGTTAAGCAAGGTCAGGCTTGCTTTCAAGGTGCAGCAATTTATGGCCCTGAGGAGAAGCTAAATGTTGCCGGGCAGCACCTAGATGGGGCAGCACATATGTAGGGATAGAGATGCCTCTCAAAACCCTGGATGAAGCTTACTTGAAGAGCATATTGGAGATGGGATGAATCATAGCGTGTCCTGCTCACTCACCTGTTTTAGAAAGACATGACAGTGGAAAATTACAAAGAGAAATTCCAAGTTTTATAATCGAAGGTCAAACTTACAAAAGACATGGTGCTCAATATCTACATCGTCGACATGCAGCCAGAAATTTGGAGTAAGGTAAGGATAGTTGATCCTAAAATTCTAGAAAATGCTATTTTTACGGTTAGAAAGAGCAGAGATAGATGGACAAGCTATTGCAAAAAAATATTTTATTTTGGGGGAAAAAAATGAATTTCGAGAAAAAAATTGGGATATAATCTATGGACTGTTGTTATTTATAAACATATTGTTTTTTGGTCGACCTTTTTATGTTTATTCTCTTGTTGGATTTAAGTAGTGTTGTAATGACTCTCTTTAGTTATGTTTGGTTGTTAAAGGTTGTGTTTTAACCAAAAACCGTAAAGTCTTTTGTCATAGAAAATAGAATGTTATATATAATGTCCCCTTTTTAGAAATTAGAAAAATATTATTACTAACATAAAAAGTATTTCTAAATACTTTAAAATAAAGTAATAATAGTCTAATTTGTTTGTGACTTACGAAGGGGACCTCTTTAAGGGTCATCGGTATATTTAACCCTTAAGTTAAATTAAAAAGAAAAAGTATTTTAAAATATTTATAAATCCCTCCAAGTGGAGTGCCGCACTTTGGGATTCTTTTTGGAGGTAAAAGGGGTCTAAAAAGGAAGAGCAGGATCATTTGGAGGATTATGTTATGTGGTGAAAATTATTTGTAAGTTTAAGCACAAAGCTCTTAGCTTCTTACCTCGAAGGATGAAAACCCTTCTTGGTATTGTTTAGGGATTGGTGGCTTCATTCCAGGAGTCACATTTGGGCAGATTTGTGTATTGGATGCATCAAAGAATACATTCATCTAGAGTGCAGCCCATTTGGGAGGTTGCTAGGGCAGTTTGAAGGAGTGTGCAGCTGTGTCTAGGGCAGATTTACATGTTTGGAGCCCTAACAAGGGCAGCAACTAGGTTTCAGGTAGGGTGCAGTAGCAATGAGCCCTTTTCTAGGGTAGCAAGCAGCATTGGTAGACCATTCAAGAGCAGCTTATTCAGCCAGGAGCCCTCTCCTAGGGCAGTGACCCTTTTCTAGGGTTTGAACTGTAGTTTGGGCCATTTAATGCAGATTTGTGGGTGATTAATCACACATACAACTGATATTTTTATCATAATTATCGGTCATTTATTCAATTCAAAAATGAGGTTTTCAAGGTATTTGGATGGCTGTGTTTTATCATATTTTTGACACATTTTTTATAATAAAATATTATTTTTGTGCCCTAAATTGGCACTTTCAAAATTCTGAAATTTTTATTTAACTTAGGGTTTAAAAGTAAAATTAGAAAATTGCATTTCTTTTTAGAGTTTGTTGAAAAACCCAAATAGCTCTAATTCTGCCCTAAAAGGGGCAAAACATTATATGTCGGGGTAAGGACACAATTTGTATTGTGCAGGACCTTATGATATAAGTTGTTATTCTCTATATTCTTCTATGTTATGTTGTGGTATGCATTTACAATTCTACAATTGATATTCCTTTGGTAGTGTAGTTTTTATAGCAAACATTTTTGACATCATTGCCTTTGTGAAGTTAGGTCAAGTTAAAGTAAGGTCAAAAGTGAAATTCGGTGGACAATACTTATTGACAACAACACATCGTATGATGAAACGTAACGGAGTGAATGTATCAACCAATTCAAGAAGTAGTTGAACCTAATAAACACAGAGAAGACAACCTCACTAGCGATTTCGAGTACTTGTGGCATCTCTCTACATTTCAGCACGTCAAGGACGAATCCGAGAGGACCCAAGTGCCGACAAATTCTATATGGGGCAACTTGGTGGTGACTAAAGCAGTGGATTAACTACTTGATCAGCTACCCAAAATCCTTGGTAGTCACTTTACTGTTTTGCAAATCTGTGTTGAATGTGACTGTGAAGCATGATGACAAAAAAAATTACAACGGTATGAGGAGAGGTGTCATCATGAAGAAGAAAGATCCAAAGACCGACGCCAAACCAAAAGAAATTAATGCCATTGAGGCCAAACAAAGGTGGAAAAACAAGACAACGCGGCAAGGAACTGCACCGAAAAATCCGATGGTCTACTAGACTCTTCAGAGTAACAAGAGCGACGACAGAGGCTTCGAGAGGTGGCCACTTCTAGAAACCCCTTGAGGCAAGTACAAAGCTGGAGCAAAAGCAAAAGCTGAAGTGAAATCAGAACCAAAAGCAAAAACCAAACCCAAAGCGTGAGCCAACACTGAAGAAGTTGAAAGCAAGGAAGGGTTCACTGAATACTAGAACACGTACACCACTCATAAGCACACAGTGGAGATTGTAAGACAACTTTAACAAAACCAGATCAAGTTTTGAGTATCAAGCTACCGTCAATTTGAAACTACAGAAAAAAACTTGGATGGATGATCATGTTTTCCATATCATTAATTTGGTCATCGATGTTGATCCACTTGTCAACACCTTGCTCTGTTGATTATTCCAAAAGACAATAATCTGAAATTAGATCATGAAAAATCATTTAGTTAGTTGAGTTGATCAGTTGCATGTCTTATTTTAGGAGACAAAAGAAGAGCTTAACACATTTTAACCTCGTTAAGACAGAATTGGTCATGGCAAGGATGTAGAGTCAGATACAAGAACTAGAGAGGCAGGTAAATTAAGTTGATGTGTACGTTGTTACCACGGACAAAACCACTAGATACAGCAGAGTGGCAGTCCCATTTTTGTCACTGGTGGTTTCATATGGGTCATGGCACTTTCACATATCATAGCAGTTTCACATGTGTCATGGCACTATTGACCTGATTTATGTGGTGGTTTTGCCCGTTTCAAATGGAAAAGAAATCCAGTAGCAGACACGTTGACTCTTGAAAGTCCACATCTCTTGAGTTCCCTTGTTCGACTCATATGCTCATCCCTTAGCAAAACCAAATACCGTGGGTTATGAAAGAAGCAACTCAATTCATTGATCTGAGAGAATTTGAGAGAGAAGAAGACTGTACAGCTGCGATGGTTGAGGACGGCAGTCAAACATGTTGAAGAAGCAAGTAATCCACAGCAAGTTGCAAAGCATTTGCAAGTGTTAGGATATTGTTGATATGTTTTTAGTATCCTTAGAGGCCTGAAGAAGGCAGCAAACTTGTAAATTTGCAAAAAGATAGTGGAGATGAGGAAGCATAGCTTCACTCTTCTAGAGTTTTTGCACATTGAGTTTCTCGAGAGTAAATCCCTGTGTCTATCTCTCTTTTTATGTGTCACTGATTCATTCCCTTGATTACTTTCATTAATTTCAATTACTTTACCATCTCAAGCACATAAGAAAGCATAAGAATTGGATGAACACATGATTACAAGCATGGTACTTGTTCATAACAGCAAATAGGAATTGAATGCAATCTCAAAAAAAGTTAAAGGAAGATATTCTTTGCTGTAATATTGCTCTTGTGGAATAGAGGAGAGTCACATGTTAATAGTAGCATAGAAGGGGCCCAGGGGGTATGAAATGTGATACACAATGACTGTAGGCATGTAAGTGAGCATGTAGACAATTGCATAATGAATATATGATGAGATGACAGCCATAGAGCTGTAGGACGCATCAATTTTCAGTCTTAGAATGTTGTCCCATTAGCATAGAACTTGGGAACTCGGTTCAAGGAAAAGTAAATCTGTGTTAATCAAGCATACATTGGAACATCAATCCCATAACAGATCACTTTATGGGCTTACTCACTGGTAGTAGGGAAATCGCATTATATATGTTGTAGGGTACAATTTCTGTTATTATGATCGCAATCACCTTGATTTATGTTTACTTGAACAATCAGAAAATCTATTATATTAAGAAATGAAAATGGATACACAAAATCAGCATACGGAGGTGTCTGAGATCAAAATCTGAATCAACGTCTGATATGGCTGCATAAGACTACCTTAACAGAGAACCAAAGTTAACCATGCTTCTTATACAATGAACTGGTCATCTTCAATCCGGGGGCAAGCAAAGCATTAACACTGCTAAGAAAACCTACACCTCTACACTCACTAATTGTTTTCCTGTCCTCCTCAATCATCAAAGTGCTGTGAAAAATTAACACTTGTGATTGTAAACAGCAATCCCTTCAGCTCATACCATAACTCAGCGTGTCCCTATAGTACAGTGATGCCATCATTATTCCTGATATGAATACAACATAAGCTAACAAAACCTTCCAATGGTAGCCCGATTTCCTCAGTAGGGTTAAGGATTTTTGGGCAACAAAACAAGTTTAAGGTCATGCAATTCACAAATAGAGAGTGAATAAGATCGATCAGGATCCAGATTGTAATTTATTTTAATAGGAAGATTGACCAAATTTTGGAATCAAATAAATAAGACTGCCGATGCCAGCAGACTCGTTGACTTTGACAGACAGAAGACAGATGATATAGCACTCTAATAGGAGGAGCAAACCCAACAGGGCTGGAGTTTTTTCTGGGAGATGGCCTCAAAAGAGAATTCAAGAAGTAATGGCGCCACTGGTTGAAAGCCTGCTCATACTGGATGCGAATCCTTTTCATTTTTTTAAATAAGGTGGAATGATATTGATAGGGGATGAAATAATGTTTCTGACTAGCATGAACAGATTGATTATGGAGGAAAATCCTTTTTTCTTGCACAACTATAGATATTATACCTCCAGTTTTGCTTGATAGTGCTGTACAGAAGCACTCAAATCGGGAAATTAAAGAGTTATGTCGAAGAACAGTGCTATTGCTCTCTGCTGTTATTGCTGACATGTATAAGTTGGTATTTAAAATTCCCATTATTAAGTTTTCTCCTTCTCTTTAATTTGCAATAAGACACATTAGATACCAAATGTGATAATAATAAGTACACACTTAGTTGAACAGTGAATACAGATGATTTTCACAATAAGTAAATGACAAATACCAAGTTAACAAAAAGGACATAATCTTGCACGACTTCTAACAAACAAAAATTCTAAAGCATTCACTTACTGAGACTGAGGCAAATGCTGATGGATTGATTGTAAATGCACAACCACACGCAAAACTCAACTTGTCCCTCATTGTGTGGACCACTTCTGCTTTCAAGCCACCATTTCGCACACCAAAGGTAGGAGTTACACTGTTCAAAGAAAAAAATACAGCAGTTGTCTTCCTCCAGAAGATATGTAACAGCCGAATTTAATGCAACTTCGTACTTCTATGAGTGGGAATAGCTTTATTAATTGTAAAAAGCATAATGAGACTCACGAACTTGTTTTACCACAGATGAAATAATTTCACATAAAATAGAATAGGCATCAGAAATGAAAATTGTTATTTGGGATTTCTGGATTCTGTGAATATAAAGAATATTATCAATGGATAGAATGAAGGGTTCATCTACCTCAACTGGGTAGTTGGCTGAGAAATAGGACCTGACCAATGCCAAGGTAATGGCTGTACCATGCAAAAAGAGAGTGATTTATCTGGCCACTGTACTGCTGGTGTTACACAAGTACCCCACCTATTCTGCAAAAATATATAAAATGCATAAGCACTTTCAAAAAGACCAATTACACACAAACCATTTTCTGAATAAACATCTGGTCTCGTATACCCAACATAGTGTATAACTAGTGTTCATCTCAAAAAATTTAAAAGATCAAGACCTTGGATGTTTACAAAGTTCGTCAGGATTGAGAAAATTGCTTTTATACAAAAGATAAACAAATTCTGGTTAAATATCAAGCTAAGTATGAAACATAGTTACATCTCCTGAATAAATAAAGACCTGATATGAAGTTTTGAAAACCCACCTTACAAGAGAAGCTCAGCTTTGTCTCCCCTGGATAGTGGCATTGTGCTTGAAGAAAGCCACCAAAGGCAGGGACAAAAGCCTTACTACTTAAGCCTTCTTCAGCTGCATAAGTAAGTTGGCCATTTGGAAACTGTAAATCCATGAATGGCTGCAGCATCCAAAAACACAAACTAAGTCAAATACGAAATGCATGCAATCATTAGACCAAAAGTTCAAGTGGATGCCAAAATGCATATAAATCCAAAGATTAACTTCTATTCCTAGAAAGAAAAAACATAAAGAGAACATTTACTAACACACCTAATAGCAGAAAATGTATTTCACAGCTTCAATTCTTTAATATATTCCATTCATTTAAAAAGAATGAGAAAAATAAATCGACCTGCAGGGCACTATTATTATTCGTTCATATATCTTCAAGTTTTCCAATATCATGCTAGGGAATTAAAATTAGGCTATAGACAGTAGAATAAAGCTGCTTTTTCCTGACACACTTCTGTAATCTGCAGTCCCTTTGACCTAGTTTTGTGGTCGTTAGTTGGACATTAATATTTTTATCTTATCTACTTTACTCAGTGACCTTTGATTGTCAAAAGAGCAACTTGGAGGAGCGCCCTGCTTCCTCCCTGGATTGTTCATCCAAGGCCCTCTTAGCCCAGTCCATTCTCCAGATAACATCATCAGGGTCAGCATTGGCTCTTTCGTGGGGGTAGACAAGGATGTTGGCTCTTCTTCTGTTCCTGAATCTGATGCAGACTAGAACCTTGTTTGCATTGGTTGCCTTTTCTTACTCTTTCAGTAGTTCTTTTTAAAAGGGATTCTATTTTCGAGCGACTATTTCTTATTACATGGGTTTTGTATTTATTGGCTTGTCTGGGATTTACCTCCTTGGCCATGTCTTCTTCAACCCAATTTCACTAATTTTTCAAGTTTTCACCATATTTTGGGACTGACTTTAAATTGGCATTTGTATAAGGCCCCATCATATGGTTCATCGAGAGCATACCTTGAGATACTGTTTCTTCAAAGCTTGTAACCTCATTAATGTTTATCATGGCATGGAATGATGCAAGGAAAAAATTTAAACGAGACTCCTCGTTGAATTCTACTCTTCGTATTTACCTAATCAAAGCAGCCTTGTCTTATCCCTAATGCCTTCCTTAACCTTAATCATTAAGTATGCCATGACTGGGAACTAAAATCATTCTAACAAAGTCTCGAGGCTCATACATAATGATCCTACCAATTAACCTAATCCATTTTGTCTGCAGGACATAATTGTCCAAGGCATCCTTAAGAATGTCTACACCTTGCTTGATGTATTCTTCCAACCATACATTCTCAAGCATACTTCGAGTATTTTTCAGCAGACCCATTACCCTACAAGAGTTTCATGCCTTCATGCATTTACCCTATGCCATGCCATATTCTTCTTAGCCATTCAAACTTCAAGTATTCTTCATCTAACTAGTACGTCTAACCTTGGGCTAATGTTCTGAATGTTTATGGGCAGCTCATCATCAAAGAAGCAAACAAGTTCCAAAATACATTTGGGAGGACTTGAATAACTTTTCTTGTTACAAAAAGAAGAAACTAGGTAATTTTTTTTCATATTTGATTTGCCACCAATCAACCTCCAAACTGAAATACGCAAGTAGATTTTCTGCTCAAAAGATGAGGCAAAGATGACATTGGATATGATAATATCTAAGTTTCTCCTACACACTCTTAGGAAAAATAATTCTCTATACTGATCTTGTGGGTATCCGGATAGCATCTTCAGAACAATTAAATCTTCCGAAAATAAATCTGATATACCTACCTTGTTCCTTTGTATGTCTAGGAGGGAGTTCCTACAATGAAGAATATTTTCTTACAGGTGAACATGGAGCTTAAATTCCTTTTTCTGAGGTCCCTCCATAGTCAATTTGATATTTTTCACTGATGGAGGATCTCAAGTCAATCCAGTACCCGCGACCAACAGCTTGTAAGGAGCAATAAATTTCTTGTTTAGGGTTATACATGCCTTTTACAATGAATAATAAGGCTAAGTAAGATGCAATTGGAAGTTTGATGGATGCTTTTTCACTAATCTCGTCATTTGTGAAATTTTTCACTAATTCGTTGTTGATTTGTAGTCAATTCAATGTTATCTGTGCCAAACCTAGGAGTTTGCACAAAGCACAACTTGCAGACTAACTAACAGATGTATCTAACTAATTAACCTGCAAGTTACTTTGAACATGGAATGAAAATGTAAAACAAATGCGGAAGTAGCATTACACATTTAGAGGAAACAAGGGGTAGCAAATGTATTTCTTCTATTCGTCACGAACAAGATAACATAAATAAGTATAGAGATGCCGCACTTAGAAGCCAAATCTGTGCCGCGGACCGAATCTAGAGATGCATTGTTAGGCATTGACAATGTATAACAAAAGATGGAGTTTGTACAATGTCCAACCCAATAGCAATCGAAAAGATAAAAAATATAGAATGACAAATCAGTTAAATGACAGTTTAGAAGAATTATTGATGTGTTGATAGTTTTCATTGCCTGAGTCATTTCTTGACTCGGAATTTGAAGAGTCACTCCACCAAAATTGAAAATGTATACTTTGTCAATGTCTCAACTTTGTCTTGTGCATATGCAACCTAACAGGGAGACATGTACTTTCACAGTGTTACTTGCAACTGTTGCAAAGTTTGCAAGTTGCAAAGCGGTAATGTTAATACCATACAAACCTTGCAAATATCACAAGGAGTTTGCTTGAGGTTGTGATGCCAACCTGGTTGAGCTCAGATCATTTGCCCTTTCTTGAAAAGCAATGGTCCCCATTGAATGGGTAGCCAAGTCCAAAAACTAGGTTAGGAGTCGCTGAAAAGTATATCATTTTGCTTGATCTACATATTGCCCCTTCTACAGGACTTGATACAAGTAATGAGTGTCGTGGCAAGTGAATGTAGAGGTATGCCAATAAGATTGTCCCTCTCTACTGGACTTAAGTGTGTGGGATCTAAATATAATGGATGTTGCACTATGAAAAGCTCGAGCCAGCATGTACAGTTTGAGTAGCTCAACATTGAAAATAGGATGCATGCCCAAGAAAAAAGAGAGATCTAGGACAAATGCGTTCTCACCAACAATGCGAAGTATGGTATTAGGAACATATAGCAACCGTTTGGTCTTGCCATGAGGATCTAGGAATCACTATTTTTGCGGAGCATCTAGACCTTGTCACCAATATGACAAGTGTTTTGTGTCCGATGTGAATCATAACATTCCTTGTATTCTGTTATTCATAAGTCAAAAATTTGTTGTACCCAACGATGCATATGTTGAATGTGTTGGAGGAATTTCTCCACTTTGTCCAATGCCTTGGCGTTCACACTAGTTTCTAGACTTCCGAGGATGCAAAAAGGAATGTCAAGATGTGTCATATATGTTGAAAAAGGTCTATGCCTTATTGTAGGCATGTTGGATGTACACTAAGTTATCATCCCAAATGTGTGGATGAGTATTGTTGTACATTCGCAGCAACTGAAGTATAGTGCAATTGACCACTTTAGTTTGTCCATCAATATGAGACTGGAATGTTGTTGATCGATCCAATTGAGTGTAGCATTTCTCAATATGCTTGCCAGAAATAACTAACAAACTTGGGGTCTCAATCAAATACAATGGACAGAGGAACCCCAAAGTGTACCCAAAAATTACTGAAGAGTTTGATTGATGGTCTTATTGCATGCTACCATGACTTCCATCTTTGCAAAACAATCAACCACAACAAACACTGAATCATGCTGATGTTTGGTCATCGACATACCATATAAGAAATCCATGTTGATAAATTCCCAATGCCTGGATGGAAATATAAGAGGTGCGTACATACCCAATTTGCAACTAGTTGGTCTCACAATAATGCAAGGGTCACAAGACTTGATGTAAGCCTCAATGTCTTTATGCATATGTGGCTAATAAAAGTGTTGTTGAAGTAGAACTAGTGTCTTGGTGACTCAAAAATGACCAAGTTGTTTGGAGTAGTGTACCTCTCAAATGAGACATTACAGGGTGTGTCAAAAGGAACGCATATGTGACCAAGTTTGTAAAGAAGCTTGTCCTGTAGATAGGCGTCTTCAACCTATTATCCTTGAGAAAGAGTGTCATAGGTAGATGCCAATTCTAAATCTGCAAATTACTACAAAGCCCAATACACAGTGTAAAAGCTTCGCATATTGAGTATGGTGAGCAAGAGGTGAGTGGAGTTCGGCCCTAGCAGTGAATTACTTTGTTATTTTTTCCCTTCTTGTACTAGATAACTAGATGGAACTATTGCAGAAATGCCATCCACATCATGTGCCTTGAATTCTCCAGCTTACTTTGTGTATGTAGAAACTAAAGAAGCTTATGATCATAGTGAATGATGGTCTCCTTACATAACACACAGTCTCAACATTGCTTTGTGGCTTTCACAATTGTGCAGAGCTCCTTTTCATAGGTAGAATGCCTTTGTACAGGGTCGATGAATGTTTCTAAGTGATATGCAACAGGATGTTGATGTTGAGTAACTATTGCACCAAGGGCAAAATTAGATGCATCAATCTCAATTTTGAAAGATTCAACGATGTCAAGTATTGCAAAGACAGATGCAAAGTAGAGACTGGCTTTAAGTTATTCAAATGCTTGATGTTATGCATGTGTCTGTTGGAATGTTGACTTCGCTTGCATGATTTGATTCATGGGCCAGGAGATGTGAGAGAATCCCAAGAACAAACAATAGAAATTTGTGAGTCCAAAGAAACCTCACAATCCTATGTGGCTGCGAGGAACTAGAAAATCTTGAATGATCTTGATATTTTTTCAAATCTGCATGAATACATAAACAATCAATTATGTATCCCAGGTACTGAATTTGAGTGACACCAAAGGAACATTTGTCAAAGTTGGCTTGCAACTTGTGATTGCGAGTGTCTCAATAAATATCTAAACATGCGCATTATGCTATTCCCAAGTATTTGCGTAGACGAAGATGTCATCTAAGTATTCCCAGTTAATGAAGCTTCTGTAAAACAGAATGTAAAGCAACATCCAATTTGGAAGCCTCCTCAAATTGGTTGGGGCAAGCTAAACTTTGACAGAGCTTCCAAAGGAAATCCCGAGCAGGCAGATATGAGTTGCATCATCAGATCAAGCACTGTTGTATTCATTGCAACATCTACTTCATTTATTTCCAACACCACAAATAACGAGGCCGAATATATGGCTCTTGCACAAGGCCTCCAATTGACAAGCTCGAAATTGAATGAGACTCACAACCAGTAATCAAAGGGTTAAAAACACGACAATGTTCAAGTTGGAAACTGAACAACCACGTTGACCACATATCACTGAAATATTGGCAGGACCACTTAAAACTATGAATCGATCAATTCTGGAGTTTGAGATGGCTCCTGACTTTGCACAAGTAGTGTCCTTTGTTCTTACTGCTGACAAGTCCTCCGTGGAATATTATGATAGAGAAGCTAACTTGCTGGCCAAATTCTCTTCGGCCAAAACAGAAACTATTCTCATGTCAGTTGTGCGAAAGAAGGCCAAGAAGGTTGTGGATGCTCAGCAATCCTAATGCAGGACTCTTTGTCAGCATGGTTTTGTGGTTTAGGATCTTTTGGATGTATGAATTCTGATGTTTAAGCTGGTCTCTAGCATTCAACTTGTATTATCTATCTAATAACTAAGTGCCCTACTTTGGGAAGGCAATACTAATACTTTTTTCCCCCTAGACCTTCTCTAGTCCTTTTCTTCCATCTTTCTACTAGTCCAATTTCTTCTGATTTTAGACAAATATATATATATGGGTGACGCCCGCATTAGATACCCTCAATTAACCAATCTTCAAAGATGATGTCATCAAAGTAGACAATGATGAAGATATTAGTAAATCGTCGCAAGATATCGTTCATGAGACACATGAAAGTCGCAGTTATGTTGGTTCGACCCAAAGGCATTACCAACCATTTGTAAAGGCCTCCCTTTGTCTTGAATGAAATCTTCTAGATGTTTTATGAATTTACTAGAACTTGATGATAATAGGGCTTGAGATCAATCTTGGTGAAGTGTTGTGCACCTTGAAGGTGGTCCAAAAGATCATCAATGTGAGGCAAAAATTACTTGATTTTCACCATGATCTTCCGGAGCACACAGTAGTCAATGCAGATATGCCATGACCAATCCTTCTTTGGTGTGAGGACGATTGAATTACCATAAGGTGAAGAACCTGGTCAAATCTTTCCTTGGTCAATGAACTCTTGTTTTTGTGTCTGAATCTCATCTTTCTCCAAAACTCATCTACGATAGACAAGACTATTTGGAAGTGGGATCTTGGAATGAGATTAATTTGATGCTTGAACAAGAAATGTGTTGGAATGCCAGTAGGCTCTTCAAAGATATCTCCATATTGTTGCATCAGATTCTCAAGCTGTTGATGTTGAACTGCGAACTCAACAAGTTGAATTGTGAGTCTATGCTTCATAATATTTCACATCAACTGTAGGCAAACCATTAGTAGTACAAACTTATCAGCATGAGAGACAAGCTTTTTGCCTTGTTTGCAGTTACAAATTGGATGTTAGTCTTTGGAAGGGACTTATTGGATATATTGTTGGACATTGTTAGCATGTTGTTAGCAGGTTCCACTAGTTTGCAACAACTAGGTTATTTCGAGAGGTTGTTTATTCTCTTGATATTAGGAGGATCTCTTGGTATTCTGTTTACCTGATTATAAATACAGGCTCTATGCAATGTAATAATTAACTGCCCATGAATTAATATTATATGGTATCAGAGAAAGTTTTGAGACTTCATGCCTCGGAGACATGTTACTGCAGGTTTGGACATGTCTTAGTATGTGAAATATGGGGCGTGTCTATAGTATTCATGGTGTTCCAATTGTTGTTGGCATGGATCTGAGCTTCTGTCACAGGCTTCCCCATCTGTTTGTGCAACATGTTATGCCATAGCAAAGCCATTTGCTTTGCTAACCCAAAAAAAAAATTAAAAGTATAAATTAAGAAAAAGCTGTGGTCATCAAGATGATGTTTATTGTGCAATTTTTTATCCATCGGGGCAGTATTTCATTGCAGGTTCTGGTGACTGCCTTGTTATAAAATGATCCAATGGAAATAGGCTTATGCTTGGCAAGTGGTTGAGGGGCATGAGGGTGATATTACTACCTTGGCAGTGAGCTCAAACAATGCAATGGTGGCATCAGCTTCTAATGATTGCATCATCTGAGTTTGGTATTTGCCAGATGGCCTACCATTATTTGTTTTGTGCTGTCGTACAGGAGTCGTAGCTGCAATTGTTTTCAGTCCTGGGTCGGGGTGTGAGCACAATCTCTTATCGTCATCTGATGACGGAACACGTCAGATCTGGGATTCTCATGATTTAAATATTAATGCGCAAGTTTATGCTGCAAGACCTGTGGAAAGTACATCAGGTGCAAAAACTAATGATGTAAAGGGAAATGATCCCTCTCGACATGTCAGCCAATGTGGAATTATAATTCTCTGTTGTGTCTTTGATACAAATGGGACTACTTTTTGGAACTGGCAGTTCTAATACAATGGCAAGGGTAAGGAGTGCTTGCAGCTGGAATTTGATGAGGTTGGCAATCAAGTTAAACATGCATTGGATGTTTTGGAAAGTCATGAGAATGATGTCAACTATGTACAGTTCAGTGGTTCTGCAATCACAACTAGATCAGTTTCAGCTGACAGCACAAAGGAGCAAAATTGCCAAGTTCAAAAATTTGTGGTTCTCTCATGATGCAAGTGACTTTGCTGTAGGTAAGTGTCACAATCTAGATTTTATAAATATATTCACTGATGATGATTTGATTGATGGCAATGGTGGGACAAAATACAAAGGAATGAAGCGGTTTGATACTCAAGTGGCAATGCTATGGCACCAACCCTGAATCAGTGTCGATACCTCCTTCCTATATGAGCTACACCATGTCGAAGCTGAAAAATTGGCTGACGATTGGCTGATTGATTAGTTTGCACAGTGGCAAGTGTTCTTGCGGTGCTGGGATTGATGAGCAGCAGAGATGTGCAGCACATAAAGGTGGACAAGTGCCATTGGTGAGATCTGCCATAAGCTGGAAAATGTGTGTTCTGAGAATGTACGTGATTTGTGTGCATGGTATTTTCCTTGTTTTCCATGGTGGTGAGCACCCTCCCATTATTCCAATTTTAGCAGTGTTTATCTTCGACGAAAAAATAAATGTGTTGAAAGTGATTGAAATGTCGTTAGGAATCTGATTACAATGGAGTGGTGAAGTTACCTATGGCTTAATGAGGGTTCCGCAACTTGGGTAATAAAAATTGTATATTTGTAGAGATGATTTGCTTGCACAGATACTAAGTAAGGTATGGTTGAAAAATTCAAATTGTGGGTAAAAGAACTTCCTGTGCACATCTTTTATTAGAAGTGGTATGGTTGAAAAATTCAAAATGTGGGTAGAATAACTTCCCATGCACATTTTTTTTAAAAGTGGAGAGCCATATTTATTAATTCAAATTGAGAAAATGGGTTGTAGGAAGGGTTAAATATCGCATTGTAAAATTTTCACTTTAAGATATACTGCTCAGGACTAAAGATAAATATTAGAGACATATAAAATGTCGTGGGACCCATGTCCATCAAAAAAGAATGGGTATGAAGAAAATTGTTAATTTTTAATTAGGATGGCACCCTTATCTTACATACTTTATGCCTACAGAGTTGATGGCATATGAGCATCGATTTAACAGAGTGTGTATTACCAAGCTTTTAATGCACATACACTAGGAGCAACTTTAGGAACGGGGAAAATATCCCATAAGAATTGTTGAGGGTTATGAAATGGATTCAAAGACTGCAACAGAATATTTGGATCATTTTACTCAGAAGTTTGAGTTTAGTCTCCAAGGAATCTCTTGTGCCCAGATGCATGACCACAATCTCTTCAAAGCTTATTATAAGATGCAAACATAGGCTAGTTGAGATTGTTGTTGAAGCAATGCTGGTTCTTAACAACTGTGTGCATGGGTCAGAAATGCAAGGGCGATAGAGCTGGTGGAGCAGAGGTTGTCAAATGATATCGCTTCCAAGGAAGCATGGTCAGGAAGGAGACCATCGGTAAGTAATTTTTTGTGTTTTCAGTTGTGTTGCTTTTGCATTTATCCTTGTGACAAAGAGTAGTATATTATGTGCAAATAGAAAAAACGTATATGTTTGTTGGTTATAGTAAGTAGTCAAGAGCATACTCGTGTAGACAACTAAAAATGGCCCCTATGCATTTATTAGTCGTAAAACTACATTATTATAGTGAGTAGTCAAAAGCATACAGGTGTTTATCAAATATTGGTTCGATTTAGGCTTTATTGGTGCATTTTTTGTCATGTTTGGTTGTTTTTTGTTGTGTTCCCCTCCCTTTTTCTCTCTCCTCCCTACTTCTCTCTCATATGTACCCTCAATTTCTGGTAATTTCCCCATAAATGTACACTCTACATTTCTAGGGTTGTGGACCCTTTTCCCCTATAAGGATCCCCTAAGGGTTAGTGGTTCCTATCTTGTTGGATTTTTTGCCCATTTGTGGTTAGTTTGCGCCCCAACAAGGTCCTAATATGAGTTCAATAGAACTAGGAAACAATGTGAGCACATAAATAAGGCATCCAAGAATCTAAGAAACCCTGAAAGAGCGACTAGCATTTATTGTCATTGCATTCTATTGACCATTGTAGAAAACATCAAACATCTTGAGAGTATTAATCGTAGCATTGAAGATCGTGATAGAACTAGGAAACAATGTGAGCACACAGATAAGGCATCCAAGAATCTAAGAAAAACTGAAAGAGCAACTAGCATTTATTGTTATTGCATTCTATTGACCATTGTAGAAAACATCAAACATCTTGGGAGTATTAATCGTAGCATTGAAGATCGTAATAGCAGCACACATGCATTGCATTGGACTGCTTGGCTCAAATGCATTGTACTTGGCATAGTGTCTTTGATATTGTGTACCGTTGAAAGGCCACATAAATAGTCATTGCTTAAAAACTTTGTTGACCTTGAGCACAAGTCCCAAAACAAATCCCTTTGCTTATCTTTTGTAGGTTCAAGTTTGAACATTAAAAGCAATTTACCAATGATAGGTGAAAGATTAAAAATACTAGGTGAGAATTTCAGAGTCCCAAACCTAACGAACGAAGTTGTCAAACCAATTTTTGTTTGCCTGCCATCTGCCAAAAATGTAAAGTCCACGATTATGGGGGCCCAAAAACATGGATTGTATAGTTCTAGGGAGGTGATCAAGGCACCACAAGTTTTCACGATTCTTATTTTCTTACACAAAAACCTTGATTTTGTCATCAGACTTTAATGAATGTTTCTAAATTGTCTACAAATAAAGATACTCTTTTATATTCTCTTAGTCATTTACTGCTCTGGATTTACAATATTAGCTTGGCCTATAATTTTACATTTGATTAGGCTTAATTAAATGTGTATGAGTAGATGTATTGCATTTTGATGCAAAACACCTTTTCCATTTTTCTATACCACATTTTGGTGAGTCCATGCTCTCTTACACCCCTTAGGGTTTCATCTATTGGTGAACATGTGCTCTCTTATGCCCCTTAGGGTTTCATCATTTGGTGAACTTGCATTGCCTTGCATGTTTTATATCCTTTTAGGCTTAGATCTTGCTTCATTTGTGATGGATCTAATTTTTTGGGGGTAATTTTGATTATCTTAGGGCTGCTTCCATTGCATTCTTTCCAATCTCTCAGCCCTAGCTTCTTTGTGCGTTATTCCAAACCCTAGATTAATTTTGTTTGAATATTTTTTAAACCCCAGGGCATTTGTGTGATGTGTGTTCATTGTTTAATATCTTTTGATGCCATCAAAATTGATTAGATATAAGATCCCAACTAAGAAGAGTGCTCAGATTAATTGTAGCTTGCTAATTTCAATGAAATACCCTTGGTTAAATTTAAACCTTGTTTAAAACAGAAAATGGACTCTAGAAATGCAGTTAGCATTGCTCCCACAATTGGGTCTTCTATTGCAAATGATATTGAGGTGCCTTTGGATGATAAAGGTGTGAACGGATCTCATGTTGATAATACATATGACATAGATCATATGATCACCCAACTCATTTAGGTATGAACATGAAAGGGTTGAAAACCTTGCACATTTTAGGAAACATATTATGGCAAGTCCTAATGAGATAGCCAAATTGATGCATGCATTGAAACAAGTTGCAAGCAAAACCCCAAGTCAAAAGGTTCAACATGGGGTTAAGGTGCTAGATGGGGTTAAGGTGCTAGACATACCCTATAAGGTAGACAACAGATACATGAATGCCCATGATTTAAATCAATTACTTGCCTCATGGAGAGTATTGCCTTCAATGCCTAGTAGGGTAGTCATTTCTCAAATTTCCCCTGAAACTACTACTCATGTTTTTATTGCTTCTAATATTGCTAATACTTCCCCTCCTCAAAATGCTATGGTTGCTTCTCAAGTTCTTCAAAATCCTCGACATGCTCCCAATGCTTCTCAATTTCATCAAACTTCTCAAAATGCTTCTCAATTTCATCAAACTTCTCAAAATGCTTCTCAAATTCCTCTTGTGCTATCATCTATAGCTTTTAATGCTTGTTAGATTGCTTCTTTACAAAATGCTTCTATTCCAACCTATTCTACCAATACATTTCTTCTAAATCTTGAAATGAATATTATGATGCATACATTGTGTGACTTGCAAAATTAGATTAAGGTTCTTTCTCAAGCACCTCAAAAGCCAAATAATAGATTCACTTCTAATGATATTCTTCTCAACACCTTGGCTTATGAAGTGCTTGGCTACCCTTTGCCAATAGGATTTGTGACCCCAAAGTTTGAATTGTTTAATGGAAAAAAAGACCCTTATCACATTAGATATTTCTATGTCTCTTGCTTAGATTTTTCCAATAATAACAAATCGTTGACTAATCTATTTCCAAGGAGCTTGAAAGATTAAGCATTTGATTGGTTTTATACTTAACCATGTGGATATGTTAATTCTTTTACGACATCAGCTGATGACATTTTTTCAATCAATATTGGCATGAAAGTTACCTTTGCACAAATCACTAAAATTAAACATGGATCCAAATAGACTCTTAGTATGTGCTTAGGTTTAAAACTATGGTTACAAAGATGCCTCGTCAACTATCAAATGGTGAACTTCAGAGTCTCTTTGCTCATAGCTTGCTTCCAATTATTAACGATAATGGTTTTCAACACTTACTATTCTTTTGATGAGCTTTTTCATGTAGTTAAAGACTTTGAGGTCAAGCTTTTGGAGACAAATGTGCTTAACAATGGGTCCAATGCCCCATCTTATAGTGATGCCAAGTTTCAAAAAAATACAAATTTCCAAGGTAGAAGTAATGATGATTTATTTCAACCTAAGATTTATGCTAAGAATGTGGTCAATATTGTAGAACAACCACCCAATAGACTCGTATTATCTCAACAAAAGGACCGTAGGCAATTTACAAGCTTTATATTTCTTGTACATATTTTTATTTTCGCTTATTATTTCTCTATTGTCATGCTTCTTTCACTTTTTCTTTGTGTGTGCTTCCTTGTTTGCCGTGTGGCTTTTAGGAATCCTTGTTTCTTCTTTAGCCTCCTTCTATGTTAGGCACTTTCTTGGGTCATTCTTTACTTTTCTACCTCTCAAATTTTCCTATGTTTTCTTATGCTTCCACTATTGTCTTGCTCTAGCTTTTGCTTCAGACATCACTTTGACCTACAAGCCACTTCTTTTCATTTGTTTTCAGTGTTCACTAGCTTACTTTGCATTGTTTCTTTTCTAAAGGTTGCCTTACTTCTTTTGCCTTCTTATCTTCCCTCTTGTCCTATAGTTTTACTCCTCCACTTGCCCTCGTGTTGCCTCTTCTTTGTTTTTTTATGGCTTGTCATCTTGCTTTTGCTCGTTTTGCTCCATCCCAAAGCCCACGCTAGCTTCCAAATAATGATAGCACATTAATTTTGACAACATCCCTGTATGCACAACAAAGTCTGATGTCACTAAAGTCCCCTTTACATTTACTCTTAACTCTCGCTTTGTTTTTATATGATTGGCTGATTTCAATGATTCTTGCTACATGTCATCTGAAATTTCTTTGCCTTTATCTTGTTAAATGATGATCTACGATATCTTGGTATATTATGACTATGCTAGAATACATACTGTATGATTTATGATTATCTGCATATTGAAATAGGTTATACAACAACAATCATTTAAATACATGCCACTGATGAGATTGTTGAGATAGCTGCAGGATTTCTATGCAACACATATATGTTCATGATTGAGGATTCAAAGTAAGCTAGGGGAACACCCCATGTCACTCGTGGGCATCTCTGGGGTCGTTATTAGAGCATCTCTTGGTACCATTTTTAGGTTCTATATTCATTATTTATCGTATTTGACTCTCAAATGATTTTATATTCACTAGTGTACCTTGATCGTTGGATCTGTCGTTGTATGCTTACTAATTTCAAATATAAATGCATGCTATGCTAATATTTTTATCTCTAATGCTTGTTTTGTGGTTGGTTATATAGTTGGTTGGTTATATAGTTACTTTGCGCTTTGTTATTTAGTTACTTTGATGCTTCATGATTTGGTTATATAAATACTTTGATGCTCTGTGCATGGTTACGAAGATGCATTGCTTGCTTTGTGTGTGACGTGCCTTCACCATGTTTGGCATACATAATATGTGTTTGACGTACCTTCCTTGCCCCCTCTATCTATTGTGTGTTTGTTGTGTCATCATTGTCTTATGTGCCTACTATGTGCTTGTCGTGCTTTTAATGTCTGAAGTGCTTGCTTTGTGCTTGGTCACATATGGGACATATTACTTGTTCTAGTTCGTGTTCTCAAGTGTTTCTTGTGTTCTATGGTGCCATGATTCCTACCATGCATTTGCATGGGACAAGAACCTATGCTTATGCTTTACATTGCCACAAAGTATGATACTAATACTACATTGCTTATATCTTGCCTTCCTATGGGGCATCTTTTATTGATCTTACACTAATGTTACATATTTTTCCTTCTTATGGGGCATACTACCTTTGCGATATACTCCTTACACTTTTCCCATGTAAGGCACATTAATGAATCTTACATTTTGCCCATGTGGTGGGCATATTACTCATGTGCTTATATTGATTACGTCGCAACCCTGCTTGGGGCGATTTTTTTAACAACATTAATTGCTTCCAAAATCATATCTTTCTATATTAGACATTAGGGATTTCATATCTTATTTTACACATGATGCATGTAATCCTATGGAGCATTTTATTTGATCTTACATTAGTTACATATTTTGTCTTCGTATGGGGCATACTACCTTTGTGTTATATTGCTTACACTTCGCCCTTATGGGGCACATTACTCTTGCACTTACATTAATTATATTTTGCCCATGAGGTGAGCATATTATTCTTGTGCTTATATTGATTACATCACAAGCCCTTTCTTTTGAGATATGTGCTTTACAAGTTCATTTCACATCTCAAGGGGGGGAGCGGCGGGGGGAAGGAGTTGAAGTGACCATCAGTTTGTAGTAGCTGGCAGTTTTTCCCGTAGAGGCAGATGAGTTAAAGTGACCACCCATTATCAAAGTTCCTATTTTCAAAACAAGAGGAACTTAAAGAGACCCTACAAGATGTCAGTTCTAGTCAGTGGAGATATGAATGAGTCTTGCAAGGGACAAGGAAGCAATTAGGAAGAAGGGAAGAGTTGAGTTAGTTCAAATTTTAAGAGTAGAGAGCAAGTGAGAGCGAAGAGAGAAGACTTGCAGAGCTTGCAATGATGATGTGTGTCCACAATATCAAGTTTAACTAGTCCAAGAGAGACTAAGATTGTTTATCTTCTTCATAGTTAGGTAGGAAAAAAAATGTGTAATGAAATCTCTGTAATCTATCATTCATCAATAAAAAAGGGGTGTTTAAGGTTCAAGTATGAGTTTGTGTGTTCATTTAAGAGTGAAGTGTGTCTAGGTTGGGGAGTAAGGAAGCCATTAATCTGGCCCCCTCATTCTCGTCTGCATCAATTGGTATTAAAGCAATGTTGTTCCTTGTTGGGTTGAGTGTATGAGCCTCTAGGAGAGTCAACGGGAGGTTGTGAAATAGAATCTTGCACAGTTATTGTTGTAAGTTGTGAGAGACAAAAATGACACATAGAGGAGTGCCCCATGCAATAGGAGGAAGAGTACCTAGAGTTACATATTTAGCAGAGATGTTGACAGGAATCCAAGCAAGTTCAATGTTATGAAGATTGCACAAAGAAGTGGAACTACCATTGTAGATATAAGTGATGATGGAGCACAAGAGATTAAATTAAAATTGACAAGAGAGTGGATGAACCTAAAGAGATATTTTTGAAGGTATTGCTGAATTGGGAAGTAAGCCTAAGTTGAAAACCCGTAGTTATGGAGGAAATTTATGCCCAAAGGATCTCATTGATTGGATCATAGTATACATACTCGACAAGTAAGAGTAATTGCCGAGCAAACCCTGAAACCATTACTCACTGCTCAAAATCGCCCACCCCCCATGTACTCAAGCCTCGATGAGTACTGGCACAGTACTCTCGCGATTACTCGCAAGTACTCATCGAGGCTCGAGTACTCGGGCAAAACGCATCCAAAACACATCAGACACCTCCATACACATCCAGGACACTAGAAAAATGCATAGAAAATACAAACATTTGTCTTATAAAAGCATACACCTCCACACATTGAAATCACACAGTGTTTGGACTCTTTGGAGCATTTGGATCGAATTGGAAGGAGATTTTTTGAGCAAACTTTCCAGGTTAGTTCATTTTTTAGTACAATTCTTCTAAGTTCTATTTATTTAAACATATCATGTTGCATGAAGTTGAAAGTATTTCCCTTGCCTTTTGATAGTGTTGATGCCATGCTTCAAGAATATCAAGGACGGAGTTAATAGTAGGTGGTCGTGGAGGCATTATCTTGGCAGTAGCTATTTGTTATTAGCCTCCTTTTCTGTTTGGAAGCCATGGCATTGTCTTGCAACTATAACGATTTGTGTGAACTGTGAACAAAGAAGTAAGATCAATGAACTTCAATAAATTTATTATGTTTGCACCTCACTAGTCCTATGTGAATCTTTGTGGCACTATAGTCAGTAATGTACTATAGGCACTAGAAAGACATTTCATAGTTTTCTTTCCATTACAAATAACCTGGCCAATGCAAACTCCTCCACAAACTTCAATACTTTATTTGTAATGGTGTCTACATCCATGTCATGGTCTTTTACGTTTTAAGTTTTTAACTATCTTCATATATGTTTCTTGCTGAGTTTTTCCCAATCTTCAATTATCACAGGGGATCCTTACATTGGAATGCCAAAAATCTCATTTTTCAGTTTTACACCCAACCAAATCTAAATATTAACTTCATCTCCTAACAAATTCTCTGTAATTTACTTGTAAACATTTTATCATGATTATGTAATTTTTTTAATATTGTTTTGATTCTTGAACATGTTACAAGTTTACCGTTAGACTTAGCATACAATATCATCTGGCTCTGCATCAGGATCAATCAGTGGTAGCCAACCGGCTCCCCCTAATGCTCGCATCGTTGCTTGGAAGTATGTCATACGTGTTGGAACGTCCCAGACGACTACAATTTGTACATTTTGCTTGAAAAAGATTGAAGGCATCAATCACCTCAATTACCATCTTGCATGCATTCCTTCACGTGATGTTTTGCCTTGTCCCAGTGTAACGGAAGAGGCAAAAAGAGAGATGGTTGCAAAGCTTACATTGTTGGACAAGAAAAATTTAGAGAGGGCAAAGACGCAAACAGCCTTAACAGCGGCCATTCGTCCCGCATCAGCAAAGGCAACTAAGGCAGCGATAACAAAAATTGTGGGCTTTAGTCGTGGTCCACGCAAGCGAGGCACATCCACCTCATCAAGTTCGAGCCAGCTACACAATTTTTTTGTGCCTAGAAACATAATCGGGGCACAACTTTTGTTGCAAGGTACAAAATGGAACAAGGAGGCGCATGCGAAAGCAGATAAGGCATGTGCAAATTTATGGTTCTTCAACAACCTTTCTTTCAACGTTGTGAAAAGCCCGTACTGAGAATATTTGGTGACAACTTTGACAATTGCAGGGAAAGGGTACAAGGCACCCTCTCCAAGAGACTTAAGTGGGAAATTGCTCAAGAATGCAATTGAAGATGCAAAATTAATTATGGAAGATCAAAAGAGGTTGTGGTGAAAGTTTAGATCACCATTCTTTCTGATGGATAGACTGATGGAAAGAACCGCACCTTCATCAATTTTTTGGCAGCTTAAAATGGTGAGCTAGTTTTTTTGAAATCAATTGATGCATCTAGTAAAATAAAAAATGCAGAAACTTTGGGCTTGATGCTCAAGGAGGTTGTTTTAGAGGTGGGCATTGAAAATGTTATCCAAATTATCACTGACAATGCAGCAACATATGTGGCGGCTAGAAGACTTCTTCTCAAAGACAGACATCCATCACTCTTTTGGACACCTTGTGCAACCCATTGTCTTGACCTTCTCTTAGAAGACATATGCATAATTGATTGGGTGAGACCGGTTGTAGAAGTGGCCAAAGACATCACAAAACATATTTATAAACACCCTTGGGTTCTCAACTTGATGAGAGAACACATCAAGGGGAAAGAGCTTGTGTGAGCAAGGGTCACAAGGTTTGCAACTAACTTCCTTATGTTGCAAAGTATTTGTAGTTTGTTGATAGCTTTGACGCAGAGGTTTGTGTGCCAAGCATAGGTGGACTCAACATATTCAAAGAAAGCTAACGAAATCAAAGTCTCAAAGGCAGTTTTAAATGAGGACTTTGTGGAGAGAGCTACAAAGATCATCAACGTAACTTCGAATTTCAATTTATATTTCAGATCGATTCCTTTATTTTCAATTTTTTAAAGTATTTAATTTAATTGTAAGTTTTTAACTTTAATTTTTTTTGTCACTTTATAGGTGTTAGAGCCTTTGGTGAGGGTTTTGCGCTTGGTAAAAGAAAAGAAAAACCCAATGGGTTACATTTATGAGGCCATGGATAGAGCCAAAGAGACCATCCAAAACTATTATAAGGGGATAGTGTCAGATTTGATCCCATTTAGGAGTTGATTGATCAGAGGTGGAACAATCAACTCCATCAACCCATCCATGCAGCACGGGGTACTATCTTAACCCCAACTTTTTCTCCTCCGATGGCTTCACATATGCTAATGGAAAAATTATGGAGGGCCTCTCAACATGCATTAAGAGTATGAAACATAACGTTGAGACAAAAGACCTCATTATTTTAGAGTTGCAGAACTACAAGTAGGGTAGGGGAGGCTATTTTCTTCGGCACTAGCTATCCGGGGGAGAACCATGCAGTCACCAAGTAATAAAAAATGAAGTTTTTTATTGTACCTTACAAGTTACAAATTTACAATTATTAATTACTAACAAACTTTTAAATATCTTGTTTGCAGGGTCATGGTGGGAAGATTGGAATGGAAATACCTCAAATCTTCAAAGGCTAGCCCTCTGCATTTTATCTCAACCTTGCAACACTTTCGGATGTGAACGCAACTGGAGTTTGTTTTATGCCATTCACATGAAGAAGCTCAACAACTTGAGTCAACGTCTCAATGACTTGGCTTTTGTGCAATACAACCTGCAGCTTCACACAAGAAAGGTGGAGAACACATCATAGGGTCCTACTAATAGAGATGAGATCAATCCCTACAGTAATTGGACAGCACAAGATGAGGAGGCCCCCATGTTCACAAAGGACGAGATTGTTGATTTTGAGAGGCAAGCTATGGAGGGTGCAATTGCAGCAGAAAGAGGAGATATTGGATTGGATGACATCCTTGTTGATGTTGAAGATGAGGCAGAGGTGGAGCCACAGGCGCAACATTTTAGGCAAAGGGAGGAGGGGCAGCCGAGTTCGAAGACTAGACTCTCTCAGTCTCTTTTAGTTTTCACTAGAGCGGGGAAGAGAAAAATGTAGATTCTTGCATATGTATCAGTTTGTTGTTGAAACTTGACACTGACAATTCATAGTTGTATAATTGTATTTGCATAGATCTTGATCATGCAATTTTGTAATTTATTTGTATTCAAATCTAATAGAAAACACTTCCCCAACGTTTTACAGACTCATTTGATACATTTTACAATTGTAATTTCTAAGAAATTATGTTTTTTTAATATATTTGAGTATTTTTTAAGTTGTCGAATAATTGCGAATAGTTGTCAAATAATCATCGACTAAACTTTTTGGGAGTTGGGCAAGTACTCTCCAAGTACAAGTATGCGAATTATGGATTAGATAATAAAGTTGGAGAAGTATTTTGACCAAGTCAATAAAAGATCCCAAGAGAGTGAAGTTTGCCTACACCAAGCTGAAGGGACATGCATCCTTGTGGTGGGATCATGTACAACTGAAAAGGGAGAGGAGGAAAAAAAAAATCAAGACTTCAAATAAAATGGTTGCAAAGCTTAAAGGTAAAGTTCTTATCACATGCAGGAACTAGAGCATAGATAGGCTCTCATGATGAAGAGAGTGTTATTAAAACCAACTAAGGAGGAGAATTACCCAATGCAAAGAAAGAATCTATTCCGAACCAATACAAATATGGAGTTAAGTTTTGTAAGGTTATTGTTGATTGAGGTAGCACGGATAACTTGGTTTCAAATGAGATGATAAAGAAGCTTGGGTTGAAAAGGATAAAATACATCTCAATCCATATAAGGTATTTTGGTTGCAAAAAAGATATCATATTTTAGTGAACGAACAATGTATGATGAATTTTCTATTTTGGACATATAGGGATGAGTTTCCTTTGTGTGACATTATGCCCATGGATGTATATCATGTGTTGTTAGGTAGATCACGGCAGTTTAATAGAAATATTGTGCATGATTTTACAGTAAACACCTACACACTTGTGAAGGATGATAATAGATTGACATTGAGCCCATTGAAGGAAATAGGAGAAGAGGCAAGCAGCAGTATTAAGACTTGTTAGTTTCCAGTAAAACAGTTTTTAAAAGAGGAAAAGCCGAGAAAACATGTTTTGCTGTCATTCTCAAATCTATACAAGTTGTGGTCGCAAAAGAGGCAGTAAAATTCCACATTAAGTACAAAATTTGTTAAGAGGAAAATGCTGAAATTGTTTCAAAAAAATTCTGGATTGATTGCCACCGATGAGTAGCATTAGCCATGGCATGGATCTTGTCCCTGCATCAAGTTTTCCAAACAAGCCGACGTATATGCTGACACCTATGGAGAATGAAGAGGTGAAGAGACAAGTTAAAGACTTGTTATAGAAGGGTTTGATGAGGGGAAGTTTGATCCCATGTGCAGTTCCAGCAGTACTAGCACCGAAGAAAGGTGGGGAATGGCATTTGTGTACTGATTCAAGAACCATTAATAAGATTACAATCAAATACACATTCCATTACCTTGGATGGATAATCTGATGGATTGTTTAAGTGGAGCTAAGTACTTCCCAAAAATTGATTTAAAGAGTGTATATCAACAAATCATAATTACAAAAGGTAATGAGTGAAACGCTGCATTCAAGACAAAGGACAAGTTGTATGAGTGGTTGTTTATACCATTCGGATTGTCCGATGCACGAAGTGCATTCATGAAACTCATGAATGACATGTTGAAACCTTTCTTGGTTAAGTTTGTCATTGTGTATTTAGATGACATTTTCATTTTTAATAGAACAAGAGAACATCATTTGTTACATTGGAAGCAAGTATTGCAAAGGTTGAAGGAAGAAAATTTGCTGGTCAACTTGAAGAAGTGCAGCTTTATGAAGGAAGAGCCGATATATTTGGGATTTGTAATCTAACATGATGGGTTAAGATTGGACATGGAAAAGGTAAGAGCTATTGTTGAATGGCCATCACCTAGAAGCATGATTAAAGCAGGAAGCTTTCATGGGTTAGCTAGTTTCTATTGGAAATTCATTAGAAACTTTAATAGAATATGTGCACCCATCACAAAAACAATGAAACGTGATGGGAAAAAGTTTAAGTATATTTGCTTCCAGTCTTTTAAGTGTGTTGTAATAAGGTTGGGAATGTTGAAAATTAACACCTTATAGTATGTATTAGGTTAGAGGGTTATAGTAGATAAGTTTTAATATTTATTTAAACCTATTGTAGCATGGTTGTTGGGTCGTTATAACACCCACATGTAGAATAGTAGTGGCTAAGGGATAGTTGAGAATTAGTAGGATTTTTGGGATTGTGTATCCTAAAAAATACAATCACGTAATAGTGTGTAATATCTATAGATATTCCTTATGTTTCAATATAACATTATCCTGATACGGAGCAAGTTTTGCTCACAGACCAAGAGTCAACATTCTCACTAATCATCTTAGTAGCCATAGTATGTAAGTAGTCTTGGATTTAATTTTCAAAGTACAAACCTATGCAGAAATGAGGAAGTAGTTCAAAACTGCAAGTATAGAGTTAAAACTTAAACAAACTAGTAATATAATGTCTCCAATATTTGCCTGTGAAGTAAACACGACCAAGTAATAACCCAAACTGAATTCAACAAATTCTTATATTCTTGTCAAACTTCTAATAAAAGGTAAAATTTTCAAATCCCCTTTGAAGAAAAAAATGTAGCTGACTACTTGATCATATTTCCGTTAAGAGAATCCTATTGAATATCATACATGACAACTTCCATGAATCAAAGTAAAAAATAAGTGACCTGTAATTAACTATAATAGCAGCCATATTGAGAGAGATACTTACACAAGATAATGAATTGGCACAAATCATGGACAGCAAACACCATCGACTGTCTTTTGACCATACAACTGGACATAAAGAATGCAAGCCATTCTGCAACCATCATATGGAAACAAAAGGATAAATTATCATTGCTCTCTAAGAAAGCTTACAAAGAATCAAAATATCATATTCAAACCTAGCTATAGGAGTTTCACTCCCCTACATGTTTATTAATTTACAATATTAACAGCCTATAGCAAAAAAGTTAGACTGGTTATATAACTAAGATATAATGCAAGCTAAATGTATCCATAAGAAAAATGTCAAGCAACAACACAAGAGAATATTAATACTTGAGAGCCCCCAACGAGCTACTTAAAAAAGCGCATAAAAATGTGATTTGAGAACCCCCAAGACATGGTAACCTGAATTTGAACACAGATAGAGCTTCCCACAGGAACCTGGGGATCATAAGAGCAGGGGGAATATGCCACAATTGTGGCGACACTTCAATCTTGTGGAACGCCCATCGACTGGGTGAATCAACCAATAATGTTACAGAGCACTTTGGGATATGGTACGGAATGAAGTGAGCAAGAGACAATGGGATCAATTGCCTAGATGTAAAAACATATATAACAAACGTTGGCCACCTTTTCTTATACCAGGAGAAAGTTCAATTTTTCATGTGTCTGGCTGCTATTATAGGGTGGGGGTCTGAATCAAAGAAAACCGCTTTCAATTTCCATAGATGCATCAGGGACAACCCCCTTATCAATCAATACCGCACCAAAGAAAATACATGGTTGAATGGAATTGGAGACCAAGGTTGCTAGTGGCATGTTCCTCTGAAATGGGGAGACCCGGCTGCAGGCCCATATATATGCTAGGAATGCATTTGGGAAGGTAAATGATGCTATCTCAGATCTAGCAGTAGATTAGTTTGCTGTTGGTATTCCTGGTAGCTGTTATGACTGTTTTGAACTAGTTGATAAGTTATTATTTTTTGGTATTTAAACTTTAGACAACGCTGCTAATCTCAGTTCTGAAGTTGCAGGTCGCTGTCACAACTGGAAGCAATATACTTCTGGGGATAATACTGTCTATGCTAGACTTAGTGACATTGTGTTAAATGCTGGTATAAAGAGTAAAATACCACCCTTAGTGACTACTTGGCTTCGCTGTTGGAAACTAGTGTTGTTGTTTTTCCAGACCTGGAAGGCAGGAAGATTAGTGGATTTTTTGACTTCGACACAGCAACTTATGATTTCGTAATATATATGTGTACATTTTGCCTTGTTCAAAAAACAAGTACTTGATGGCAAAAAATCCAGATTTCGGATTATGGAAAACAAAAGGCAGCAAAATATCAATGTATCTATCAGTGGATTTAGCACTATACAGTTTACTTGTATGTAAAATTCAAATACAGAAATGAAGCGGCATAAAGAAACCCCAATAAAACTAAATTATCCTAACGTACAAACATATCCAAATACTGGTTAATGCCAATAGGAAATTACAATTAAATTCTCTCTTTAAATAGGTAGTTGAACAAGTTTCTGCACAATGTACACAAAGTGTAAACGTTCCATTTATAAAACTAAAAATCAATTTGATCCTTCTAATGATCACACTATCATGATTATTCCTCTTTGGGCGAAGCCTTATGGTCTAAAAAGGAAAGTTAGCTATTAGGCTGGTTTTCAGAACAAACACTTGACAATTTACTGGCTCTTCAGACATAAGGTTTATGCTAAGGACTTTACAAGCAACAGATCTCATTTGCTGCTTTCTTAACTTCAAGATAGCATTCCTAGAACTAACCTTAGAATCTAAAAGAGTTAAATATCCCCTTGATCTTTGAGATGCCAAGCATAAAATTTATGAGAAATTGATTTCTAAGATCAACTGCAATCCTGAATCATTGGAAAAATAGATTGCAATGTTGGGGACAAGCAAAGTTGCCCACTTTCTTGGATTCAAGATACATTCCTAGACCTTACCTCTAGAAGAACCTAAAGGAAATAGATATCCCTCTAGAGCTTCAAGATGCCAGTCATATTATGGGAAAGTGATTGCTAACATAAACTGCGATCATGAATCATTAGAAAAAATTGGGGACATGCATGTAGTCCATTGAATTGTCAAATATGAATGAGTACAGCCGGCATGTTTTATTAAGTCTTTTGTCAGCATTTTGTTGGTTAGTATAAGTATCTTAATAATGTCGGTTGTGACCGTTCGGTTAACCACAAACTGCTTGGTCTTGTCCTTTATGAAGCATAGTGAATGTCAGAAGAGGGTGTTTGTATCAGGTCCTCCATGAACTGATTGAATTGTACTAAGACTTATCATTGAGGAATACAAGCTGATATTATTTGGATAATCGTACTTGGTATGTTCTGTAATTACTGTTCTATGGTTGCTTCTTGTTGATAGTCTAGTATCTTAGTAGACATTATCTTTACTACATTTTGGCGTCGTTGCCTTAAAAGAACTCAGATCATATGGAGTAAGTTGGTTGACAATCCAATTGGAAAACAACCCTGTTGACAGCGACATAGAAAATTAATGGGTCAACCCATCCAAGAGGTGGATGAAACCACCAAGAACAAGAAGAAATCACAAAAGAGATAACAAAACATGCCAGTTATGCATATTTGAAAATTCAACGGAATAGATTATCCCCCACATTCCCTAATTCATAGTCCCTTCTGACTATAGCAATAGAAAAGTATCTCTAAAAGAAGAAGCAAGTGGAGGGGAAGAAGACACCCCTAGATCTTAGGAGCCAGTTAGAGGAGAAACCAAAGAAACACCAACTGAAGCAAATCCTGAAGAAGCGACATGCCCCAAATTCAGTTGTTGGAGTTATACATGAAGGGCATATGCTTCATTTGTACAATGCTGCAAGTGCTTGGTGGCAACCAGTTCCCACTCCCATGAACGTTTGACCATGCAGTCAGCCCCATAAAACTTGGCCTGCTCTTGAGTACGTTGTTGTTCAACTTCTGCAACCCTATCTGTCTGGACCTGAGTAAGCTGAGTTTGTTGGCTTATTTACTCTTGGAACCAGCCATGTTGATCATCCAACTCCATTTGAACCTCAGTAATCTGAGAAGCAGCTTTGTCCCTTTCCACCTCGCTTTTGTAGGCACACCCCCAATTGGAGTAACTATCAAATATATTGCTTTAATATGTTAGTGATACTTAACTAATCTTCTATTAGTAATGTCTAACAAATGTAACCATCAACCACCTCAACTGTTGTAACTTGTTTGGCATTAATAAATGAAGATGCACATGCAGTTAATCATTTGCCTTTCAGATTCTCTTCATTCATTTAGCATTCATAATTGCTTACATTGGTATCAAAGCCATTCATTTGAGGAAGCCCTGTTGGGTACGAACGGTATACAAAGTTCGAGGAAACCCTAATTCAAGGGTACGAACTGTGAAGAGGAGGTTTGCAGAGAAGAGGTTGTCGTAGCAGTCGAAGGAAGTCACAAGAAAACACGTAGTGGAAACGTGTGAGAAAACATGAAAATGACAGGAAAATGTAGCGTTCAGGGGAAATACACAAGGGTGTTCACACGTTCAACAGAAGAAATAGTAATACAGAAGGCTGTTCACGTGCTTAGCAAAAGAATTACAAAAGGATGAAACAAACGCCAGAAGGAAATGTGAGGAAACACAAGAAGAAACGACGAAGCATGTGACCAGAAGGCACGTGAAGCCCAGTTCAATGGGATCAGAAATGCCAAAACAGAATAGAGATGAGAAAGAGTTCAAAAAGATATGATCAAAACAATGTCAAAGATCAGAAGGACATCAAAGCCCGTCAAGGGCATGCACAGGAATGGGGAATGATGTAGTAAGTAGTCCAGTAATGATGCAATAAGTAGTCCAATGATGATGCAGTAAGCAGCCCAGCAAGGGCACGAAGCAAAGCCTGTTGTAGTCTGTGTTGTTAGAGCAAGAACTGAATGCCACAGAGCAGACCAAAACACACAAAACACAATAAGTTTCAAATGTCATTTTTCAAAGGTTAGTTTACAGAAAATTCAGAATAATGCATTTACTTGTTACATTGTTTTCCAGGTCAATCAAACAAACTACATCTTTTTCTATTGCATTAAAATTCCGGATTAGAATATTGTAGATTTCTGGTCTAGAAAACAATACTTGTTTTATTGTTTTCTGCATTAAAAAAATGGCCAACATACAAAACCTGGTTCAGCCAGAAGCACAGAAGTTAACTGGCCAAAACTACAAAAAATTGGAGTTATAAGATTTTGACAATCGCAAAAAATCGTGATTGTGACAAAATCATTCTTAACACAGAAGTAATACCGGCAACAAACTTTGTTGATTATGGCAAACGTCATAAGGAAGCCTTGTTGTTATTGAAACTCTTTATGTCAGATGAGAGGTCTAGAATGCCACTTAAGCAAGTGTGTTATGGACCAGTTTGAAGAACAAACGTCAAACTTCAGAAAAGAGCCGCGTCTTGTATTTGAAAAATATGTTTTTCTCTACAAAGATGAATGAGGGTGGATCTTTGTTAGAACACCTACTTCAGATGAAAGATATCTGAGACCAACTATCGGCGATCAACAAAAAGGTGGATGACAATGATATGGTGACACTAGTTCTGAATAGTTTGACATCCTCCTATGAATCTTTCGTGGAGGCTCTACACCTGATGACAGAAAGTAACACTTTGACATTTGACCAAGTGAGTACATATTTGCCACAAAAAAAACATAGACAGACACAATTCAGTGAATCCAATTCTAGCCAAACAGAAAATGCACTTGCTGCTCAGTCAAGGGGCAGTGGAAAAGAAATTTAGATGCATCTACATCTTACTTACATATGGATAGAAATAAAGAATCCTAGAGTCATAGAGATTTGGTACCAAGGAAGCTCTTGGGTTGTGTGAACATATAGTTTCTCCTAAAAAAATCATTTGAAGGGCTAGTGAGTGGAGTCCATGTAGAAGTGATAAAACTCGATGGAAGCTAAGTCCACCTTTTGGGTGAGATTATAACATACGTGATTCTATTAATAAAATTATATATTGTACTCCATTTCGTGAAAAGTATTTGTCATTTTCCTATTACCAACGTATTGTGTTTGTTGAGTTGTCTTCAGATTCACACCACCACATCAATAATTGTGCATTGTTGATACACTCATCCCAATGAAATATTTCTAGAGTGTCGGATTAGGTCAGCATTTTGGCTCCATTTGTTGGACCATTCCTTGGTGGTGGTAGCTCTTAAATTTTGTTACAACTCATTATACGGTTACTACTGCAGTAATCTTGTTCTTACCGTGAAAAAAAGAGTTTTTTATAATTAGTCTAGTCTTACTATGGTAGTGTCATTTTGACTATTGATAGTATTTACCTTAATAATTTTAGTTTTCACCTTAGTCATTGTCGTGTGTCATTTCAGTTTTTATCATGAATGGTGTTTACCATAATAAAATCAATTTTTACAGCGGTCATTCCAGTTTTTACCATGGTCATTCCACGTAATACTGTGGTCATTCTTATATCACCACTTTTGTAAAAGAAAAAAAGAAAAAAAATCAAGTCATATCTTTCGTATTTGTGGTTCAGTAATTCGATGTGGGTATTTTAGCACGAAAATTAGTGTTAAACACTTTGGTGGTGTTTTATTGAATTGAATTGTAAGTTGAGGCAATGTTTCATGGCAAAGCTATCTTTGACAATGTTTCTTAGTAGTTTCAAATGTAGAAGAACTTGCAGTTGACTTCTTCCTCCCGGTATTACTTTTGTGGTTGCTACAATGGCTTTATAAAAGCAGCAAGCAAAGAGCATGTTCATTGTCATCTTCAAACTCCATATCAAAAGAATAGACAAATGAAGATGGGTAATATTCCTATTTTCTCAACCCAATCCAATGAAAATGCTTTCCTTCATTAAGAATTTATAAGATCTTGCATTTGCAATGGGCTCGTCAGAAGGGAATAATGGGCATAATTTCTTCTTACATTTTTTTATGGTTCAACACTTAGGTGGTTTGAGATATTACTTGATAATGTTAAAAACTCGTGGGATTTACTTCATGATAGTTTTCTTGAAGAATTTGGTGCACAGCAGAAATATTCCGATCTTGTGATAGACATTATGAAGTTGGCCCAAGTAGCAAATGAGAAGATCTGACGATTACCATGCACATGTTTTGGAGCTAAGAAGGTAATTGGATACCTAGATACGAAAATAAGGATTGGTAGAAGGCCTAATGACCAGTGTGGACAACCTGTTGTGCAAGCACTTCATCCCAAGGGTGAAACTAGAAATCAGGTAATAAGATAAGTATGACCAGCCGACAAACTTTGAGCAAGCAAAGACATGCTAAGAGACAAGAAAAAAGTATGGAAGAAGAACCAAAAGAAATTGCTACAAAGGTTGAGGTTGTGCCAACACCTTTGGCCCAGCCACTACCACCACCAAGCCGTGCATTGCCGATACAATCATAGCACGAGGAGTTCCCGTTCGAAAAATCTCAAGTGCCAAACTAGGTCAACATTTTGGTTCCATTGCCAAGACCATTCCATAGTGGTGGTAGCTCTCAAATTTTGTTACAAGTCAATATACAATTACTGCTGCGATAACCTTGTTTTTACCGTGAAAAATAGCTTCCCATCGTTAGGACATTCTTTCTATGCAGTGTCATTTTAAGCATTCATAGTGTTCATCATAGTAATTCTAGTTTTTACCACAGTAAATTTAGTTTTTACAGTCAATGGTGTTTACCATAGTATATTCAGTTTTACCATGGTCATTCCAGATTTTACCATGATCATTCTTGTATTCACCACTTTTGTAAAAGGAACCGAAAAAAAAAGAGAGAGAGACCATAAAAAAATCAAGTCATCTCTTTTGTACTTGTGGTTCAATAATTAGTTGTGGTAATTTTATCACGAAAATTATAATGTTAAGCAATTCAGAGGTGTTTTATTGGATTGAATTGCAAGCTGAGAAAATTTTTCATTTTAGCAAGGCATAGCTATATATGATAGACGAGGATTGGTAGATTCTTATTTTGTCATCCCAATCCAAAGAACATATGTTTCCCTTCATTCAAGAATTTAAAAGATTTTGCATCTGTAATGGGGTCATGAGAAGGTAATAGTGGGCGGAATTTCTTCCTACATTTTTCGATGGTTCCGCACTTAGGTGGTTTGAGACATTAAATGATAATGTTAAAAACTCATGAGATTCACTTCATGATGATTTTTTTGAATAATTTGGTGCATAGTAGAAATATTCGGAATCTCACGATAGACATAACAAAGTTGGCACGAGGAGCAAATGAAAGATTTGGGATTACCATGCACACATTTTGGAGCTAAGAAGGTAGTCGGACACCCAAATCTGAAAAGAAAGATTGAAAAATTACCTAATGATGTAGACAACCTACTATGCAAGCATTCCATACAGGGGATAAACCCAAAAAATCAAGCAATGGGTGAAGTATGACCGGTCGGCGAACCTTGAACAAGCAAAGGACATCACTAGGTGACAAAAAGAGCATGGAGGAGGAACCAAAAGAAGTTGCTATCAAGATTGAGGCTGCACCAACACCTTTGGCCCAAGCACCACAACCGTTAACAGTAAACATTTCTCCCTCTCTTGTCACATCAAGTGAGTTTGAAGATTTAATTAAGAAAATGAACCGATTGGCTATAAATATTCTTCAAGGGAAGGATTTAGGCTCCCAACAAGCCCAAGGAGGAGATAGGGGTCCAAGAAGAAATGTCTAAAATTGTATGCTATGAGTATAGGGAAAAAAGGTATTAAAGTCAAATTGTCCAAACAGGGCAACTACTTCTAAGACAAAAAATAATTATAAGGGTAAAGCACCTGTTAATATACTTGATCTAATTGATAGGAGCAAAAATGATCAAGTAGATGTGTTAGTTATAAAAAAAACTAAGGAAAGAGATACTCAACTTAACAAAGAATATACAAAATGAAAAATGATATTAGCAAGAAACAAAGAAAGTTGGGTGTGCAAGATTTCCTAATCTCATATGGGCAATCACCATACTCTATTCTTGAAGACCTCTACAAGCATACCGCCAATATCACATATGGCTGACTTCTTGCTTTATCTTCAAAAAAGAGGAAGGAGTTGCGAAGTGAACTCAAAGCTAGACAGAAGGAGGTTGGAGTCTTAGTTCTAGATGCTAAGTGGATCCATATGCTCTACAAGCTAAGGTATTGTGCAATGGTATCTATATTCCTAATGTTGTAATTGATGGTGGAGATGCAGTCAATGTTATGACTGCCTATGTAATGAACATATTAGGTTTGAAGCTTGATCACCCTTCAACATTAATGTTGACCATTTTGGTCCTACAGGCCAAAATCAGTGTCCTTCTTCCCCTTGTTGTTCTAAGCTAGTTCAAATTTGGTTCGCACAAGTCTTCCGGCAAAAGATGAACCAGTTCGAAGAATGCAAGGCTTTTTACAAAGCTTCTTCAGACTTTTAGCGGAAGAAATTCACAAGGAAAGAGATCGAAAATGTTCAAGACACTTTTCCTTAAGGTTGGAAAAAGTGGTTCGACGTCAGGGTTAAACGACATGATCTTTCCAAAGAGCTTAGAGCTTTGAACTTTGAACCTTGAACTTTGAACTTTGAACCATTGTTGGTTCAATCGGTTGGTTCAATCGAAAGGTTCAATCGGTTAGTTCAAAGTGTTGGTTCAATCGGTTGGTTCAATCAGATGGTCCAATCGGAGGGTTCAATCGGTTGGTTCAATCATAAGGTTCAAAGTGTTTGATTCAACGAGTTGGTTCAAGCGGTCGTTTCAACGATACATCTAATTCACAAGGGAATTGAACGGACGCGACTCCTTGCAGAACACAAAATGTTGAACCATTGAACTCCAAAAAACGGTTCAGGTTCAACCAAAAGGTTCAACAACAGAGACCCGAACAAAGAAAAGGCCGAAGAAATTGACCAAATGGCGATGAGCGCGCGAACGTCAACTTTACGGCAATGAAATAGCCGTTGATCTTTAAATGCTTAAGCGCAAACCCGAAGGAATTCAGAGGCCTTCAAGCCAAAGGGCTCAGATTGCCAGAAAGAGCCAAGGGATGACAAAGGACAAAGCCAGAAGGAGCCAAACGAGATATGAACAAAACAGTCCAAGTGGCAAAAGGGAGGCGCCGGTAGGAGAGTTATTTCAGCAGTTGAAACAGTCTCCGCCAAGCGGTCATCAAGGAGCGCAAACAATGAAGACGCGTCGGTTTCTTCCACACTTTGCATTGATGAGCAGACAAACCGCGTGAATGTCTTGAAGGAGCGGTCTTGTTTGCAGACAAAGAGGCGCAGCCCATGCTTTCACAATAATTTTAAATACCTAAAACCAAAACTGGAGCCGACACAGCATTCTCTTTCAAGCGGCTTCCTCTTCCCAATGCTCTCAACGCACATGGGCTACTTGTAAAAGGGCGCCAAAGTCTTTTCCAAAAGGCGCCATTTGTTTCTTCCCTCTGGATATATAATGGTAACTTCTCATTTGAGAAGGCATATCTCTCAACTTGTATGTCGTAGCCCTGCAAGAAATTTACCTTGACTCAAAAAGAAGCATTTTTACCTCCATTTTGAGCTTGCACTTTCGTATATGTCTATGGCTTTGTCTTGTGTTAAGTCATTTTCCTTTATGCTTTCATAGAACGATTCCAGCATGTCTAGTGTATTGTGAGTTCTTTTGCAGGTTAGCTAGAAGTGTCCCTAGCAGAGTATAAGCACATGTGAACAGGCTGCCATAGTGTGTCTTAGAACGCCTCTGGTAATTTTTCCTCCCTGTATCTCCACGGACCCCTGGCTCACTGATGCAGAAGAATTTCTCATATCAAATGAAGTGTATGTCAGCTTGTTCTTGGTGGAAAGTGTATGTCAAAGCTGAGTAGATCAACCATTTTTGGTGCATCACTGTTTAGTTTAGGTTCTGTTTTCAGTAAGCCTTCTCTCTTTCCCCCCCCATTGTTAGCAGTAGAAAATCCAGGACCTCAGAGATGCATCAAAGGGAGCTAGCCCTTATCTAGAGATTCTCCCCTCAATTTTGTCAGACCCACAGCAAGAGGGGAGCCTCCATTGTGTTGCATGAAAGACAGAAGCTCAGCGTTCTGTCAAGGGTGCAAATCCACAGCATCAACAATTAACATTAAGATCTTTAAATAAAAAGAAAAACAAACCAGAAGGTGTTATTTCCAGTGTTGAGAATTCTATAATAAGTGTTGTATGTGTAGTTGACGTTCAAGTGATAAAGGATGGCACTGTTGCATGCCCAATGTTTTTGTGAAGGCCATGGTTGAGAAGAGTTCATGCAAGGAATTACTGGAACGAGGGGTTCATGACACTTGGTCATGGTCAAGGAAAGGTGAAAACAAATGTTGGTCCTCCCAATCAAATTGTGGGCCCTGTGAATCGAACAATGAGAGTGAGGATTGGACATCCTCTGATTATTATGCACCAGTGATGTTGACACTAATGATGAGGAGGGTGACGTGGATGTGTCAATCATGGACATCCTTCCAACCATCCCTGTTGATGCACCCAAGCAATTCACTGAAGAAGAGTTGGAAGCACAACTTCAGCAGCTACAAATTGGAGAGGCGGTAGAGGAAAAAGAAAGAGAAGACTATATTCAACTCTTTCAAAGGTATATGCATCTCTTCATTTTTTATTATACGAAACTTTGCCAAGTAAGCTATGTAGAACATTCTATTGAATTAGTAGAGATGCAAAACCAGTCAAGCAAATGCCTTATAGAAGGAAGCCTAATTTTCCCAAGTCCGTAAAAGAAGAGATAGTCAAGCTTTTTGATTCAAGATTTTATCTTCCTAGTGAACAACTCATAATGGGTCTCTCCCATTGTGGAAGCAAAGAAAGAAATTGGGAAGTTGCGTATTTATGTTGACTATATAAAGCTCAACAAAACAACAAAGGACCACTACCCTCTTCCCTTCTCAAACCAGATCTTGGATGAGGTAGCTGGTAATAAGTGCTACAGATTTGCTGATAGCTATAGTGGGTACAACCAAGTCTGCATAGCTGAGAAGGATCAGCTAAAGACTACATTCACAACTCCTTGGAGAACATTTACTTATAGAGTCATGCCATTTGAATTATTTAATGCACCTGCAACCTTCCAACGCTTAATGAATAGGGTGATTAAACCCTATATTGGAAGCTCCATCAAGGTATTTCTTGATGATTTTTGCATTTACGGGAGCAAGGTTGATCATCTATTCTAGATGGAGAAAGTTTTTCAAAGATTGGAAGAGGCCCAAGCCTCAATGAATCCTACGAAGTGTGTGTTTGGATGCTTTAAAGGTGTCCTTATAGGACATGTTGTACCTAGAGATGGCATCAGTACTGATCCAAAATAGGTTTCAAAGATTAAGAAATTGCCATTTCCTATTAATATAAGTATACTCAGATCATTCTTGGGACATGTTGGATGGTATAGAAAGTTCATTAAAAACTTCTCAAAAACTGCACAGCCATTAACTCAGTTCTTAAAAAAGGATGTTCCTTATGAACCAAGGTAGAAGGCACTTGAAGCTTTTGAAAAGCTTAAGCAAGCCTTGTCAACTTCACTTGTTCTGAAGAATCCAAATTAGAATAAAACATTCATTGTGTATACTTATGCTTTTGAAACCTAGTTTATGTTCATGACCCATTGACCCTTGGTTTATGCTCATTTGCAATGCAGTTGTACTGCGTATGTTGATGTGTATACATGACATACCAAGGGTCAATGGTTCGTAAACCTGGTTCATTACAACTGCATTGCACCCAGATGAAAAACCCTTTTCATTTGATTTTAAATTACCAATATTAAAAGCTCATAAGAAAATAAAGGGTAAAAGAACTGCATAAAAAATGCCAAAACATGAATTTTATGACAAAAGAACAGTCAAGGTAACAGCTCCACAACAATGTATATAGAACATATTTTCTGCTAATATATACCTCTGCTTGATAGATTAAGAATGAATACTTGCCTTCCTGTCAAAACCATACCAAAGACTATGTTGCTCTGATGAGTGAAGATTCAGAAGAAATGTTGTATCTCGAATAACAAAAAATGGCTGCTGAAAAAGAAACAAAGGTGCAGCAGTATTCCCAGATGAAGAGCCCCCAACTGAGACCTCTGCCCTCCAATTGTCTCGCATTGCAATCACAGAACTTTCAATGTCTTGAGTGCGGCTGTTATAGGTTGTTGAAACTGATACACTTACCTGCATGCAACCATAAAAACCAATTCATGAAGACAAGAGTATCCTCATATTTAACCAGAATGCATCATGCTGTTCAAAAACACTTCCTCTCGGAATGTTACATATGTAAATGCAGTTCCTAAAAGAATGGCTATATTCTACTGAAATATATTATCCATGGAACCAATAGCTTAATGCAAACTGTGGTAAAAACGTTTGCTCAGACCTGAGAGTTCCCAATCTTTTCAAACAAAACTAGGTGAAACTAAGATCTCTGCCGTCAATTCGTTTATCTTTTTACCATAAATAGCTTCTTTCAAACACCCAAATGAATGCTTTACGACTTCTGAGTAGTCATTTATCTTCTTTTATCATATACAATAACTCTTTTTCAAAAACCTATTTAATACAGTCCCATTCATTGTCAATATTTATTGTGGGACCTATGGGTAAATATAATCTTGCAGATGTTATTAAAAGTCAATTTCAATTTTTTTTAAATTTTGCATCCACAGTATGTATAACTCAACTACAGTATGGATAAATACATTGGTAGATAGAAGCGTAAAAATGTATGTATAACAGATTTTCACATTGATGTTAAGGAGGGCAATGATGAAGGTAGATATTCAAGCTTGAAATCAAAATACTTGTGTAATTTTCAAAATAAATTCATTTCAGCAAACTTATATATCAAAATGATCCATATAGATGTAGTTTATTTCACATGACATCCTATATTTCATTTTGCACCACAAAAGATATAGTTTATTTGAAAAGATTGTATAGCTATAACAATGGGGAATTATAAACTTGGCACATGAACCTAATACTTGAAAAGTAGGCTGTGTGCAAAAAGATATGCTCTCAGTTCTCATACCCGAAACAAGTGTAGGCACCTGTCATGATGGGGGTAAATATATTAGTTATGCCTTCGGTACTTATTTATAACCCCTTTCAGTTCATATATGTCTTGCTATCAATTTGTTGTCAATTCCACTGTAAATGATGGAAACTAGATCAGTGTGAATACGTCTTGTGCACAAATTAAAAGGAAAACATATTCAAAAATCATTAGAATTTAGCAATGTTGACATTGTCTAGTAAAAATCTTGTATGCCAGGAATTAGAAATAGGAACTCTGATTTCTCAAGCTGTAGGATAGGTCAGAGGAGAAGCGGGTGAGGCATACAAACCCAGATAAAATCCATAACAAGAAAACTAAAAAAATATATAGCTCCAAAACTTATAAATTTTTCTTTAAATCAACATACAATGGCATTTTTATATCAGTTAAATTCCCCTTTATCATGGTAGTTTATACAGCTATTAACTTAAACAACACAATAATTACAATAACTTAGCCTGCAGAAAAAGACATACACAAGTGTGAAAACGCAACCAAATATAATCCAATATGAGATGAGATGACTTTTATTGTCCTTAAGGCCAAATTGACCTATAGGACTTATCAAATTGTATTTACTTGCTTAGCTGCTTGTTCCTATGGATGTCCAGTTTTAAAATAAATTCTCTAAGCTTCACTCAATTTTAGTGATTGATTGTGATTGCAAATACAGCATATATGTGTAATTGTGTGATCATTATAGAAGGCTGGATAATTTGTTAGGTGACAGTCTGACCTGCATGGATGGGCATATGAGATTCCCTTGTGAGAACAAGACAGCTTTATATTTAACCTTATGTGTCACTCAATTTCGTATATCTTTAAGTTTCAACCCTCTGAAAAACCTTTGATAAATCGTGCCTCACCAATCCGTATAAGCCCAAGGTTAAACAAATTTAGAAGGAACCCTAGTTCATCCTCTACTTATTTAAGCTTCATAAGGTTCTGCAAAGCATAAATTCAAATTATTCTCAACAATGAAAACTTTATGGCGTACTCTTTGCCAATTTGCTATTTCTATAATCGCCAATCAGCGAATTTCACCAAAACTGTTAGTTAAATATTTTTATAAAAGCCTTAACAAAAAAATTATATAAATGTGCATTTAATTTATTATTCAAAATTCTGATCAAGCAAGGCATGGTCTGGTGGTAACACAGAACTAATGCAATGGTAATGACAAGGCTGGGTGTATGTAATGAGCCCAAAATTGCAATTAAAAATAAGATAGGAATAAGGTTATTCTCAGAAATAAAGCATAAAGCTCTTCTAAGAAGTAGGACAGGAATAAAGCATAAAGCTATTCTAAGAAAAATAGAAAGAGAATAAAGCAGAAATCTATTATAAGAAAATAGAATAAAGCAACTATAGTCATGAAAAGACTATAGATTGTTTTACAAGAATAAAGCAAAAAAATTGCTTTGGGAGGATAATACAAGGATAGGATTATTTTTGGAGAGCCTTACTTAGTAAGGAAAGATTTATTGTAATAAAAGATTTTTGTTTTATTAAAAATGTGTAATGTCAATGACCCATAAATTTATACTTAATAGTTTGAATTGGTTGTCTTGACAACTGTGAGTGCCTCACCTAAGAGATTGGGTTGTTCTGACTATTGGTAGTAAATCAGAACCGACTGATATTTTTTTTTATAGTAAAAAGTTCATTTGTAAATCAGTTTTCCTTACAAATGTCAGAAGTTCATATTCCACTTTTTGAGCAAGTCTATTATTCAAAAATTCCTAAATTTCTGATTGTCATTCATTTAATTAGATTTTTGTTTGGAAATCCATCGATTTATGCGCAGATTTTGTTTGTATGTTCTGGTTCATTACAGTTGTATCGGAGCATACCAATCAAAATTTGGTTTGGAAGTTCAAATTTTTCTTTTCGGATTTTTGTTTTCGGTTTGGTTCCTTCAATGTAATTCCTAGTGAATTTCAGAAATGACAAAAACGCCTCAGAGGTGGCTTCTAAAAAAACCTTAAAAAGCTTGAAGGTGCATCCCCATGTTTAGTTGCTTACAATTAACTAATTAAAAAGGAATATTATTCAATTTTTTTATTAGTACAAAATATTATATTTCTCTGATAAGACCAAAAGTTTCATTCGATGTTCAAAGGGTTGTGATGTAATGGTAAAGGGGCTCATTCATTTGAGAGTAACCCGGGATCAAATCCCCGCAACAGAGGGCATGCCAGGGAGGTTATAGAGTATTCATCTATGGGACATCACAAATCTTATGGAGTAGGGAATCATGCGATGTCACGGAGGCTGCGGAGTATTGAAGCATCGATAAGTGTGGTTATGGAGTATTGAAAGTGGAGGACGCGTGATTAAAGTTGATGAGCATTTAAATATGAATAAGCATGGTTAAGAAGTATTAAAAAAGGAAGATTTAAATGTGGCTAAATGCAGTTAAGGAGGATTGAATTGCTATTGAGTATTGAAAATGGAGGACATGTCACAGAGGTTGTAGACTAATGAAATATGGGTAAGTGTGGTTGTGGAGCATTGAAAATAGAGGACTTGTCATGGAGGTTGTGGAGTATTTAAAGTGGAGGACATTTTATGTTAGCTCTAGAGTATTGAAATTTATGTATACGAATGGTTATAAAATATTGGAAGTTGAGCATATGTTACAAAACTTTTGCAGCGTTAAGATATGAATGAGTGGAGTAATGTAATATGGAACAGTTATGGAGTATTAAAAATGACATTCCACAAATGTTGTGGAGTACTGAATGTGGATAACTGTGGTTATGGAATATTGATAATGGACGACATGTTACAGAAGTTGTGGATTACTGAAATATGAACAAGTATAGTTATGGAGAAGATATGTTGTATAGAAATATGGGTGAGTGTGGTTATAGAATGTCGACAGGGAGAATATATGCAAGTGTACAAACCAGATTTCAACCCCACATCACAGTAAGTGGCGCACAGAAGATAAAATCAGATCAAATCAAAAATCAAAAGATTCCACAACGATGTACACTTCTACAGGTTAGGTGAAATTTTAAGCATGGTTTGTATGAAGTGTGTGTATCAACTCCTAAGGAGTAATTTTGATATATATCCCACTAACCTTCTCCATTGCCCAGCTCTATGCCTAGAACTAGAAGCAAGCTTTATGTGTTAGCATTATCCTTCTCCATTACCATCATTGCTTAGCGGTTCTTGTGTGCTTTGTCGGGCATCTTGGCTTCCAAATATTTCCCATGTCAATGTTGTTCCACGAATTACAACCTTCAATAAGGTGAAGGTAGTTTGTTAGATGGCCAAGCGAGTCACCAGTCTGATGCACGAGACCCCCTAGAAGAACCCTTGTTTTCCATTTATCTTATATATTGTTTAAATTTTGTACCTCTGGGTTTTGACTTCGTGAATAAACTTAGTCGTAAACTCGAACTTGCCAATTCACGTACATCTATCATCCCATTGAAGATTTTGTTCCACAGCAATATCTATTCGTCTATACCTTGTTGAAATTTTTTTTTTCATGTTAATATCTACTGATCTATAATCTCTTTATGCTTTATGCATCTTAGTGAAAAAATATATTTTAAAACAACCCTGCTTTTGATGCATAATTCATTCGAAGAAGTAACTTAGCAAAAATTAAGCCCTAAAACTTGCACCTAATGATAATATTGACCAAAATTCCAACGAGATGAGGCAAGTGCTAAATTGAATCACAGACCTGAGGCTCAAATCCCTGAGAAACATGTTAAGTGTTAAAATTCGGTAACCCTGCTTTTGATGCAGAATTAGTTAGAAGAACTAACATAGCATAAATTAAGCCCTAAAACTTGCACCTAATGATAATCTTCACCACAATTCCAATAAGATGAGGCAGGTGCTAAATTGAATCACAGATCTGAGGCTCAAAGCCCTGGGAAACATGTTAAGTGTTGAAATTGGATAAAACTCCACAGGACAGAAGAGATACTCAAATATTTTTTAAAATTACACAAGACAGAGCTGTGCAAAGTTTTGCTCAAATAAAACTTTACAGGGACTCTGGCTGTCAGTTAAAAAAGCCGACAGAAGAAATACTCAAATATAAAAAGAGAAATACCGGAGCCGGAGCTGCGCAAAGGTTGCTCAAATAAAACTTCATGGGGAAAAATATTCTGTAATGTATACACCCCTAAGTCATCGCATCTAAGCTGAAGATTACTTGCCATAGGAAATTTGCCAACACACATTAAATTTAAGCAATAAATAAATAATAACAATAACCAATACACTCCTGGTGATGGCATCTATGCTAAAGGTTACCTCGGAAAATTACCAATACACAAAGTTTTAAAAAATAATAATACTAATCATCTTTCGCCGAATGCTCACCTGGGATTCACGAGTTCGGCCGCGCAGTTTTTGTTGAGAGTCGACATCATCATTATTGTCCATATCTTCAAACTCTCCATGTGCCTCATAACACTTCCTCTGAGAAGCACCAGCACCATAATCCATGTAAGCAGGCGCCGAACCAGAAAGCGGCTGCTTAACAAGGGTTTCAGAAAGAGCATCCTCCCTCTCAGAATTCCGCGGCAGAGGCAAATACTGCACGACATTCTGCACAACCCCGTCCAAGCGGGCTCCAAAATCCGCCACAGCTTGGCCCAATCTAGCCCCCATATGATCAACCGCTACGGGGGACCTCCCGAACCAAACCCTGTCAAAACCTTTTCTGTGCTGTATCCCCGACGGACGCCACGGCCACATGGGAATACCTTTCTCCTCGGGCCTGTGCTCTCTCGTGTGACCGTGAAGCAAAGAGGTAAGACCCTGGGCGAGGGAGCTAAAATGCTCAATAATATCCTGACCCTGCCGCTGCATACCTTCCAATGCCTCCATCAAAAGCTGACTTACAGAAAACTATGATGCTGCAAATTTAACGTAAAGGAGGCCCCGAGTTCAAGTCTTGAGCACTCTCAATACTGATTTTATTTTCCAGATAGTAAGATTTCATTGCATTGGGGTTTAAGTAAATCTTGTGGCTTTGAAAAATGATCCAGAGTTGAAAATATCTGAGCCTTATGCCGTCCAAGCCTGGGAAGATGATGATCAATCAAAATGTTTCTATCCTCGTCCTATTTAATTGAGTATAATTTTATTTTAATTGGGATGATAATGATTAATGATTGATTAAGTATCGAGTGGATTGATTTTTTATCAGTAACCACTTCAGACAAGGACTTTCTTGGGATATCATATATATATATATATATATATATTTTATTTATTTTTAATTTTGAATATACTATAAACTTTTTCTTTCTTTTTTGTTCTGTTCTTTGTTAATGTCCTATGCCTATACATTAAATAGAAACAATAATTATATGTCGGGGACACATTTAACACATAAGTACTTTAAAATAAATATTTATTAAGAACAAAGAAATATGAAATGTTTTCGTTAATAAAATATTTAAAATATATTTCGGCTTGCGGTTAAGTCTTCTAGGTGGGTGGTTGGCAGGGTTATTTTTTAATGTTGTTTTGATTTGCTCTTATTTTTTAGACTTTTTTGGTGGATTTTTGTTGGTTATTTGTCTTTTAAATTTTCGCTGAAGATTGGTTGAAAATTTGGACTTTGGTGCTCCTCCGTTTTTTCAATGTTCCTTTTGTTATTTGTTTCTTCTCTCTTAATGTGCTACCTTTCAAAAGGTGGAGGCCCTTGTGTTTGTTTTTTCTATTGTCCTTCTCTTTTTGTTGTCGGGAATGGACCTAGGGTCATGTTTCATGCCATGTTACGTAATTAAAATATTCCACAAATAATTTTAATTAGATTATTAATTTTTAAGAGATATATGCATTTGTTAAGTTATTTTAAGATGATCTTTATGAAAAGTCATTTTTTTTAATAATCATTACATCCAAGACCATATGTTATTCGGAGGGAATGGTACATACAATCTACCATGCTTTAAGATTCTCACTTTCTAGCCTCTTTTCCTATTAACAAAACTTTTGAAGCATATGATGCCTTATAATAATACTACATTTTTTATATTTTATGACATACTTAAGACAACTTTTAAGTCGATTTTACAATCTCTATAAGACAAATTTTGACATTTTTTTTTTGTTTTTATTTTTAATGATTTGTATTTACCCCACATTTGTGACTTCAAATTTTGTGTTAAATTACATAATTGTAAATGCCTTTATAGACTTGTATGCAAATTAGTTCTAAGCGTCACTTAATCCACATCTACGCTTGAATCCTAGGTCTTCTGCATGTATTGGTGTATTTGTCGTCCAACCATCAAACTCCCTTTATCCCTCTCCAATCTTCTATGCTTTGCATACATCAAAGCATATAATCAAAAACATACTTTTGTCAAATGTTGTTGTTGCAAAAACTTAGTAAATATGTATGCAAAATGGTGAACAATTTAAAAAATACTTTAAATAGATGTTCTTTGATAGAATCCAATGATTACAGGTAATACAAAAAATGGGGTTTTTGATGAGGCTTTAAAACATTGCAAACGCAGTGGTTGTGTTTCTTATTCTGCATTCTCACTAATCATTTATAATGATCAGGGTTAATTGTTGGTCATTACTTGTTACCTTCAACAACTTTCTTGTTGTGCTCTTTATTCAATGTGCGATGTTTGAATCCCTCAACATCCTTTGACATCTTCAAAAGCCTCACATATACATTACAAAATCACTATAAAATGGTCTACAACTTCCTTATGTCTTTGTTGTTGTGTATTCTTTTTGTGCCCTTCCAGTTCAAATTTACCCCTTTTATTTCAAATATACTCTCTGATCTCCAAAATGGTTAAGAATATTTTTTTACTGATCTTTATAAAAAAATAAAATAATATAAATAATATAAGCTTTATCATTTTTCTCTCTCCTTTTATTTTTTAAAAGTCAGGATAGAGAAGTCGTACAAGTGTCATAAATTTACGACATTACAAAACTTTTATCATATATTTGTGACAACTTTACGATACAAATATACTTTTAAAACACATTTACAACAATCTTACGACCTTCAAAAACATAACAACATTTATACTCTATTTATAATGCTGAAATTTTAAAACATCATAACATTGAATTTTCAAAACTTCATAAAAATTTAAATTCACACATTACAACTTGCACAAACAACATATTTAAAACAAATGTCTTAAATTTAACTTAAATCATTAGAAATATAATATAAATTTATAACAAAATTATATCTTTTTCATAATCTCCATTCTTTATGGTAGGCTTGCGTTTCTCTGAATAAAAATAATTATGGGGTGGGACATCTTTATCGAGCCCAAAATTAAGATCTTCCTCCGAACGGTGGTTTGGTCAATATCCGCGCTTGCTTGCACTTACTATTGTGTATTAATTGGGGAATGTTATTTATTCACTTTGAATTATTATTTTTTTATAAAAAAAATCTGACCGTTTGACATTCTTGGACTCTGGGCATAAATCTATATAATGGCGCTGATCTGTAGCTTTCAATATAAATATTTCACGATGATGATTTATTGACGATGATTTGATATAGATAGGATCAAATATATTGCTTATAATTTTTTTTTTTTTTTTAAATCAAATTTTACATTATATTTGAAAAAAAAATTGTTTTAAAAATATTTATTCTTAAATAAAATGCTTATAACATTCAATTAAAATGTTTGGAACATAAATTTAAGGTTAAAATTTATAATATTTTTTACAGTATTTTATAAATTTAAAATTTATAATATTAAAAATGATATTTTTAGATATAATGTCAAAGTTCTTAATTCGACGTTTTAAATATCAATTTGAAATTTATCATAAAAAATTATAGATATACTCTCCATTATTTATGGTGAAATTTGTACATTTAAATCTTATATTTTTATTAAAAAATCCTTAAAAGTTATAATTATCCCTAACAAAAATTGCATTCTACATATATACATACATCCTTCCCTTACCCTAGTGTGTATTATTTATTAAGGTTATGTTGTGTTTTATATATATATATATATATATATATATATATAAAGGTTATTTTTTTATTTATTTTTTTAAACACAAACATAACTTTTATATATATATATATATATATATATAGGTTATGTTTGTGTTTAAAATATATATATATTAAGGTTATGTTTGTGTTTAAAAATAAACATAACCTTATTTTTAAACACAAACATAACCTTAATATATGTATTTTTAAACACAAACATAACCTTTATATATATATATATATATAAACATAACCTTAATAAATAATACACACTAGGGTATATATAACACATCTTAATGTTCAATATTCATAAAGTTATGTTTGTGTTTTGGAAAAATAATTAATAAATAATATATATAATATCTATATTATTTATTAATTATTTTTCAAAACACAAACATAACCTTATAAATATTGGCATTAACATTAGGATGTTAATGTAAGAGAATTGACGTAAACACTTAAAAATAGTTTAAGGATATTTGTTCACTATAAATTTACATTATTATGGGGTGTTTTTGTGTGTTTATTTCCTATTGGTCTATATTACGTTTTATTGGCATCTTTTTTATGTTGGTGGTTTCATTTTGTCATGTATCATCCCTTTTCTCTCTCTGTCATATGTGTTTTAGTGGTCCCTCCCAAAATGTACATTGTACATTTCTAGGAAAGCATGTTGTGTGGATCCATTTGAATGCACCCACATCACGTGGTCCTATTTATAAGCTTCTTTGCTCGATGTGTTTTTTAATTGCCAATAGGGTTCTAATTTGTATTCAAGAGTTCTATAACTATACATGTTCATTAGTGCACTCAAGACATGAATACAAACATGTAATGAATAAGCACAAACAATCAATCCAAGCATTTAGGGAAAGCATTCAACCATTCATTATAGCACTAAAAGTCATAGTAAATTAGACTTTACATCATGCTAGATTGCTTGGTTGAATTACATTTTACTTGGCTTGTTTTTGATATTGTGAATTGTCGAGGGGTATGATAACTAATCGGTGCTGACAAAATTGTTGAACCTCAACATGAACCCGAAAACAAATATTTCCCTTATTATGCAAGTTTAGTTACCATATTGTGTTTTTGAGGAAGGAGATAAATTTTACCAATTGCTATGTGAAATGTGAAAAATTCAAGTAAGGTTTTTTGAGCCCCACATTTCATGAACAAAGTTGTAAAATCAATTTATTCTCGTTTTTTATCTTCCATAAATGTGTAATGTACAATTTTGGTCACTGAGAACATCGAATGTACAATTTTGGTTTAGTGTTCAAGGCATTACAAGTTTTATGGGTTCTCAATGTCTTGTGCTTAAAACATTTATTCTACTATCAAGCTATGGCAATTATTTTTTATTTGCACAAAAAGATCAAATTCTTCTCCAAACCCTTCTCCTTTAAGTTTCATTTTATTGTTTTACATTTGAATATATTTAACTAGACCCATTTATAAGTACATGTGATGCAAATTGACTTAGATTCATTTATTCATACTATATTTTGATGAACCCACATTGTCTTGCATGACCTAAAGCCTTCCAGAGTTATATCTTGGCTTCAATTGTGATAGATCTCAATTTTCTTAGGGTTGTTTGATATGTTATGCCCTTCTTCCTAGGGCTAGATCTTAACTCTATATAGTTTCTTATTTTCATATTCTTAGGGTTCATGTTATTTTGAGTTTATACCTCCTTGTCGCTATTTGTCTTATGTTTGATCCCAAATGCAAGTGTGATGTGTTTTCTCTTTGTGTGACAATTTTTAATCATGAGTGCTAAGTTTAATCACAAATTTACTTTTTTTTTCATTAGATCTAAATCAATCTTGCATAAAAAACATGGATTCTAGGAATGATTCTAATGTTATGTCAAATTTTAAATTATCTATTGCAAATGTTATGCCTTCCTTGAATGATAATGGTGTGTAAAATATGCATGATTATGAGGATGATTACAATTATGAGGTTGAACTAAAGGAACATAATATGGATGAGAACATTTGTAGTATTAAGAAATATGCTATGGGTAATCCTATTGATATTTATAGAATTATAAATGCATTGAAAGACATTACTTGTTGAAATCTCCTTCTTGTGAGGTCACTTCATAAGTCCCCCCTCAACCTACTCATGTTTCTATTCCTTCCACTACTCATCCTTCCTAAAATGCTATGTTTTCAAATGCTCAAGATGTTTCTATTGCTTCTCCTTCTGCTCAAACTTTGATTCCTCCAAACTCTCAAAATGTATTATTAACTTCTCCTTTGTCAATGTCTATAATTGCTTCTCAGTTTCCTCTTGTTCAACCATTATTTACACATAATGTATCTCAAACTAATCCTAATATTTTTCGTTCCTCTCTTATTACTTCTATTCCAATATCCTATACTACTTCACCATCTAATTTGCAGGCAAACTTCATAAATGACCACTATGAGGCATACATTGCATGATTTGTGATAATAGGTGAGATTAATATTTGAAGGGTCTTGAAATCCAAGTAGTAAGGTTACTTCTCATGATATAATTTTAAACCCTTTAACTTGTGAAGTACTTTCTTATCCTTTTCCAACCAGTTTTATTGCAAAAAAATGCATTATTTAATGGAAAAGGAGGACCCATAATCATATTTGATCATTTTATGCTTCATGTTTTTAATTTTTACTTAATGATAAATTGTCAACTAATCTATTTCTAAAGAGTTTCAAGGACTATGCCCTTGATTGTTTTTTTATTTACCATGTGAATTTGTGTAATCATTCACAACATTAGTGGATGACTTTTTAGCTCATTTTGAAATAAACACTGGTATAAATGTCACCTTTGCACATCTAGCTCAAGTTATATAATAATCCAAATAAACTATCAGTGACTATATGTTAGACTTTAAGACTTTGGTAGCGATGATGACTTATAAATAACTAGATAATGAGCTTCAAAGCATTTTTATTAACATTATACTACTGATTATGTGCATGGTGCTTATGTGTGTGCCTTTGTTTATCTATGATGCCCATTTGATTTTCTCGGTGACATCTCTAATTTTTTTTATTTCCTTAAGAACCCTTCTTCCCTTCTTAATGTGTTGCATGCCCTGTGAAACATCTTATGCATAATCCTTTAACTTCAATTGACCTGATATTTAACTTGTTGATGTTGATATACACATAATGAATGCCTACTCTACTCACGTATAAACAAAATTATGCACAACCACCCCAGGGAAAAAATACCTCGTGATTACACATACAACAAAATGTAAGAAGAAAATTTCTTAAGTAAATGACTTGAAAAGAAATATTTTAATGAACAACATCTTCACTTGGCTTGTATCACTTCCAACAATTACATGTAGTAGAGATTAAGTATGTTTCTATTGTAATGCTCAAGTAGCATTTCTCCATCTAGAATGTACAACTGGCATGCGTAACCTGAAATTTTTAATGAATTATATATGGCCCCATCCATCTAACGTGGAGCTTTTCTAGAGTGATAAAGTAGCACTTGTGTGCCCTTGCATAATTTTTTTATCTTTTATGTGTTTATCATGCTAATTTTTATGTTTTATATTTTATATCCCTTCTCTTTAGCATGCCCATATCATCTTCTCATCTAACTTACAGAGTTTTACTATCCTTGTAGCTAATGATTCCTTGTCATGTAGACCTCTTGCACAGTCCAGGTGCAGTGATGACATAATGGATTCTATAGGTAAATCAACCTATTTTCTAAACATGGAACTATAATTTTGTATACTTGTTTAACTTATTATAAGCCATCTAGAAATCATGTAATATTCTTGATACTCTATTATCCTGATCTTCAAAAACCTACATCACAAATCTCAATTAGTGTTGTTCCCAATATTTTATTAAAAACTCTAATTATTCCATTGGCCTGTAGGTGAGAGGGTGTAGTCACTTGATGAAAAATCATAAATTTATTAAGAAAGATGCGCACCATTTTGGCCAAGATGTGACTTCCCCTATCACTTGCTAATTTTAGTGGGCATCCACAACTATTGAGAATATTATTGCATAGGAATCTTGTACCATGGTTGTTTTGTAGTCCTTTTTAAGAACCACATATTCCCACTCATCCAAGTAATTTTTATCATAATAATATATCATGTGCCAATTTTACACCAACTAGAGTTAGTGGCCCTACTAAAATAACTGCACATTTTTTAAAATGATTCATGGGAAACTATTGGCATTAAAGGTATCTCATACCTCTATTTCATTTTCCATTTATTTAAAAAATATAATACTTATATGTGAAATCATTAGCATCCTTTTATAGGGTTGGCCACCATAGTGACCTCCAATAATTCCTTCATGACATTCACACAAGACTTCTTCTTCTTAAGGACTTTTTCCCTTCCTAATTTAGACAATTCCCCACTAATGAGATGGTACGAAGATTTGTGCATGGCTAACTACATCTTATCATTTACTTTTCAATCACTTACAACCATGCTTGATGTCAAAATGTTGTAATCTCTGCCAATTCTTATGGTACCCTGCGTACTCTATACAATTGTGTGTCTCACATATCATCTTCTATATTGTGTGCCATCTCACTTGCATTAATCCTTGATAAGTGATCCGATCCAAAATTATACTTTTAAGTTTCAAAACCACTGGAAATTGAAATTCCCAAAATAAGACTATCCACATTTAAGTCATTTTTTGTAACATTAGCTTACTCTCTAATTATTTTAATGCTTTGTGGTCATTACAAACATGAATGGTATGACCAATAATTATTGGTAGAACTTTTAAGCACACATACCTTGTCTAATGCTTCCCTCTTAGTGGCCATATAGTTGTGCTCTGCCAAATATAGCTTCATACATATAGATTATATGTTTTAGAAAATGGGGAAATCCAAAGATAACCTCTTCAACACATATCATATCCTTATAATAATGGATATGCTCCTTACACAAATGAATGAAAATGTAGAATATTGCATTCACAAGTCCCAACACAGATTTTTAACCAAACAATATAGAGATGGAAATGATATTTATAGTTTAAGAAATATTTACTTCCCCTTCTCTTATTATCCACAAAATAATATAATCTAATTGGCATATGAAGAGGTGTCTTCTTTTTAGATAATATGTAGGCTAATATTTATCCCATTCCAAGCATAGGAAATTATGCATTATCTAACCTTAGTATAGAAACCTATCATGAGTTAACTTAAATTAGGTGGATATGATATATTACACTGAAAACCCTTCCCCTTAAATATAACTTAGTAAGATTTATACAAAAAAGAGCCTTAGAATACTCTTAAATAGGTCCCAACAACTAGGCCTAATGAGTTATCCATGTACAATGAAAACTTGTATGAAGGAAGGGGAATTATAGCCCAACCTCCACCCCCTCCACAAAGACTTCTTCCTTATAATGATATATTGAAGGAAATGAAGGAAATTAAGTCATAAATAGAATAATGTCAATGACAAGGGCCTCTACCTAATGACAAAAGGAGGTCCACCTATATTGAACAACATTCTTTCCCTTTGCAAGAGGAGGGACAAATTAAGTGTACTAAAATTTTTCCCACTTTTCGAAGGAAGATAATGGCAACAATATGAATGCCTATGAAATTGGTCCAAATGTGAAGTGTGGCAGTGATCTAGAAATATCGTGCATAAGAACTAAATATGATGCCATTAAAGTAGACATATCAGAAGAAGCACATGGACCATGAACTGGAATAATTTCCATGTGAAGTGGATCCCATGGCTCAAAAGTTGTCAATTATAAAGGATGAGGATCCACAAAATATAATGGATAGTCACTTATCTCATAAAGTGTGAAAGTTCTAAAGAGCTTAATAAGGGCACTCCCATCAAAGTACTTCATAACATCAAAGGAAAGAGGATCCAAGACACTTGGTGTGTCATCTCTAAATTAAATGGAGTTAAAATCTTCCAAAATGGAAGAGAGGGGACCCATAATACATGGTGGGTCATCACTAAAATGAGTAGTAATGGAAGTCCCCCAAAAAAAGTATGCACACTTTCATGAGTGGAGATAGAATCCTCTAAAACATCATCAGTATGATCAACAAACAATGGCTCTATAAGAGAAATATCTTGTAGGGAAAGAAGATATGGATCTACAAATAAACATCTCATGTCTGACAAAAACTCATCCGACAATGGATACAAAGAGGAGAGTAATATATAATAGGATAGCATCATCACAATCAACAGTGGAATGAATGGTAGGGACTTCAAGTTGAGATGAAGTGTTTATTGAATAATAAGTGGTCTCCAAAAATATTTTGAAGAATCCTCCAAACATTTCAAGGACACACTGTTTGCTCCAAATGGTGGAGAAGATGCATAGAAACATTAATAAAAAATGACCAAGAATAAAGCCACTTTAACTGAGTCAAGGATTGTACTGAAATGATTCAGAAGGAGTAAGAACTTGTCCATGTAAAAATGGACAAATGTCATGCATAGTGAAAATATAGAAATGGAGAAAGGCCACGTGTAGTGAAGAAACATTCCATCCTATAACACCATGGTGTATATTTGGTCCTACCAATAAAAATTAGTGAAGGTGGATTTATGATAATAATGGTTTATAGAAGAGCTCTCAAAACAAAGTGTCCATGTGATCACAAACATAGTGAAAATACAAAAGATAAAGTATAAAGACCATTATGTGCCTCAATGCTTATGCATAATGGTGAAACATGACAATGCCTCACACAAAAATTAAAAAATGAGAATGACACTCATCACAAGAGTGTAAAAAATAACTCCATAAAAATAGCTCAAAAGTGTTAATAATCAAGTGTGTTAACAATGCCCAACAAACATGACATATATGTTGTCAAAGATATCTCAATGCAAGGTTTGACATGCAAACCAAGGTTCACAAAAAAATAATTTCCCCTTAAAAGTATGGGTTTTTATAATTTGTTTAGTTACAAGAAAAAATTAACCCATCACAATTGCTTATAATTATGTAGTATGTTAGAACAATGCCAAATTGTAACAAGAAAAAAGGAAAAGATAGAAAAATTAAAGTTCCATATAGTAAGAAATTGATATGAGTAAAGATCTAGAGAGTATATAAAAATTAACCACTTTTTAAAAAATTGACACTAAAAAATCCTTTACTATTTGAAAGATATGCCTAGTTGAAGAATGTGCCCGAGAAAGGCTTAAATGTTCCCATAACATTAAATGCACTATTCATACAGTCTAAATTTGAAAGGAGTCTAGATCTAGAAAGTTTGTGTGAGAGCATCAAGATAAAAAAAGGTTATGAAAAACACCTTATGGATCAAAAGATATGCCATATTCATGGTTGCATGAATGGGGTTACGACATATGCCTTCATAAAAAAACAATTTTTTAATGGCGAGAGTGACATTCAACCATAGGGGAGCCACTAAAAAATTTTGGCTCTAAAATACAAAACCAACAAAAATGGGGACTTTAAGGGCTTCAAAAAATGCAAAAAATACTCCTAGATTGAAAATAAGCAAGGGGCAAAGGGGTTGGGAGAGTGTGAGTGAAGGGCTAGGGTTGTTGGAGTAGAGTGATGATGATGCCTAGGTGGAGAGGCAAGCTAAGAAACACAGGTGGGTGGCATGACAATTGTTGTATTTATAGACAATACAAGTGGTAGTGGTTGTGAGGTGTGGTGGTGGCAACATGACACATCTACAAACCTATGAGGAAAAGTCAAAGTATTCAAAAGGCCAAATAAACTTCAAAAAATTACCACAAGAAATTTGTAAGTCAAAATTTCATGAATTATTTTGTGTTAGAAAGTAGACAAAGGGGCATATGCAAGATAATTGGGGACAAATGGGGGGATTAAAGCGACACTTTTTTTTAAAAATAATAATAGTTTAACGTGGAGAGAATGTTAGAGACACTTCAAAAAATAATTTGACAATGACATAAGAACATGAATCATGGAATTTTGAATGTAGTTTCTAAATATATATATTTTTTCAATACCTAGATGATAAAAGTATGCAAAATAGATGCATTTATGGAAATAGGTTGGTCATTTTTTGTGAAAAGATAAGAAGGTTGCATATGTACAAACACAATTTTTTTGAGTAAACAAATGAATTTTTGTATAAAACTTCTTATATGGATAGGTAAAATGTCAAATAATATTGAGAATATTTTTTATTAGTTTTATAATATGTGTGTGTGTGTGTGTGCGCTAAATAATTTTATAAGTCAAGATGGTTAGAAAATTAAAACTGCAAGTGTACGAACACAAAAAATTTGACCTTAACTTCACGAAAATCATTTTTTAAATTTTTTTTAAAGCATAGTTGAAAATATGTAGATTGTTGAGATTTAAGTTTTATAAATGTTCAATTAATATTCAAAAAATTATAAAGGTATTTTTAATGATATATACATAGTCCATAATGAGGTATGTTGTGTAGAAATTAAGTAATAATTACAAATAATAGTTTAACATTGAAAAAATATATATATTTCAAAACTACATTTTTCCTTCTACAAATCCATATAATTTTTTGTAATAATAAAATCTGACTGATTAGATGGATTGTGAAAGATGGAAGAGACACATAATTTTTCAAAAAATAAAATGGGTTAGTTCATGATAGGGTTTGGAGTAGGTTCATTCCCAAGCCTAAAACCGAACCAAATTTGGAGAGAAAAGGGCAATTTTTTTTTTATAAAACTAAAAGGGCATATACCCTTTACAAACATACCATCCTCATAATAAATGTTTTGGTCATTTTATCCATGAATCGCAAAGGGCGTGCATGATTTTCAAAAGCACGCATGCCCTTTGTGATTTACAAATTTGTCTCCATTCCCATGAAATTTTATTATTCATTTTGTTTTTTACAAACTTCAAACTAGGTTTTACTATTGTAACTATATAAATTCTACATGTTCACTTTATCTCAATCACTGTAATTTCTTCAAATTATATTTTACAATTGACATATTTTAGTAAAGATAACTAATGGGGTTGGTAAATCATCGTAAAAGACCAATTAAAGAGCTAACAAGTGAGGAAATTGAAGATAAGCGAGAAAAAAGAAAAGAAAAAGACAGAGAGCATCCATAAAAGCTTCTAAGGAAGGTGAAGGTACTTCATTCACATCAAGTGACATTTCAAATTAAAATAAAATGCCTAATTCCATGTAATTTAATTTAGATATGTCTTTAAAAGAGATAAAATAACTTAATCAATCCTTATTGAATGATGAAATTCAAAATGAAGAGCATGTAAGTAATGAATTTATACCAAGTGATGAAACATATGGAGAAATACAATATAATGAAACATTCATCTGTAATGAAGTTTTTGAGCATGATGATAATCAACATTAAATAATGACCCTAATTCATGTCTCCCTTAATGAAGAGTAATTCACTTCACCTGTAGGGTCTAATGTATGTAGCAAACCCTCTAATATCCTTTGTATGGTTAAAATGGTAACACCACCCAATTTAATACAATATAGCTCCTACACCCACACATCCAAGGCTAATGTGATGAACACCAAGGTATTTGGTTGAAATAAATGAGAAAATAATAGAACCTATGGAAGATAAAATGTCAAAAAGATACATTCAATGTCATGCTTAACGTGTACAAGACTATGCATTTGAGAATAAAAGTCATACAAAATGATGTCAACTATTTGTTCAATTAATGAAAATGTAAAAAATACATCCTATGATGCATAATTTAGGTTTAATAATAATCAATATGGGTGGAATAAATAATGTAATAGTAAATAATCTATTTAATGCATTTAAGGCAATAGGTAATAGAAGTCAAAAAATATATATTAATGTGGCAAGATGAGTACTAATTGAATATATAATGAGTAATCAAACATATAAAACTTGAATTCTTAGTGAAACAAGTAAATCCTTAAACTTCAATTAAAAAACTTTGATAAATACTGTAAAAAGAAGAACAAGGCTTGATGACCCTTTACTCACGGATCATTGGGTGTTTAGTAGTAGAATCTCATGAAAAGATAGGGTATTAATTAAAGGAACAAGACATTTGATTGAAAATTTTTGGCACTAAAACACAAGGGTCTCATCTAATGTAAAATATGTTAAAAGAAGAAAAGGTTCAAAAACCGATGAGCCACATGTAAAACATTTCTTGGACATGATCCAAAATAATTTTATAAAAAGTTTATTGAAAAAATTAATGGCTAATTGATAATTAGCCAAATCTCATTTGAGATGTACAAGTCTTTCTATGTTAAAATCAACCAAGCCTGCACCACATGTTGTAGGGTACTTGTTGAATTTGTTATGCATTTTGCTATTTTTCATCACATACATTGTGCTTTACATACTAATGATATTATCTAGGATTGTATGGTGTCTTACCCACCTAAAACATTAAGAGAATTAATCCAAAGTATTTTCTATCAAAGCCCTAAGGAATAGTTTTTTTTGCCAAACAATGTTTAGGTGGAACATGCAACAATTATGGTGGTTTGTCAAATTTGACCAGCTATATACATAAAGAAATTTTGCTTGAATTTTGAAAGCAACTAGTTGATTATAAGAAGTACAAAAATGTAAAGTATGTGTTAAAAGATGGAAAAGAGTCATCAAGATGTGAGTTGGTTATGACCAATGTTTTTGTATCTGATTTTATGTTTGAATTAAAGAAGAAGATTATCTACCAATATGCAAGACACACACAAATCAAATTGGTTAGATAATCATTTCAATCTATGCAAGGATAACTTCCTAGTTGGCATCATTGTTTTGATTGTGGATTTCGCTGAGAACTACACACTATAACCACAAAATGAGGTTCAATCCCAATACTATAATTCAATTCAAGTTAGAATTTTCATGCATATTACATTCAGACATGTACCTAATATTACATACAATAACAGAAATATTTTGAGGGAGTATCATTTTTATATGAGCGATGACAAATTGCATCCTCCAGATTTTGTCAAAGGTCGTTTTGAGATATTTTATAGGAATATGAATTCAAGAGAAATCATGTTTGATACATATTACATTTGGTTAGATAATTGTGTAGGACAGTTTAAGAGTTCTCAAATGTTTTATTGGCTAATTATAATGCATAAGAATAATAGGCTTAAATATTTTTAGAGCTTTTTTGAGGCTGCACAAGGGAAAGGGGACCATGATGGTACATGTGCATGTGTAAAAAGAACCCTTAAAAAAGATTAGGGAAAACACAAGGATGGTGCTAATTTGATCGATGTTGTAAGTAGTGTGACTTGGTGTAATGGTTTTTTTGGTCATGGATTAGATAAATATTCTCGTGTGTGAATGTGATTTGGTAAATGAAGGAAAAAGATAAGGTAATGTATGAATATTGCAGTACAATCACTGGATCGAGTGTTTTCCTCTCCATTCAAAGCTCAAATTTTAGTTCATGGACTATTTATACTAGGGATATATCAAGATTTTATTTGAGCTATATGGAATTTGATTGGAATGAATGTGAGTCAAAAGAACATGTTGAATAATGGTATTTTAGACCCATAACACCTATAGAGAGTACCCATTCACTCCAACAACTAGTATATCATGAAATGACATCATCAGTTGAATTTAACCACATCTCAGATCTTGTGCAATGAGGTACATTTTATTTATAATTTAAATATATTCTTAGTTTTATTAGTGATATCTTTATTTTTTCCTATATGTGCTTACACATTGATTATACTTTAAATGCAGGGCATGTTTTTGGAATAATTGCACATTAAGGCAATTAAGAGAGAACAAAGTACTAATTATGTTGTTGTGTAGAGGCAAAAAAAATTAACCACAAATGTCATGGATGGAGAACACCTTGTTTATCCCACTGGATCTGAAGTAATTACAAAAACTTCACTTCGTAGGTACTATCATAAAAAATAAAACAATTGTTATTTGAGGACTTTACAACACATAGGGTGGTGTTTCATTGTATAAGTCCGATTATCATTACAAATATTTAATTGATCAAATATCATGGAAAGGCTAACAATAAGATTTTATGGAAAGTTCATGAATCTAAGCATGAAATGATTCTTGAAACACTTAAAGATAGAGTTGATCCCAAAAGTATGTTGGATTGACTTGGTAAGTTAGTATCAATAATTCATCTTGCATTTCAAATTAATATAATTAACTTATTTGATTTACTATATTTTAATTCAAAATTATTTTTTCATTCACTGTTTATTTGTGTTTAAAATTTTTACTAATAATTTTAATGTAGGTTAGTGGCACCATATGAGCTTTCACCTTCACATGCTTGGTGTCATGAGTAGAGAAGATTGTCTTCTTGAAACAAAAAAGAAGCACAAAAACAATACATTCCACTTCTTCTTCACTCATGCCCCTCCATCTCCCACTTGATTTTCTCCTTTTTCTCTATTTTTTTCATATATATGATTTGAGCTCTATCTGTACCAACCTATGACTTTTCTTTTCAAAGATCTCCCACTTGAATTAACTCCTAAAACTCCTTAATGACCAAGAATGATGGAAACATGTGAACTTCCTTGTGGCAGTCATATTTCTTCTTTCATCATGCTTGAAACCTTGCTTGAGGCCTTAAATTGTGTTCTTATAAACTTCAAACCTGAAACTACCACAAACATGTTCTATTCTTGTTCATAACCCTGCATACTTACTTAGAGACCCTTGGGAACATGCCTATAGGCCTATAAAAACTCTCCAAAACTATCTTCGCTTGTCCACGTTTGATTGACCTACAAATGTTCTTGACATGGTGCTTTCAGATGCAAAGAGTAGTAAATAGCTTAAGAAACCATTATGACATTGGTTCATGGTCTTGTGAGAGAGTTTTTCCTACATTGGAAGATGAAGGAGTCTAGAAGGAACTTGGGAGGAGGAGTTACAAAGCTATAAAAGACCTTCATGTTTCCATTTTGAAAGATTCACCTCTTTTATGCATTTAGTCAACTATAAATTTTGGTCCTAGGGCCCAATAAAGACCAAATAAATAAGGTTTTATCCTTAAAATACCCATCCATACGTGCCTGCAAAGATGGTTCATTGATTTGGCTAATGAGTTAGAATATATTCTCACTAATAACAAGTTTTTGGTCCTTTAAGAGACATTTGGTTGCGAAAGAAAAATCATTGATGTGTCTTACCCATATCGAGAAAGAATATTTCAAGGATTGCTTAGAGGACTCATATGTGAAAGTGTAGGGGCTGATGGTTTGTCTCTATCCCTCATGGTTCTCCTATAATGCACGACCAAAGTTCGCTCAATTTTTTAGTTTGGAACGATAAGATTCTCTTAAGAAACACATCCAGTTAAGTGCAACTTTCAGTCTTGGGGCTAGATTAAGATTGGATAATGGCTATTCTAACCTTAAAATTCCCATCTAGATGTATCCACATAGACGATTCATTGATTGGGCTAACAAGACCCAAAATATGCCCCCACTGACCAAATTTTGGTCCATTAAGAGACATTTGTCTATGAGAAAAAATCATTGTCATGTCTTTCCCATGTTGATTGAGAGAAAATATTTAAGAGGTTGCTTAGAGAACTCGTCTGTGTAAGTGTAGGAGCTGATGGTTTGTCTCTATCCCTCATAGTTCTCCTATAATGTGTGATCAAAGTTTGCTTAATTTTCTCACTTTCAAATGATAAGATTCTCTTAAAGGATGCATCTGATCAAGTGTAACTTTTAGTCCAAGGGCTAGATCAAGACTGGATAATGGTTGTTCTAACTTTAAAGCACCCATCTAGATATGTCCACATAGATGGTTTATCAATTGCGCTAATGATGCCCAAGATATGCCCTCCACTGACCAACTTTTGGTTCTTTAAGAGACATTTATCTATGATTAAAAAACTCATTATCATGTCTCACCCATGTCAAGTAAGAGAGAATACTCTAGGGGTTTCTTAAAAGACTCATTTGTGCAAGTGTAGGAGCTAATGATTCATCGCTAACCCTCACAATTCTTCTGCAACACATGATTGAAGTTCCCTTAGTTTTCTCACTTTGGGATGATAAGATTCTCTTGAGGGACGCATCCAGTCAAGTACAAATTTTAGTCTTGGGGCTTGACTAGGACTAGATAATGACTATTCTAGCTTTAAAATGCCCATCTAGATGTGTCCACATAAATGGTTCATTGATTGGGCTAATGAGGCCCAAGATATGCCCCCACTAACCAACTTTTGGTCCTTTTAGAGACATTTGGCTATGAGAAAAAATTCATTATTGTGTCTCATTTATGTTGAGTGAGAAATAATCCTCTAGAGGTTGATTAGAGGACTCACCCATGAAAGTGTAGGAGTTGACGGTTTGTCTCTAGCCTTCATGGTTCTCTTGCAACACATGACCAAAGTTTACTTATTTTTCTCACTTTAAGATGATAAAATTCTCTCTAGGGATGCTTTCAGTCAACTACAAATTTTGGTCTTGGGGCCTAATAGAGACAAAATAATGATTGTTATAGCTTTAAAATACCCATCCAGATGTGTCTATGTAGATGGTTCATCTATTGGGCTAATGAGGCCCAAGATATGCCCCCACTAACCAACTCTTGATCCTTTAAAAGACATTTAGCTATGATATAAAACTTATTGCCATGTCTCACTCATGTTGAGTGAGATAAAATCCTCTGTGGGTTACTTAGAGGACTCATCCATGTAAATGTATGAGATGACAATTTATCTCTATCCCTCATGGTTCTTATATAATGCATGACCAAAATTCACTCTTTTCTCACTTTGGGATAATAAGATTCTCTAAAGGGATGTGTTCGATCAACTATAATTTCCAATGTTGGGGCCCGAGGAAGACCATATAATGATTATTCTTTCCTTAAAATATCCAACCAAATGTGTTTGCATAAATGGTTCAGTGATTAGGATAACGAGGCCCAATTTATGCCCCTCACTGATCAACTTTTGGTCTTTTAAGAGACATTTGGTTATGAGAAAAAACTCATTACCATGTCTCACTTAGTGTCAAATGAGAAAAAATCCTCTAAGATTTTCTTAGAGGACTCATTCGTGCAATTGTATGATTTGATGGTTTGTCTCTAGCCTTAACGATTCTTGTGCAATACATGACTAAAGCTTGCACTTTTTTCTTACTTTGGGACAATAAGATTTTCTTAGAGGATGCATCTGATCAAGTACAAATTTAGGTATTGAGGATTAACATAGACTAGATAATGATCGTTCTAACCTTAAAACACCCATTCAAAGATGTCCATGTAAATGGTTAATTGATTGGGATAATGAGGCCCAATATATGCCCCTTACTAACCAACTTCTAGTCCTTTAAGAGACATTTAAATGCAAGAGAAAACTCGTTATCATGTCTCACTCGTGTTGAATGAGTGAAAATACTCTTATAAGACTCATTCATGTAAGTGTAGGAACTAATGGTTCATCTCTAGCCCTCATAGTTATCCTATAACACGTGATTGAATTTCACTCAGTTTTCTCACTTTGGGACGATAAGATTCTCTTAAGGAATGTGTCCGGTCAACTAAAACTTTTGGCACTGGAGCCTTATAGATATCAAATATTGATCATTCAGCCTTAAAATACTAATTTAAATGTGTTCATGTAGATGGTTCATCGATTGGACTAATGAGGCCCAAGATATGCCCATCACTAACTAACTTCTAGTCATTTAAGAGACATTTGACTGTGAGAGAAAACCGATAGTCGTGTCTCATTCATGTCTTGTGAGATAAAATTTTCTAGGGGTTACTTAGATAACTTATCGGTGTAAGTGTAAGAGTTGATGGTTTATCTCTAACCCTCACAATTCTCCTAAAATGAACAATCAAATTTTGGTCATTTTTCTCACTTTATGATGATAAGATTCTCTTAAAAGACATGTCTAATCAACTACAAATTTTAGTATTGGGGTCCAGTCAAGATCAAATAATGACCATTATAGTCTTAAAATTCCCATTCAGATGTGTCCATAGAATGGTTTGTTGATTAGGCTAATGAGCCAGAAGATATGCCCCCACTGACAAGCTTTTGGTCCTTTAAGAGACATTTTTTATAGTCATCTTTATATTGTAAGGCTTTAAACATATGTTTTTAAGAGTTTTAAGCTTATTGTTGAAGTTTGTAGGCTCAAAAGTCAAGAGTTAGGGTTTCAAGCAAGAGATAGGTTTGAATATAGCTTGTAGGGGTTCTTAACATAGATTCATGACAAAACCTAGAGGCTTGTAGTGGGGTCTGCAAATGAAAATAGTGAAGGTGTCCAAGCATCCTTTAGTTATAATCAGGTCTTAGCAAGATGATTTCAGGTCTAGAAGGTAGAAGACACAAGTTTTAAGCCAAAACAAAGAATTACAGGTCTTGAGAAGTCTGTAGCGACATATAACAAGTTTTTATTATCTTAAAAGGCATATAAACCAGGTTTTGGGCCCCTCAAAGCATCTTCAAACAACAAAGCAAGGTTTTCAACACGGGTTTCCATGGTCTCAATATCTTCACCACAATGTTCCAATTGTTCGTACGAGTTCAAGACAAGGATTCCAAGATGTTTAACAGGTAGAGGACAATATTATAAGGCCAATAAATAAGTTTCAATGCTTAGAAGCATTTAAAGGTGAGAAGATGAATTCATGATCACGGGTGCATGATTCATGTGACAAAAATAACCAACTTATAATATATTAGAGAGTTGAATAACCTATAGGAAAATACTATAATATCCATAACAACATCATGCTCATAAGAACTTGAACTTCCATTCTAATCATAAAAAATTTAACTAGAAAAAGGTACATAGTTGCATTCAATTAACATCATTTAGATTTCAACCAAGAGGGAACAACATAAGGAATAAACTCATCCATAAAACAATCAAATATTAGTAACACAAGTAAGGTAACAATGAACTCATCATAGTGTAATTATCACATGTATAAATGGTTGTAATATTTACAAGATGATTAAAATGAGAATGTTGAATAGTATATATGTTTATATGCAAAGTTCCATGTCATAATGGCATAAACATTAGGACATATATCACGAAACAATGTATACCATAACATGTACATGTATAAAATGTGTCATATAGGCATACAATGTGGGTCCTCTTAGCATACAAAATATATAGTGCCTACAAGTAGACCCCTAGCACAACAACTAGCTCTCTTGCTCCTCATTGCCTTCAAATAAATTATGCTTCCTTGCCATATATGTGGAACTAAGAGTGTTACATGACTCATTATGAGGAGAAACTCACTTCTTAGTCTGTGAAGCATCAAGCATCTCTCACGCAACATTAGAAACCTACAACATCTATACAACATATGAAATATAAATTGTAATGCATTAAAATAATATACTATAAATGATATAGTTTCCATGATTAAAATTTAGCAATAAGGTGATTTTAGACTCACCGTATGCCACTGAGATGGTTGTTTTGGGCTACAAAAATGTAAATATACCTGTGATGGATATTATTATAGAGCATACATGTATCTTTAGATCTAGATGTGCATATAAATATGAAGCTAAAAAACAAATTTAGTAAATGTGTTCTCACTAATCTCTATCTCTAAATCATTAGTTGTTGTGGAGATAGTGGATCTCGTCGATCAAGGGGTGCCCATAGCATCTATCATCATGTCTAAAAACAATAAATGAATGAGGTTAACTATGAAACAAATAAAACTAAATGTAATTTAAGATAAATAAAGAAAAATGAGAAGTAGAGAAAATTAGCATGTTTTGTAGCTATTTTAGAGTTAATTTTAGGTTGTGGTAGAGAAGTATTATTTTTGAGATTGTTCAATAGACATGGAACATAGTATTTTTATATGGATCTATGAATAATGTGTGAATCCAATGAGCACGATAAGAAAATCTATGACTATAATATATCTTAAAAGATAGTTTTTTGTTAAGGGACAATAAATACATGAATACATAAAAGTTCATTAATGAATTAAATTCAATGAGATAAAAACAATGGTTTAGTCCACTAGATGGATACATTGGTCTATTGATATAAATAAAAAATAAATAATTAGTTTAATATTTTGACTATCACTATTATTGGCATCATTCATAGAGTTGTTGTGTTCTTATCATTTTAGAATCATCACATGACCTAGCTCACATTTATTTTGGCTTAAGACAGGAATGTGATTTGCCAATGTAAGTTGAGGATGAAACACTTCTTCAAAATGAAACACAAATATGGTACACTTACATGAGAGTGTTTCAACTCTATCTAGGATATTATGCTTTATGTAATTTAACATTAAATAGCAAATTTATGTAATTTTTAAGTTTCCAAACCTAAGATTAGGGTACAACAGTGCTAAATGCAGTCTCTATAATAATATATAGGCGTGTTGAACTACCCAAAATATTGGTAATCATCTATACAAGCAACAAATAAAAAATTTAGTCAAATATTAGTCAATTAAGTAAACACATACTAGAAAATAAACTTAATATTCTCTTACATACATAAAAAAATTATAATTTAAATTTAAATTGTCTATCAAATACAAATGGTGAAGTAGATAAGTCCTGCATAATAGGCAAACGTGTCTTAATACGAAGTTGTGAAGCAATTACAAATGTCATAAAGTCTAGCGTGCTAGTGTCATGAGTTGCTAAAGCATCTACATATGAAGTATGCTCTGACATGTTGGTATTTTTATGTCCTTAAGCAATACAATATGGCATACACTCAGGTGCACTGGTGCCCTGAGGCTAAATAAATTATATTGGTGTCTTGAGATGTTGAACCAACTCTAAGTGGCATAAATTGTTGGGTACTAGTGTGCTACACAAATATAGGTCTACTCTCCACAATTGTATCTCATGTATGTCATACCTATATAGGAGGTCCAATCCACTTCCTCCCATATGATGTGTAATAATGTATAGGAATTGTAGGAGGGACACTAACACCAATACCACTACATGATGTCCAACCACCTATAGCCTGTGTAGAATTACTTAGTGTATACATCCCATGGTCAACCATACCCTTTGTGAGGCTAGTAAATGCCTCAAGGGTGTCCATCTATGTGGTGTGATGCAAAATTTTAGGGATAGAAACATGTGTTATTGTCCTTCTATTTTTTTAAACTTGATCAAGGCAATTTTGATCCCACTTGGCACCAAGTCTATCATATGAAGACCTACCTCCCTTACTTTGGGAGGCCTTCATGTTAAAATACTATGGGATTTCATGTAGCACAAACTCACAATAAAGTTTTCTCATGAAGTATAATGGAACCTCATTATTTTTGCATGGAAGCTCATCAAACACCATCTACCACCTATCCTAGAAGATGTCTTTTATCTCTGTATTAACATTCCAATCAATACTAATATATTTCCAACTCGCTAATGGTGATTGGTTGGTTTGAGGCTTAATAAACGAAGCACACACATCTTCTTTTGTTATTTTTTTTAATGTCCTTGTATGACAATTTATCAGAATAACATTATTTCATGACCTCTCTTTGATGTAACCTTGAATCAAGTTACGATGTGACATTTCGCATTCATTTAAAATGGTGTCTAAAGTACTTGTAAGTGAATTTCATCCACTGTGAGTTGAGGATTGATGCAAACCATTGATAATCATTTGTAATTGTTCATGTTTTACATTATATTGTTCATTTAATTCAACTTCTTCTGCGAAGTCAAATTATTGAGGGTTTTAATCTCAATTTTGCTCTACATTTTCTTCAAGCAATGGGTCCATTAAATTTTGTAAGATTTATAAAAATACAATTTTTTTAAGCAATGTGAGAGAGTTCAATGCAAGTTTAATTTCAAAACCCTATGCATAAAACATATAAATTGAAACCTCAAAATTGAAATTTAACAATCAACATACCTTAGCTGACAATCAAAATGTGAAATTATGTTGGTGTGATGCCAACCAAAGCACATACGTTCTCCTCAAAATGAAATCTTGCTCCTTTAAGACACCAAAGAAAATGGAAGTCTCAACTAAGAAAAAGCGACAAAAAACATTGATAAAATAAAGGGTTGGCACCCTTTATGGGCCTTCAAAGGGCGTACACCCTTTTGGCTTGGTACCATGCCTAGTTTTAAAAAAAAGGCATATTCCCTTTGGAAAAAAAATCCTTTCCCCCTTGGTATCACCTTTTTTATCCCCTAACTTTGTGCATTCACCCAAAGATAAGAACCAAAGAAAATTGATTAGGTTCCCTCTGCTGGTAAAAAATTGTAGATATTATAGAGATATTGGGTGGATACCCAACCCTTTTTTATTCCTTGTAGGACCTTGGATCTTATAATGCTCACCAAATAAAATCCATGTAACAAAATAAATTTTTTTTTTTTCAAAAACCAAAAAATTGTTTTGTGATTATGTTGAAAAATATTGTCAGTAACAAGGAATTTCCCAAAGTTTCATGAAAAACAAAATATTTTTATAAAAATTCATAAAAAGTGTTGGTTCACCCGAAATAAAGAAAACACATAAGGTTTTTTAGAAAATCGAATAATGCAAAAGGCTCAAACAGGGCAAAGAAGGAGAGAAACATGTGAGAAAGTTGAATCACATTTAGATATTCACAAATATAACTATAAATTAGGTTGGATCTAATATCTTGTAAAAATTTGGGATTAACCCAAGAAAACATTTTCAACACACATCATCTCCTTAGAATAATGGTGTCATTCCTTAGGCAAATTAATGATGAAATTAGAATATTGCATTTATGGGTCTCAATCCAAAATTTCAACAAAACAATAAATATATGGATAAGGTATTTATGGCTTAAAAAAAGATCTAGTTCCCCTTCTCTTATTGGCCACAAAAAAGGGATATTCAATTGGCCTATGAAGAGGTGGCTTCTTATTAGATAACATATAGGTTAATCCTTATCCTACTCTAAGCCTATAAAATTGTTGACTATCTAACCTTGGTATATAAAATTATCCTAAGTTAAGCTAAATTAGGCACATATAATATATTGCACCAATATATGGGATGGTCAATTTTATCTTCCCTTGGCTATGCAAGGATGGTGATTACAACATTGTCAAATGCATTTAGATTGACATGCAAGAGTGTCTTCCAACTAGGGAACTATAGGATCAACGCACTAACTAGTTTTTCATTTAATGTTTCTAAGTCCTCATGTTTTATTTTAGACCATATAAACATTTCATCTTTATTAAATAACTCTTCCATTCACCCTAAAATTTATGTGTAGTTCATGTTGAACTTACAGTAGTAAATCATGTGTCAAAAGAAGGTGTGCATGTGTTATTTTGGTATTTTCCTCACAAGTGGCATGCCTAAGCAATATTCCAAAAGGTGTGAGAAAGACACATTTATTTATGTTCAATAATATTTGTAATTTCCCACCTCTCTTAAATTAAGTGTCAATTTTTGGTGATCCTTTACTAATATGTATATGGTCGAATCATCCAAAGTGTAAGAAGACCTTAAAGTATTCTACTACGATACACAAGAAGTCTGTTAATACATTCTTGAAATAAAATGGCATCACATTATAGTACAAGATCCTCATTATGTAACAAATGTGGTATTTGCTTTGTTTTCTTTGGAAATTTGAATTTGGTGATAGCTGGAAAATCCATCCATAAAACTATAGATCTCACAACTAAGAATTTAGGTTACTCTTTCTTAGTAAATGGTGTCGTATATGGATCAATTACACATGCTTTGATCAACGCATTAAAATCACTACATGTCTAAATTCACCCATACTTATTTATATTTATAGCTATTAGACTGATTTATTCACACTCCTCTATAGGGTATATCTCATCTGTAACGAACATTTGCCATTTTCTTGTTTTACCTTTGCATACAGGTTGGGATTCAAGGGATAAGGTCTATTTTGGATTGGTTGAGCTCCTTCGCATAATTTTATTCATAACTTCCATAAAGACTCGTTCACTCCTTTCATTTTTTTGTACCCCTTAGGGAATAAACCTTGAAATTATTTAAGAAGTTTAACAATTTATATTAACCTAACATATGACTAGTGGCCCCCTATTTTAATTATCTTAGGTTCAACGTTAGTCCTAATATCTACTTCTTTAATACATGCACTTAAAGACTTATTGGAAAACAACATATTCCTTAAAGTGTTTTTTTAGATTTGAATTGTTATTATACTCACATAAACCCTTATTTATATTACCGAGCTTGAAGCGAGTACAATAGGCCTCTTTGACCAAAGTCTAAGTTGGTAGTTTTAGGTTTTGTGTATCCCTCAAACAAGTAACAATACTTTATAGTGTGGGGGGAAAAAGAATTCATTCAGTCACCTTCCTTGGGTAAACATGTTATAATGTAATTAGGATACAAAACCATTATATCTAGATAAATTCTCCAATCTTCATTTATTTACCCAAAAGACCCACTTTATTGTTTGTGTGGTTTTCAACATCCACATAAGATTACTTTATCCCTAATGGGTCATCTTTAAAGATGTTTCTAAGTGTACCACTTTTCACCTTAGGGACTTATGTGGCCTCATTAATACTTTTCCACACTTATGCCCCATAACTTCATAAGCCATTCTGCACCCACCTCTCACAAGCACTACTTATGGTATCTAAAACTAATAGCCTGGTCCTATGAAGGGGTCAAGTTAATTTATCTTTGCAGGGGTTGTAGAGAAAAAACAAGGTTTTTTTGCAGTGGAACAATCCCATGCAAATGTTTTATTTTTCTCCAGTTAATATTTCCCACCACAATCACTAGCAATCTTTTTTTGAGGTAAAAGCCCTATAATTTAGCCCAATTTATACTGGACACGGGGCAAAAAAATAGTTTTACAAATGGGGAAATGTAGTTGCCCCCCATCGCTACCTAGGGCATAAAAAGGCACCCATAAACAATAGTTGTACCTTTTTTTTTGGTTGAAAGAATGGTGTTCTGCAATTACAAAACTGGTAACTACTCATGGGACCAGTTGTTCTAGAAAACTTGGTGCAGTTACAGTCACCATAAGACCACAAGGTAAACCCTCCACTTCTCCAACTCGACACTCTATCATCCTTTGGGTTTATATATTCATTCTCTTGTGGAGTGATGTTAAAGATATGGTTTATGTTATCTTTTGTATCAAGACTCTTTACATATGTGGGTTGCTATCTATTGGGATGACCACTAGATGTTCTTTATTATCAAACTCATGTATAACTTTTTGAAACACATGTTGATGTTAATCTCATAACACCATATCATATAAATAAATCTAGGTATATAGTAGTTATTTACCTATCTTAGTTTGAGACTTAAAATTTTGCACCCATAATATCTACATATATATTGCTTAAAATTCCAATGGGTTACGTGCAAGTCTTATTTGACATAAACCATATAAGTGGAAAAGGTTATAGGGTTGTTTTCCACACTATTATTTAATCATCCTTTGTGAGTATATTAACTTCAACCACAGTGTTATCAAGAACATCACATATCGAACATCCATCAATGGTGGCATCTATAAATAGCTCTTGGTGATAATTGATGTTATATGAGGTTTGTATCTTGTTGCTTTCCTTATCTTTCTTGCTTGAATATAGTGTTATATATAAGCTATGTTTTTAGTAGTGGTATGACCTTTTATGTTTTTAAAAGTCCACAGATCTTTTTAAGTTCCTCAAGTTCTTTTGTGGGGTGATTTCATCACCTTGTGTTGAGTATCCATATTGTTGCGCATACTAACATTCAATTTCAAACCATTAATTGACTTTTACTTAGCCCATCTTGGAACCCATTTCTCATCCAAATTTATAATCCATATTATTTCCACTTCCTTTTGTGCCTTCTCATTTTGGATAATATTCTGGTACAAGTCAAGCATATTCTAAGTTTTTTTTGTCTCCCCACAATGTTTACATATCAAAACCATGGGACAAGCTCTTTGATAATGGTTCAAAGAACCACATTTATAAGAAGTTATTGCAAGGAACTAAACTACTCCTTCTCCATCTCTTTTCGTCCATATAAGCAGTATCCTCCACAACTTCCATCTTTTTGTGTTTGTGTTGTTATAGCCTGGCATATCCCAATTTCTCTCACTTCCCACATCTTGTCAATGACTCAGTAATCCACCTTGTTGTGAGTTTTCATGTTATATATCTTGCATGAAATAAAGACTTTCCTATATTTAGCATTTTAAAAGAGATGGCATGTTCTTATCATGTGGTCTTCACAACAAATTCACACGATCTCAAGAGTGCACTTATGGGATTATTACTTTTGTTGTGGCATTATGCCTCAAAATCAATACACCACAACCCCCTCTATGTATTATGAGAAAAGTTCACTATTATATTTTGTATTTGTGTTTCTATCCTATTGATTTGGGTTTCCATGAATGGAAGTATCCCAAAGTCCACAATTCCCACTACCTTAGCCCTCAACATAGCTCCTAGTGCCTCCCTTGGTCTTGTGAAGGTTTTTATTGAAAAAACTCATCTAAAGGGACTAATAAGCCAACTAAAAACCATTATACATTATGTGAAGACCATGTGAAATCTTGGATACCAAAGCATTAAACCTTATATCATATGTGCAAATGCTCTCTGAGACATCTTAATTTAAATATTTCAGTGCATACATACTTTTTTGTTCAAAATATAAAATATAAAATTACTCAAGGAGTTTTTCCCTCAGTAAAGAATATTTTACCACTACTTACAAATTATGCGAAACATCGAGTAGAGTACTGGAAAAGTGACCTATCATGTGTTTTAGTGTATTTATTCCTTTGTCTCTCCAAATGATTTCACACATGTGCTCATGATCTACCAAACTATCTACCCCTCTATACTTTAGAAAATTCATAGATATTTTATAAAAGATGTAATGTTGTGGCACTACTACTTGTGAGATTTGCACTCTAGACCCTCCTAGGGAACTTGGTCCTCCTAAAGTAATTGTTGCTACCCAATAGTGGTTAATAGTGGATATGCTCTTTTGGCTCCTTGATTATTTTGTGCAGTTGTTGGACTTGCACATGTTGACCCCTTTTGTGTGGGGATAATTATTTTACTAATATACGTAATAGGACTTATACCCACTAAAGTGGAGTGGAGAAAATTTTCTCCAAATAAATTGGAGTGTTTCAAACCATTTGGGCATAGATCATTTCAATTAAATTGGGCTATTTTAAATAATATGGACTTATACCCACTAAAGTGGAGTGAAGAGAATTTTCTCCAAAAATAAATTTGTTATATTCGAAATAAATTGGACTATTTCAAAGCACCTGGGCATAGATCATTTTGAATAAATAGGGTTATTTTTAATAATTTAGACTTATACCTATAAAATGGAGTGAAGAAGATTTTCTCCAAAAATAAATTTATTTTATTCCAAATGAATTAGACTATTTCAAACCATTTGAGCATAGATCATTTTGAATAAATTGGGCTATTTTAAATAATTTGAAATTATACCCACTAAGGTGGAGAGGAGAATATTTTCTCCCTAATTATGTTTTCTCTATTCCAAATAAATTGAATTATTTCAAACCATTAGGGAGTAGATCATTTTGAATAGATTTTACTGTTTTGAACTCATGGCACCCTTATGGGCCATGCATTGACCTCCTTCGAGACTTATTCTTCACAAGCAAGGTTATGCATGATGCTTTTTTGTACTACACGCATAACTAAACAAGTGTGGCATGCATATCCAAAGGAGATTTTTAGAGGTATTTGTCACTACTAACACCAAATGCTTATTTTGACAAACACAAGCTAGTTTTATGGAACCAAGATAATACTATGGAAAAGGTGTTGAATTTATGGCTTTTCCTGAAGGAAATCATGACATACAAAGGCAAGAATCCCACTCCAATCAATAAGTTCAAGATGGGAGTATGGATTGGCATGGTGCCTTGGGTGAAATTATAAGCTACAAGTTGAGAGAACATATCATTCATAAGGACAAGCTGGCAAAGCTCTACCTTGACCAAATCAACAATCAGTAAAACTATGATCTGGTTTGTCATATAGCCTCCTTGAAAACCATCACTTTATCTTTTCATTATTTTATTGCCCCTCTACTTTGGACCTTGTTTGTATAGTTTTCGTTTGTGTTTTTTATTATGTGTTCATTTTTAGATCCTCTTGATCTATTTTTTATCAGTCTACAATGTCTTGTTGGGCTTTCAAGAATGTTTGATAAAATTTCTAAATATTGACTTTGTATCCTAATGGATTGGCACTTGGTATTACATTTTAGGGTTCTCTGTACACCCATAGGTGGTATGCTTTCCCAGTTGAGAGCCAGTGTTAGTGCCCAAAATTACACTGAAATAATTTGGCCCTTATAAAGTGTTAATACCTAAGTCCTTAGCCCAACTTTTGAATCCAAGTGTTCCTTTGAAAGGTCAAGTTCATGTGAAAATTGGTTAAGTCTTAATCTAGTTTTTGCTTGGTGAAAATGTCTTTCCCTTAGACTTTTTCAAGATTATTGCACGAACACAATGTTTGACAAAAATAGGTCTTCAGGCTTTTTGTCTCGATCAAAAGGTTCAAACACTTATTTTTGTCAGACATTTTGTCTATTACAAAAAGTCTAAAAGAATTCAATGTCTTGGCTAAATCCTACTTGCATCGGGCTAAGTGTTTCATAAAATGTCTAAAAATATTGCATATTGTTAGGAAGATGAAAAGTCCTTATTTATTTCTAAGTTTTTGCCCTCCGTAAAAGGTTTGAATGGCGCTTACCCTTTGACAAAAGTGCAAAGTGTAAGGGATGGAAACCTAGAACCACAAACCTGGCTCTGATTCCAACTTGTCAAGATCTTGCTCCTCAATAAGAGCACATATGATTACCTTGTATTAGCAACTAAACATGGAATTATACCAGAATGAACAAGTAACTAGAATTCACAAATATCACAGAATATGAGAGACAATACACAATCTTGTATTAATACTCATTCTAGAAGGAAATACAATGAAGATGCCACAATCTTCCACACCTCTCAGATGTACAGATCTCTTTCCCTCAAGAGTTCACTCTCCTACCAAAAATGGTCCCAACACACAACTCAAACACAGAGTTGGTGTTCACCTCCAACCAGTCAGTAATAACCCTGCCAGTACACAAGTACTCAAAGTACTTCAAGCAGATCTCCCATGAACTTGCAACAACCTGCAACTCAAATGATCTTACTTACCATGTAGAACTTCTCCCTGATCTTGCAACAACCTGTAGATCACCTTGTTCTTACAATTGGAAGGCTCTCTTCCTTGCCTTAATCCTTTTTAATTACAATACATGCCAATGGGTCTATAAATAGATCCCATACTAAACAATAACTTAGACTTCTAATTTACAATAATTAGACTCGCAACTCAAGACCAAAAATAGCCTTTACATGCAAACAACTGGTTCAACAAACTAACTGTTCGTGCAACGAATAGTTCTGGAACTGCACAAGCGACCGACATCGGTCCCTGTCTGTCTGGAGGTGACCGACGTCGGTCGACTCCTGCCAATGTCAGTTGTCCATCTGTTCATCCCTGACCGACGTCGATTGAGCTGTCGATGCCGGTATCCCTGGAACTCAGCAACCTCTTCCATGTTTGCAAACAATGAAGCTTTTAGCTCCACAACTTAACAATCTCCCACTTGGAGATAAACAACTACACCTGTACCTATACCTGTACATCATCTAGTTTGTTTCCTTGGCTTTGTATCCCTCTTCAATATCACCCTTGAAGACCAACCACCACAAATCCTGTGGTGCACCTCCTGTCATCTAAATCACCTGCCACATCCGCATCTACAAACCCATGTAGAAAAGAACTTGACCCTGCATAACATGTGCACCTGCTGCTGGTCTCTCTTAGATATCTGAGAATCCACTGAACTGCCCTCCAGTGCTTCTTTCTCGAATTGACCCCAAACTTGCTGACAACTCCCACTACTTGAGAAAACTCAAGTCTAGTACATACCATGCACTTAACCTCATTATGTGAATCAGGACACTGTTCATAAAACTGTCCAACCATCAGCATGCTAACTGGTTTCACACAATCATCCGAAGACAAAGTCAACCTGTGACCTTCCATGTCCCTAGAACACACTCATGCCAAAGAATCTTGTTGCTCCCAGATTCCTCATGACACACCTCTGAACTAACTTTACTTTTAGTTCAACAACTCCCTGCATATGTGACCCTACAACAAGCACACAATACAGTAACAGGATAATGTAGCTAATATTATCCAACCTGGTAAAGAGAAACACAATGGTCAAACCTCTATTATCCTACAGCTAACACAAGACCATATACCCTGGCCTTTCGTCTCATGTGTCCATTCTCGCTCTTCTTTATCCTGAACATCCATTCGTCTCTCAGTGCTTTCTTCCAGCTGGCAACTCCACCCAAAAACTCTCATTTGGTTCTTCTCCAAGGAATCACATCCTTCATCCATACCAAGCTCCCACTTTTTCTTGGATCTACCTGCTCTGGTTCTTTAATAACTTCCTAGTTCTTGACCATCAGTGAGCAACAAGTAGTGTAAAAAAGGGAAGTGACGAATTTGAGGCTTACTTACCATTTAAGTCCTCCATATGGGCGCTTGAGACTCCTTGACAGCTTGCTGTTTGCCCAAAATCTGTTTCAGTGACCGATGCCGATCACATCTCAGTATGCACCTGATTGACGTCACTTCCATGCGACTACCTCATCTCTGATGTTGATTCCCACTGACCGACGCTGGTGTTTATTTGTCTGGAGTCACCGACGTTGTTAAGGTGTGGAGCCTAAAAGCTTCACATATGAGCGCATTACAAAGTTGTAGGTTTCCACAATCACAGGCGTCGGTCAGGAGCAACTGACGTCGGTCAGGAGTAGTTGAAGGAATGCCGGCATCGGCAGAGGATCGGCCGACGACAGTCACAGGCAAACAGGTAGGAATCGACGTCGGTTACCTGTGTGTCCAGAATGCTATTTCTGAAGATAGAACCGAGTGTTTGCATGATGAGTTTAAGTCTTAGTCTTAAGTTCACGTTTGTATTATTAGCAAGATTGTTTTTAGAGCCCTTGTTCAAGAGGCTTAACTGTTGGTTGTAAGTGCATGCTCAAGTTTCCTAATTCTATATGTAGGAAAGATCTTCTTAGCTTATTTGAATTGTATGAGTAGAACATTGTGAATGTTTGAAGGACAGTACAGAGTTGTATCAATCCAGGTTGTTGGAATTGATTGTACTTGAGAGAGAGAGCTCTTGAGGAATAGATATCTAGAGAGAGATCTTGTGCATCTGAGAGAGGTGTGGAAGAAAGAAGTTTCTTCAATTGTATTCCTTTTGTAAAGAGTTTAATACAAGTTTTCAGGGTGGTTTCTTGTATCTCTTGTTCTGTGCTATTTATCATTCTAGTTACTTATCTATCTAATTTAATTCCGCGTTTATTGCTTTCACAAGTGTAATCATTATTGGTTGATCCCCAACAAGTGGTATCAGAGCCAGGTTCACTAACAGGTGGTTCAGATCTATGTAGTGTGTATTGATTATAGGTTGCTCACAGGGGTTTCTGTAGGGATTTCTGTTTGAGTGGGAGAAGCAATGGCAGAAGAAAGTAAATTGAGAATGGAGAAGTTTAATGGCGAGAACTATCAACATTAGAGAATGCAGATAGAGGACTATCTGTATCAGAAAGATCTTTACTTATCGTTAGGTGGAATTGCAAAGAAGCCCAAAAACATGGAGGATGAAGAATGGGAAGTTCTTGATAGAAAGGCTCTGGGGTCTATAAGACTGAGTCTAGCATCCACTGTGATATCTAATTTATCACATGTAAAAACAATGGTAGAGTTAATGACTACTTTAGCAAATTTGTATGAAAAACCCTCAACTTCTAATAAGGTATATCTTATGAAGTAGTTATTTAATTTGCATATGAAAGAAGGTGGATCTGTATATAATCACCTGAATGATTTCCATGGAATTGTTAATCAATTAAGTTCAGTCAATATTGTATTTGATGATGAAATAAAAGCTCTTTTAATATTATGTTCTTTGTCTGAAAGCTGGCATGGCTTGGTAATGGCAGTTTCTAATACTGCATCTGCTTCGAATATTTTAAAAGTAGAGGATGTTGTTAGTGTTATCTTGAATGAGGAAATTCGCAGGAAAAGCATAGAGGAAACATTAGGGAACACTTTCAATCTCGAGAGCAGGGGAAGGCAAAAAGAGAAGAGCAAGAGGAGATCAAGATCTAAGTCTAAGGTGAGAGGTAGATCTAAATCCAGAAATGGCAGGAGGCCACAATGCTGGAATTGTGGAAAGATGGGGCACATAAGCAGAGATTGCTGGTCAAAGCCTAAGGAGGACAATTAGCACAAAGGAAAGGAAGAAGCAAAGGTTGCAGGTATTGCATAAGATGCTCTAATTTTCTCTTTGCATAATAATATAGAATCTTGGGTATTAGATTCTGGTGCATCTTTCCATGCTACCCCTAACAGAGAATATTTTAGTGACTATATCCATGGAGATTTTGGAATAGTGTACTTAGGGGATGATGAGCCTTGTAAGATTATTGGCAAAGGTAAAGTGCAGCTGAAGATGTAGAATGGCAACACATGGGTGTTGAGAGATGTGATGCATGTTCCTAGCTTGAAGAGAAATTTGATTTCTGCAGAAAAGTTAGGGGATTAGGGTTGTACAGTAACTTTCACAGTAAAATCTTGGAAGGTGACCAAGGGTGCACTTGTTATGGCCAGAGGTAAGAGAGTAGGTACTCTCTATTTATGTAATTGTGTTACTGACATTTCTCCTTCTGTATTATCTATTTCAGATGTGGATGCCAAATTGTGGCACTCAAGGCTTGGCCACATGAGTGAGAAGGGGATGTCAATTCTTAAGTCTAAAGGTAAGCTTTCAGATTTGAAAAGTATGGATCTAGAATTTTGTGAGTATTGTGTATTTGGAAAAGAGAAAAGGGTTAGTTTTCTCAAGACTGGGTCTACTAAGAAAAGGCATAAGTTGTAGCTTGTTCACACAGACGTGTGGGGACCAGCTCAGGTAGCTTCTATTGGAGGATCACAGTACTACGTTACGTTCATAGATGATGCTACAAGAAAGGTATGGATCTATTGTATTAAGAAGAAATCTGATGTATTTGAGACTTTTAAGATTTGGAAAGCTATGGTTGAGAATGAAACAAGCAGAAGATTAAAGTGCTTGAGATCTGATAATGGTGGTGAGTTCTATAGCCTTAAGTTCAACTGATATTGTTATACACATGAAATCCGTAGGCAAAGGACGGTTCCAAGGACACCTCAGCAGAATGGAATTGCTGAAAGAATGAACAGAATAATCATGGAGCGTGCAAGATGTATGAGATTGCATGCTGGGTTGCTCTTAGAGTTTTGGGCAGAAGCTGTTGACATCGCAGTGTACCTGATTAATAGAGGACCCTCTACAACTCTGGATGGTGGAATTCCAGAAGAGGCATGGATAGGTAAAAAGGTAGATCTCTCATATCTCAAAGTTTTTGGTTGTGAAGCCTTTGTGCACGTAAATAAAGAAAATAGAAAGAAGCTTGATGCTAAGTCTATGAGGTGCACGTTTATTGGCTATGCTCAGATGATTTTGGTTTCAGATTTTGGAATCTAGGAACTAACAAGGTAATTAGGAGCCGTGATCTTGTTTTCAATGAAAAAGTGATGTATAGTGATCAGATGAGGAAGCTGAATCAATCTGGGTAGAGCAATGAAGAATTGGATGAGGTGACGGTCCAAAATGAGCTCGCGAGAAAAAGAAATAATCACTTGCAGGAAAACACAAAGATCAACGTCAGTAGGGCAGGAATCGACGTCGGCAGTACAAAAACTGATGTCGATCATACAGAGACCGACGTCGGCAGGACAGGCACCGGTGTCAGCCAGAAAGAACAGGCGTCGGCCAGTAACAGGTCTACAGGTGGCCGAGGTCGGTCACTGTCAAAGAATTTGGGTGGACAGCATGTTGAGAACGAGTCTCAGACACCCATCAGGAGGTTAGAAAGGGTAAGTAAGCCTCCAATTAGATATTCTCCTTCTTTATACTATTTATTGCTAACTGATGGTGGAGAACCAGAGAGTTTTGAAAAAGCATTACAGGTGGAGTCCAAAAGTCAATGGGAGCGTGGCATGGTTGAGGAGATGGAGTCCTTAAGAGAGAACCAAACATGGGATTTGGTTGAGTTGCCAGCTAGTAAGAGGACATTGAAGAACAGATGGACCTACAAGTTGAAGGAAGATGAGAATGGACAGATGAGATATAAGGCCAGGTTGGTAGTGAAAGGATTTGCACAAAAGCCAGGTATTGACTTTGGTGAGATTTTTTCTCCTGTTGTTAAAATGACTTCTATACGGGTTGTATTGTCTTTGGTTGGTTTTGAGGATTTGCATCTTGAGCAGCTAGATGTTAAGACATCGTTTCTTCATGGAGATTTGGATGAGGAAATATACATGGAACAGCCAGAAGGATTTGAGGTCAAGGGTAAGGAGAAGTTGGTGTGCAGATTGAAGAAAAGCTTGTATGGCCTCAAGCAAGCTCCTAGACAATGGTATTTAAAATTTGACAGGTTTATGACTGAGCATGGCTACAGTAGGTGTCAATCTGACCATTGTGTATATTTCAAGAGATTTGATAACGGTAGATATATTATTCTATTGTTGTATGTAGATGATATGCTGGTTGCAGGATCACACATGCAGGATATCTCTGAGCTTAAGGTGAAATTAGCTCAAACGTTTGCTATGAAGGATTTGGGAGCAGCAAAGAAAATCCTTGGCATGAGCATTAAGAGAGACAGAAAAAATCACAGGTTGATATTGTCTCAAGAGGATTATGTGGACAAGGTGTTGAAACGGTTCAATATGCAGGATGCTAAACCGGTAAGCACACCTTTGGCTGGACATTTTAAGTTGAATAAAAAACAATGTCCTAATTCACATGATGAGGTAGAGTACATGAGTAAGGTTCCATATTCTTCCGCGATAGGAAGTTTGATGTATGCAATGGTGTGTACTAGACTGGATATTGCCCAAGCAGTGGGAGTTGTAAGTAAGTATATGGCCAATCCAGGTAGGGAACATTGGAAAGCAGTTCAGTGGATCCTTAGATATATGAGAGGAACCAACAATAGGCACTTGTGCTATGAAGGTTCAAATACTTCTCTACATGGTTATGTAGATTCAGATATGGCAAGTGATTTGGATGGCAGGAGGAGCACCATAGGTTATGTTTTCACTGTAGGTGAAACGGCGGTTAGCTAGATATCTAAGTTGCAGAAGGTTGTTGCCTTGTCAACTACAGAAGCAGAGTATATTGCAGCCACAGAAGCTAGCAAAGAGATGATATGGATGACACGGTTCATGGAAGAGCTTGGAAGGGAGCATGGGAGTTGCAGATTGTATAATGACAGTCAGAGTGCAATCCATTTGGCTAAGAATTCAGCCTTTCACTCAAGAACCAAGCACATACATCTAAGGTACCACTTCATATGGCAGGTATTGGAAGATGGTGAGTTGAAGCTGGAGAAGATCCATATAGATAGGAATCTTGCTGACATGTTAACCAAGCCGGTTACAAAGGAGAAGTTGAATCTTCATTCAACTTCTGTTGGTCTTCATGATTGAGTTGAAGATGGAGGAGCTAGAAGATGTTGCTGTACAGGTACTGGTGCAGCTGTTTATCTCCAAGTGGGAGATTGTTAAGGTGTGGAGCCTAAAAGCTTCACATATGAGCGCATTACAAAGTTGCAGGTTTCCACAGTCACCGGTGTCGATCAGGAGCAACCGACGTCGGTCAGGAGCAGTTGAAGGAATGCCGACGTCGATAGAGGATCGGTCGACGACGGTCACAGGCAAACATGTAGGAACTGGCGTCGGTTACCGATGCGTCCAAAATGCTATTTCCAAAGACAAAACCGAGTGTTTGCATGATGAGTTTAAGTCTTAGTCTTAAGTTTGCGTTTCTATTATTAGCAAGATTGTTTTTAGAGCCCTTGTTCAAGAGGCTTAAATGTTGGTTGTAAGTGCATGCTCAAGTTTCCTAATTCTATATGTAGGAAAGATCTTCTTAGCTTATTTGAATTGTATGAGTAGAACATTGTGAATGTTTGAAGGACAATACAGAGTTGTATCAATCCAGGTTGTTGGAATTGATTGTACTTGAGAGAGAGAGATCTTGAGAAATAGAGATCTAGAGAGAGATCTTGTGCATCTGAGAGAGGTGTGGAAGAAAGAAGTTTCTTCAATTGTATTCCTTTTGTAAAGAGTTTAATACAAATTTTTAGGGTGATTTCTTGTATCTCTTGTTCTGTGCTATTTATCATTCTAGTTACTTATCTATCTGATTTAATTTCACATTTATTGCTTTCACAAGTGTAATCATTGTTGGTTGATCCCCAACAGACGTCAGGCTGCACATAGCCGACGTCGATCTCAGTCTGGATGCCGACGTCAATTTTCTAACCGACGTCGATCTCTGTGTTTTACTTGTGAGTGATGAATTTTACCCATGAGCTCCTTTTGGAACAAACCCTTGTCCATATCAACCTTGCTCTGCTCAGAATTCTTCAACCGCTTACACTATCACTGTCCGTCATCTTCTCCTTGAAAACCAAGGCTTTTTTTTTCTTATCATGAACATCAGATTTCTCAAAAAACGTCACTTTCTTCTTTTGCTTACAAAAATCTCGATCCATGCTTTTCAAATCCGAAAGCATACCCTTTGACTCAAGAACATGCATCCCCTTCTTATTCATGTGACCAAGCCTATTAAGCCACATCTTTGAATCTACAGTTGAAGTAGATAAACCAGAAGGAGAATCAGTAATACAAGTAGATAGATAAAGCGTACCTACTTTGTTACCTCTTGCTACAATAAGTGCATCCTTGGAAACTTTTTAAGAGTCTGCTGTGAGAGTTACTGTGTAACCCTCATCACCCAACTTTCCAACAGAAATCAAATTTTACTTCAGGACTGGGATATGCATGACCTCCTTCATCACCCATGTGTTGCCCGTCTGTAATTTCAGCTTCACTTTTCCTTTGCCAACCATTTGACAAGGCTTACCATCCCCTAAATAAATTTCTCCAAAGTCTTCCTGGACATACTCATGAAAAAATTCCCTATTTGGGGATGCATGGAAAGAGGCACCAAAATCTAAAACCCAAGATTATACTTTATCCAAAGAATATATTTGAGCATCCTGTGCAACAATACCTGCAACATCTGTAACATCTACTTCGTCATGTCCTTCATGTTGATCTTCAACCAACCAACAATCTCTCTTTACATGCCCTTGCTTTCCATATTTTCAGCAGGTTATTCTGCCATACCTGGACTTGGATCTCTTGCCTATCTTTGACCTTGATCTCCCATGCTCGATCTTCTCTCTTTGCCTTCCCCTACTTTCAACAATCAAAGCATTCCCTGATGATTCACCTGTGATTTTTCTGTGAATTTCTTCATTCAAGATTACACTCACAACATCATCCACTTTTAAGATTTTAGAAGCAGACACAGTATTACTAACTGCCATTACCAAATCCTCCCAACTTTCAGGTAATGAGCATAAGATTAAGAGAGCCTTAATTTCATCATCAAAAATAATATTGACTAAATTTAACTGGTTTATCAAACCATGGAAATCACTAAGATGACTATGAACGGATCCACCTTCTGACATTTGCAAATTAAATAATTGCTTCATAAGAAATACCTTATTCGAAGCTGAGGGTTTTTTTATATAAATTTGCCAAAGATTCCATCAACTCTACCGTTGTCTTAGCCTGTGATAAGTTGGAAATCACAGATGATACAAGACTCAACCTTATAGTTCCCAGAGCCTTCCGATCAAGAACCTTCCATTCTTCATCCTTCATATCCGTGGGCTTGCATGCAACCCCACCCAATGGTAAGTACAAATCTTTTTGATACAGATAATCTTCTATCTGCATCCTCCATAATTGATAGTTCTTGCCATTAAACTTCTCTATTCGTAGATTACTTTCTTCTACCATTGTTATACTCCCACTCAAATAGAAACCCCTGTGAGTAACCTGTAATCAACAAACACTAACCAGATCTGATAAAACCTATTAGTAACCCAATCAAAAGCTCTGATATTACTTTGTAAGGGATGGAAACCTAAAACCACAAACCTGGCTCTGATTCCAACTTGTCAGGTTCTTGCTCCTCAATAAGAGCACATATGATTACCTTGTATTAGCAACTAAACACGGAATTATACCAGAATGACCAAGTAACTAGAATTCACAAATAACATAGAATATGAGAGACAATACACAATCTTATATTAATACTCATGCCAGAAGAAAATATAATGAAGATGCCACAATCTTCCACACCTCTAAGATGTACAGATCTCTTTCCCTCAAGAGTTCACTCTCCTACCAAAAATGGTCCCAACACACAACTCAAACACAGAGTTGGTGTTCACCTCCAATCAGTCAGTAATAACCTTGGCAGTACACAAGTACTCAAAGTACTTCAAGCAGATCTCCCATGAACTTGAAACAACCTGCAACTCAAATGATCTTACTTACCATGTAGAACTTCTCCCTGATCTTGCAACAACCTGCAGCTCACCTTGTTCTTACAATTGGAAGGATCTCTTCCTTGCCTTAATCTTTTTTAATTACAATACATGCCAATGGGTCTATAAATAGATCCCATACTAAACAATAACTTAGACTTCTAATTTACAATAATTAGACTCGCAACTCAAGACCAAAAATATCTTTTACATGAAAACAACTAGTTCAACAAACTAACTATTCGTGCAACGAACAGTTCTAAAACCACACAGGTGATCGATGTCGGTCCATGTCTGTTTGGAGGTGACTGACGTCAGCTGACTCCTGCTGATGTCGGTTGCCCATCTGTTCATCGCTGACCGACGTCGGTTGAGCTGCTGACGCTAGTATCCCTAGAACTCAACAACCTCCTCCATGTTTGCAAATAGTGAAGCTTTTAGCTCCACAACTTAATAATCTCCCACTTGGAGATAAATAGCTACACCTGTACATGTACCTGTACATCATCTAGTTTGTTTCATTGGCTTTGTATCCCTCTTCAATATCACTCTTGAAGACCAACCACCACAAATCCTATGGTGCACCTCCTGTCATCCAAATCACCTGCCACATCCGCATCAACAAACCCATGTAGAAAAGAACTTGACCCTGCATAGCATGTGCACCTACTGTTGCTCCCTCTTACATATATGAGAATCCACTAAACTTCTCTACAGTGCTTCTTTCTCAGATTGACTGCAAACTTGCTGACAACTCTCACTACTTGGGAAAACTCAGGTCTAGTACATACCATGCACTTAACCTCATTATGTGAATCATGACACTGTTTATAGAACTGTCCAACCATCAGCGTGCTAACTGGTTTCACACAATCATCTGGAGACAGTCAACCTGTGACCTTCTATGTCCTTAGAACACACACATGCCAAAGAATCTTGCTGCTCCTAGATTCCTCATGACACACCTCTGAACTAACTTTACCTTTAGTTCAGCGACTCCCTGCATATGTGACCCTGCCACAAGCACACAATACAGTAACAGGATAATGTAGCTAATATTATCCAACCTGGTAAAGAGAAACACAATGGTCAAACCTCCATTGTCCTACATCTAACACAAGACCATATACCCTGGCCTTCTGTCTCAAGTGTCCATTCTCACTCTTCTTTATCCTTAACATCCATTCGTCTCTCAGTGCTTTCTTCCAGCTGGCAACTCCACCCAAAAACTCTCATTTGGTTCTTCTCCAAGGAATCACATCCTTCATCCATGCCAAGCTCCCACTGTTTCCTAAATCTACCTGCTCTGCTTCTTTAATAACTTCATGGTTCTTGACCATCAGTGAGCAACAAGTAGTGTAAAGAAGGGAAATAAAGAATTTGAGGCTTACTTACCCTTTAAGTCCTCCATATGGGCGCTTGAGACTCCTTGACAGCTTGATGTCTACCCAAAATCCATCTCAGTGACTGATGCTGGTCACATCTCAGTCTGCACCCGATCGACGTTGATTCCATGCGACTGCCTCATCGCTGGTGTTTATTTGTCTAGAGTCACCAACGTCAGGCTGCACATAGCTGACATTGATCCCTGTCTGGATGTCAACGCTGGTTTTCTAACCGACGTTGGTCTCTATGTTTTACTTGTGAGTGATGACTTTTACCCGTGAGTTCCTTTTTGATCAAACCCTTGTCTATGTCAACCTTGCTCTGCTCAGAATTCTTTAGCCCCTTGCACTGATCACTGTCTGTCATCTTCTCCTTCAAAACCAAGGCTTTTCTGTTGTTGTCACGAACATCAGATTTCTTAGGAAATGTCACTTTCTTCCTTTGCTTACAAAAATCTTGATCCATACTTTTCAAATCCGAAAGCATACCCTTTGACTCAAGAACATGCATCCCCTTCTTATTCATGTGACCAAGCCTATTAAGCCACATCTTTGAATCTACAGCTGAAGTAGATAAACCAAAAGGAGAATCAGTAATACAAGTAGATAGATAAAGCGTACCTACTTTCTTACGTCTTGCTACAACAAGTGCACCCTTGGAAACTTTTCAAGAGTCCGCTGTGAGAGTTAATGTGCAACCCTCATCACCCAACTTTCCAATAGAAATTAAATTTTGCTTCAAGACTGGGATATGCATGACCTCCTTCAACACCCATGTGTTGTTCGTCTATAATTTCAGCTTCACTTTCCCTTTGCCAACCATTTGACAAGGCTTACCATCTCCTAAATAAATTTCTCCAAAGTCTCCCTGGACATACTCATCAAAAAATTCTCTATTTGGGGATGCATGGAAAGAGGCACCAAAATCTAAAACCTAAGATTCTACTTTATCCAAAGAACATACCTGAGCATCCTGTGCAATAATACATGCAATATCTGCAACATCTGCTTCTTCATGTCCTTCATACTGATCTTCAACCAACCAACAATCTCTCTTTACATGCCCTTGCTTTCCACATTTCTAGCAGATTATTCTACCATACTTGGACTTGGATCTCCTGCGTATCTTTGACCTTGATCTCCCATGCTAGATCTTTTTTCTTTGCCTTCCCCTACTTTCAACACTCAAAGCATTCCCTGATGATTCACCTGTGATTTTCTTGCCAATTTTTTTATTCAAGATTACACTCACAACATCATCCACTTTTAAGATTTTAAAAGCAGACGCAGTATTACTAACTGCCATTACCAAACTCTCCCAACTTTCAAGTAATGAGCATAAGATTAAGAGAGCCTTAATTTCATCATCAAAAACAATATTGACTAAATTTAATTGGTTTAACAAACCATGAAAATCACTAAGATGACTATGAACGGATCCACCTTCCAACATTTGCAAATTAAATAATTGCTTCATAAGAAATACCTTATTCGAAGCTGAGGGTTTTTCATATAAATTTGCCAAAGATTCCATCAACTCTACCGTTGTCTTAGCCTGTGATAATTTGAAAATCACAGACGATGCAAGACTCAACCTTATAGTTCCCAGAGCCTTTCGATCAAGAACCTTTCATTCTTCATCCTTCATATCCGTGGGCTTGCATGCAAGCCCACCCAACAGTAAGTACAAATATTTTTGATACAGATAATCTTCTATCTGCATCTGTTATAATTGATAGTTCTTGCAATGAAACTTCTCCATTCATAACTTACTTTTTTCTGCCATTGATATACTCCCACTCAAACAAAAACCCCTGTGAGTGACCTGTAATCAACAAACACTAACTAGATCTGATACAACCTGTCAGTAACTCAACCAAAAGCTCTGATACCACTTTGTAAGGGATGGAAACCTAGAACCACAAACCTGACTCTGATTCCAACTTGCCAGGATCTTACTCTTCAATAAGAGCACATATGATTACCTTGTATTAGCAACTAAACACGAAATTATACCAGAATAAACAAGTAACTAGAATTCACAAATAGCACAGAATATGAGAGACAATACACAATCTTGTATTAATACTCATGACAGAAGGAAATACAATGAAGATGCCACAATCTCCACACCTCTCTGATGTACAGATCTCTTTCTCTCATGAGTTCACTCTCCTACCAAAAACAGTCTCAACACACAACTCAAACACAGAGTTGGTGTTCACCTCCAACCAGTCAGTAATAACCCTGCCAGTACACAAGTACTCAAAGTACTTCAAGCAGATCTCCCATGAACTTGCAACAACCTGCAACTCAAATGATCTTACTTACCATGTAGAACTTCTCCCTGATCTTGCAATAACCTGCAAATCACCTTGTTCTTACAATTGGAAGGATATCTTCCTTACCTTAATCTTTTTTAATTACAATACATGCCAATGGGTCTATAAATAGATTTCATACTAAACAATAACTTAGACTTCTAATTTATAATAATTAGAATCGCAACTCAAGACCAAAAATAGCTTTTACATGCAAACAACTGGTTCAACAAACTAACTGTTCGTGCAATGAACAGTGCTGGAACCGCACAGGCGACTGACGTCGGTCCCTATTTATCTGGAGGTGACCGACGTCGGCTGACTCCTACCAATGTCAGTTGCCCATTTGTTCATCCCTGACTGACGTCGATTGAGCTACCGACGTCGGTATCCCTAGAACTCAGCAACCTCCTCCATGTTTGCAAACAGTGAGCTTTTAGCTCCACAACTTAACAATCTCTCACTTAGAGATAAATAACTGCACCTGTACCTATATTTATACATCATCTAGTTTGTTTTCTTGGCTTTGTATCCCTCTTCAATATCACCCTTGAATACCAACCACCACAAATCCTGTGGTGCACCTCCTGTCATCCAAATCACCTGCCACATCCGCATCTACAAACCCATGTAGAAAAGAACTTGACCCTGCATAGCATGTGCACCTATTGCTGGTCCCTCTCAGATATCTAAGAATCCACTGAATTGCCCTCCAGTGCTTCTTTCCCAGATTGACCCCAAACTTGCTGACATACCCCACTGCTTGGAAAAACTCAGGTCTAGTACATACCATGCACTTAACCTCATTATGTGAATCAGGACACTGTTCATAAAATTGTCCAACCATTGGCGTGCTAACCCATTTTACAAAATCATCTAGAGACAAAGTCAACTTGTGACCTTCCATGTCCCTAGAACACACTCATGCCAAAGAATCTTGCTGCTCCCAGATTCCTCATGACACACCTCTGAACTAACTTTACCTTTAGTTCAACAACTCTTTGCATATGTGACCCTGCAACAAGCACACAATACAGTAACAAGATAATGTAGCTAATATTATCCAACCTGGTAAAGAGAAACACAATGGTCAAACCTCCATTATCTTACAGCTAACACAAGACCATATACCCTGGCCTTCCGTCTCACGTGTCCATTCCCGCTCTTATTTATCTTGAACATCCATTTGTCTCTCAGTGCTTTCTTCCAGCTGGCAACTCTACCCAAAAACTCTCATTTGGTTCTTCTCTAAGGAATCACATCCTTCATCCATGCCAAGCTCCCACTATTTTCTTGATCTACCTGCTCTGCTTCTTTAATAACTTCCTAGTTCTTGACCATCCGTGAGCAACAAGTAGTGTAAAAAAGAAAAATGACAAATTGCTATCTGCCCAAAATCTGTCTCAATGACCGATGCCGGTAACATCTCAGTCTGCACTCGACCGACATCGATTCCATGCGACTGCCTCATCACTGACATTGATTCCCACTGACCGACACCAGTGTTTATTTATCTGGAGTCACTGACATCGGGCTGCACATAGCCGACGTCGGTCCCTATCTGGATGTCGACGTCAATTTTTTAACTGACGTGAGTCTCTGTGTTTTACTTATGAGTGATGAATTTTACCCGTGAGCTCCTTTTGGATGAAACCCTTGTCCATATCAACCTTACTCTACTCAGAATTCTTCAGCCCCTTGCACTGATCACTGTCCGTCATCTTCTCCTTGAAAACCAATGCTTTTCTGTTCTGGTCACGAACATCAGATTTCTCAAGAAATGTCACTTTCTTCTTTTTCTTACAAAAATCTTGATCCATGCTTTTCAAATCTGAAATTATACCCTTTGACTCAAGAACATGCATCCCCTTCTTATTCATGTGACCAAGCCTATTAAGCCACATCTTCGAATCTACAGCTGAAGTAGATAAACCAGAAGGAGAATCAATAATACAAGTATATAGATAAAGTGAACCTACTTTCTTACCTCTTGCTACAACAAGTGCATCTTTGGAAACTTTCCAAGAGTCTGCTGTGAGAGTTACTGTGCAACCCTCATCACCCAACTTTCCAACAGAAATCAAATTCTGCTTCAGGACTGGGATATGCATGACCTCCTTCAACACCCATGTGTTGCCTGTCTGCAATTTCAGCTTCACTTTCCCTTTGCCAACCATTTGACAAGGCTTACCATCCCCTAAATAAAATTTTCCAAAGTCTCTCTGGACATACTCATGAAAAAATTCCCTATTTGGGGATGCATGGAAAGAGGCATCAGAGTCTAAAACCCAAAATTTTGCTTTATCCAAAGAACATACTTGAGCATCTTGTGCAACAATACCTACAATAATACCTACAACATTTACAACATCTGCTTCTTCATGTCCTTCATGTTGATCTTCAACCAACCAATAATCTCTCCTTACATGCCCTTGCTTTCCACATTTCTAGTAGGTTATTTTGCCATACCTGGACTTGGATCTCCTGCCTATATTTGACCTTGATCTCCCATGCTCGATCTTCTCTCTTTGCCTTCCCCTACTTTCAACACTCAAAGCATTCCCTGATGATTCACCTGTGCTTTTCTTGCGAATTTTTTTACTCAAGATTACACTCACAACATCATCCACTTTTAAGATTTTAGAAGCAGACACAGTATTACTAACTGCCATTACCAAACTCTCTCAACTTTCAGGTAATGAGTATAAGATTAAGAGAGCCTTAATTTCATCATCAAAAACAATATTGACTAAATTTAACTGGTTTACCAAACCATGAAAATCACTAAGATGACTATGAACGGATCCACCTTCCAACATTTGTAAATTAAATAATTGCTTCATAAGAAATACCTTATTCGAAGCTGAGGGTTTTTCATATAAATTTGTCAAAGATTACATCAACTCTACCATTGTCTTAGCCTGTGATAAGTTGGAAATCACAGATGATGCAAGACTCAACCTTATAGTTCCCAGAGCCTTTCGATCAAGAACCTTTCATTCTTCATCCTTCATATTTGTGGGCTTGCATGCAACCCCACCCAACGGTAAGTACAAATCTTTTTGATACAGATAATCTTCTATCTGCATCCTCCATAATTGATAGTTTTTGCTATTAAACTTCTTCATTCGTAGCTTACTTTTTTCTGCCATTGCTATACTCCCACTCAAACAGAAACCTTTGTGAGTGACCTGTAATCAACAAACACTAACCAAATCTGATACAATCTATTAGTAACCCAACCAAAAGCTCTGATACCACTTTGTAAGGAACGGAAACCTAGAACCACAAATGTGGCTCTGATTCTAATTTGTTAGGATCTTGCTCCTCAATAAGAGCACATATGATTACCTTGTATTAGCAACTAAACACGAAATTATACCACAATAAACAAGTAACTAGAATTCACAAATAACACAGAATATGAGAGACAATACACAATCTTGTATTAATACTCATGCCAGAAGGAAATACAATGAAGATGCCACAATCTTCCACACCTCTCAGATGTACAGATCTCTTTCCCTCGAGAGTTCACTCTCCTACCAAAAATGGTCCCAACACACAACTCAAACACAGAGTTGGTGTTCACCTCCAACCAGTCAGTAATAACCCTGCCAGTACACAAATACTCAAAGTACTTCAAGCAGATCTCGCATAAACTTGCAACAACCTAAAACTCAAATGCTCTTACTTAGCATGTAGAACTTCTCCCTGATCTTGCAACAACCTGCAGATCACCTTGTTCTTACAATTGGAAGGATCTCTTCCTTGCCTTAATCCTTTTTAATTACAATACATGTCAATGGGTCTATAAATAGATCCCATACTAAATAATAACTTAGACTTCTAATTTACAATAATTAGACTCACAACTCAAGACCAAAAATAGCCTTTACATCCAAAGAAATGATTCAACAAACTAATTATTCGTGCAACGAACAGTTCTGGAACTACACAGGTTATCGACGTCGATCACTGTCTGTCTGGAGGTGACTGACGTCGATCGACTCTTGCCGATGTCGGTTGCCCATCTATTCATCCCTGACCGACGTCGGTTGAGCTGCTAACGTTGGTATCCCTGGAACTCAGCAACCTCCTCCATGTTTGCAAACAGTGAAGCTTTTAGCTCCATAATTTAAAAATCTCCCACTTAGAGATAAATAGCTGCACCTCTACTTGTACCTGTACATCATCGAGTTTATTTCTTTGGCTTTGTATCCCTCTTCAATATCACCCTTGAAGACCAACCACCACAAATCTTGTGGTGCACCTCCTGTCATCCAAGTCACCTACCACATCTGCATCTACAAACCCATGTAGAAAAGAACTTGACCCTACATAGCATGTGCACCTGCTGCTGGTCCCTCTCAGATATCTGAGAATCCACTGAACTGCCCTCCAGTGCTTTTTTTCTGGATTGACCCCAAATTTGCTGACAACTCCCACTGCTTGGAAAAACTCAGGTCTAGTACATACCATGCACTTAACCTCATTATGTGAATCAGGACACTGTTTATAGAACTGTCCAACCATCAGCGTGCTAACCGGTTTCACACAATCATCCAGAGACAAAGTCAACTTGTGACCTTCCATGTCCCTAGAACACACTCATGCCAAAGAATCGTGTTGTTTCCAGATTATTCATGACACACCTCTGAACTAACTTTACCTTTAATTCAGCAACTCCCTGCATATGTGACCCTGCAACAAGCACACAATACAGTAACAAGATAATGTAGCTAATATTATCCAACCTAGTAAAGAGAAATACAATGGTCAAACCTCTATTGTCTTACAGCTAACACAAGACCATATACCCTGGCCTTCCATCTCACGTGTCCATTCCTGCTCTTCTTTATCCTGAACATCCATTCGTCTCTCAGTGCTTTCTTTCAGCTAGCAACTCCACCCAAAAACTCCCATTTGGTTCTTCTCCAAGGAATCACATCCTTCATCCATTCCAAGCTCCCACTGTTTCTTGGATCTACCTACTCTGCTTCTTTAATAACTTCTTGGTTCTTGACCATCAGTGAGCAACAAGTAGTGTAAAAAAAGAAAATGACGAATTTCAGGCTTACTTACCCTTTAAGTCCTCCATATGGCCGCTTGAGACTCCTTGACAGCTTGCTGTCTGCTCAAAATCTTTCTAAGTGACCAATGCCGGTCACATCTCAGTCTGCACCCGACCGACGTCAGTTCCATGCGACCACCTCATTGTCAACTTCGATTCCCACTGATCGACGTCGGTGTTTATTTGTCTGGAGTCACCGATGTCGAGCTACACATAGCCGACGTCAGTCTCTATGTTTTACTTATGAGTGATGACTTTTACCTGTGAGCTCATTTTGGATCAAACCCTTTTCTATATCAACCTTGCTCTGCTCAGAATTCTTTAGCCTCTTACACTGATCACTGCCCGTCATCTTCTCCTTGAAAACTAAGGCTTTCTGGTTCTTGTGTCAAACATCGGATTTCTCAAAAAATGTCACTTTCTTCCTTTGCTTATAGAAATCTTGATCCATGCTTTTCAAATCTGAAAGCATACCCTTTGACTCAAGAACATGCATTCCCTTTTTATTCATGTGACCAAGCTTATTAAGCCACATCTTCAAATCTACAGCTGAAGTAGATAAACCAGAAGGAGAATCAATAATACAAGTAGATAGATAAAGCGTACCTACTTTCTTACCTCTTGCTACAACAAGTGCACTCTTGGAAACTTTCCAAGAGTTCACTGTGAGAGTTACTGTGCAACCCTCATCACCCAACTTTCCAACAGAAATCAAATTTCGTTTCAGGACTGGGATATGCATGACCTCCTTCAACACCCATGTGTTGCCCGTCTGCAATTTTAGCTTCACTTTCCCTTTGCCAACCATTTGACAAGGCTTACCATCCCCTAAATAAATTTCTCCAGAGTCTCCCTAGACATACTCATGAAAAAATTTCCTATTTTGGGATGCATGGAAAGATGCACCAGAATCTAAAATCCAAGATTCTACTTTATCCAAAGAACATACCTGAGCATCATGTGCAACAATACCTACAATATTTGCAACATTTGCGTCTTCATGTCCTTCATGCTAATCTTCAACCAACCAACAATCTCTCTTTACATGACCTTGCTTCCACATTTCCAGCAGATTATTCTACCATACCTGGACTTGGATCTCCTGTCTATCTTTGACCTTGATCTCTCATGCTCGATCTTCTCTCTTTGCCTTCTCCTACTTTCAACACTCAAAGCATTCCCTAATGATTCACCTGTGCTTTTCCTGCAAATTTCTTCATTCAAGATTACACTCACAACATCATCCACTTTTAAGATTTTAGAAGCAGACACAGTATTACTAACTGCCATTACCAAACTCTCCCAACTTTCAGGTAATGAGCATAAGATTAAGAGAGCCTTAATTTCATCATCAAAAACAATATTGACTGAATTTAACTGGTTTTCCAAACCATAGAAATCACTAAGATGACTATGAACGGATCCACCTTCCAACATTTGCAAATTAAATAATTGCTTCATAAGAAATACCTTATTCGAAGCTGAGGGGTTTTCATATAAATTTGTCAAAGATTCCATCAACTCTACCATTGTCTTAGCCTGTGATAAGTTAGAATTCACAGACGATGCAAGACTCAACCTTATAGTTCCCAGAGCCTTTCGATCAAGAACCTTCCATTCTTCATCCTTCATATCCGTGGGCTTGCATGCAACCCTACCCTACGATAAGTACAAATCTTTCTGATACAGACAATCTTCTATCTGCATCCTCCATAATTGATAGTTCTTACCATTAAACTTCTCCATTTGTAGCTTACTTTCTTCTACCATTGCTATACTCCCACTCAAACAGAAACCGCTGTGAGTGACTTGTAATCAACAAACACTAACCAGATCTGATACAACCTGTTAGTAACCCAATCAAAAGCTCTGATACCACTTTGTAAGGGATGGAAACCTAGAACCATAAACCTGGCTCTGATTCCAACTTGTCAGGATCTTGCTCCTCAATAAGAGCACATATGATTACCTTGTATTAGCAACTAAACACAGAATTATACCAGAATGAACAAGTAGCTAGAATTCATAAATAGCACAGAATATGAGAGACAATGCACAATCTTGTATTAATACTCATGCCAGAAGGAAATACAATGAAGATGCCACAATCTTTCACACCTCTTAGATGTACAGATCTCTTTTCTTCAAGAGTTCACTCTCCTACCAAAAACGGTCCCAACACACAACTCAAACACAGAGTTGGTGTTCACCTCCAACCAGTCAGTAATAACCCTGCCAGTACACAAGTACTCAAAGTACTTCAAGCAGATCTTCCATGAACTTGAAACAACCTGCAACTCAAATGATCTTACTTACCATGTAGAACTTCTCCCTGATCTTACAACAACCTGTAGATCACCTTGTTCTTACAATTGGAAGGATCTCTTCCTTGCCTTAATCTTTTTTAATTACAATACATGCCAATGGGTCTATAAATAGATCCCATACTAAAAAATAACTTAGACTTCTAATTTACAATAATTAGAGTCACAACTCAAGACCAAAAATAGCTTTTACATGCAAAAAACCGGTTCAACAAATTAACTGTTCATGCAACAAACAGTTCTGGAACTGCATAGGCGACCGACGTCGGTCTCTGTCTATCTGAAGGTGACCAACGTTGGCCGACTCCTACCGATGTCAGTTGCCCATCTGTTCATCCCTGACCAACGTCGGTTGAGCTGCCGATGCCGGTATCCCTGGAACTCAGCAACCTCCTCCATGTTTGCAAATAGTGAAGCTTTTAGCTCCACAACTTAACACAAAGGTAGGATTTCTTTGACAAAAAATCTAAGTCCAATTCCTTCGAGAAAAGTGTAAGGTCCATTTATTTTAGGCTTTTTGTCCATGAAAAAAAGTTCGAAGACACTTTCCCTTCGGGCATTTTACCCACGACAAAAAAGCTTGAAAGTAAAGTCTGAATTCTTTTGAAAAAAATGTAAAGTCCTTATTTGTTTCAAACATTTTATCCATGGCAAAAATTCATAAGGGCACTTGCCTTCTGAGCATTTTGCCCACACAAAAAGCTCGACAAGGAGTCTTTCCTTCGATAAAAGTGTAAGCTCAATTTCCTTGGAGAAAATGCCAAGTTAAATTTTTTTAGGGAAATTATTTCGGACAAATATCCGAAATAATTCTTCCAAAGACCAAAGTGCTGATGAAAGCATGAATACCTTTAATGTATCTCTTAGGAGATAGCTTTCAAACATGCACAAGAGTGGATTTCCCCTTTAAGGTATCTCCTAAATTGGATTGTTTCAAAGCATTTGGCCATAAATCATTTTGAATAAATAGGGCTATTTTGAATAATTTAGACTTATACCTATAAAATGGAGTGAAGATGATTTTCTTCAAAAATAAATTTTGATTATTTTAAATAAATTAGATTGTTTCAAATCATTTGAGCATAGATAATTTTTATTAAAATGGGCTATTCTAAATAATTTGAAATTATACCCACTAAAGTGGAGTGGAGAATATTTTCTCCATAAATATGTTATCTCTATTCCAAATAAATTGAATTATTTCAAATCATTTAGGAGCAGATCATTTTGAATAGATTGGATTATTTTAAACTAGTGGCAGCCTTCTAGGCCTTCATATCGATCATTGATACTTTGAATTACTTTTCATTGATGGGACACGTGGCATTGTTTGACTAGCCAAATTATGAAAGAAAACATATTAAACAATCTAGTTCATCTACATAATAAAATGTATTGATAATTGTATGTTATTCATTTTGAAGATCTTCATGAGTAAGTGTCAAAATACTAATGGATCAAGTTAGGAAAGATAAATCGATGGAGTATCCACTTGTACTTAACCAAATCAAAGTAATTATAAATTAGAATCGATAAATTTGAAATTAATTGAACTATATTTGAAATAATTTAAAATTTATTTGTATGAAATTTATGATAATGTTTATTACTAGAATTATAGTTTATAATCAGTAAATACACTTGAAAGAATAAAATATGGTGAAGTTATATCTTTCTAAACATTAGTTCACAACTACTGACATGGATTTTTTGCTTTCTCCAAAGAATGTGATGATAGATGTCATTTTGATTGTCCAATCCTTTTCATCTTTCTAATTTCCATTTCCAATTTATCTATTTGATGTAACATAATTCATTTTCAATTTTTGATTTGTAACATAATTTTGAGAATTACAATCAATGAACAACATGTTGGCAATTAAAAATTATCTCCAAAGGTCCCTTTAAAAATTACTTCATCCAATTTTTATATGTTTATATTGAATGAATTAGATTATATTTTCCCCTAAACAAATATGAAATTTGAACTTGTATAACCCATTGCTTGAATGGGTATCCTCAAATGATTGTCCTCTATCATTGACCAAATGCCAACGTTAGAAAAAGACTGCAGTGCCACCTTCAAAATTTCTTTGAAATGATCTTGAATGTAGTATGACATATTTTCAATTTTATAATCTTCTTTTTTTCCCGTATCATGCATTTGCATATCTTTTATTTTGTGCACAATTAATAATAAGTCATCTAACCCTAAAATCAATAAATTTTTAGAAGTCAGTTTTAGCTCTTTCTTTAAAATGTCTGTAATTTGTTAAAAAATAAATGAATTATTTATTAAAAATATTATATTATAAGAATTATAACATGTAAATTTTCTAAGAAAGTGTTTTACATGTTACTAGATTGGTCGTTGATGCACTTTTAATTTGCATTTCTTGTTGTAACATACAAACATAATGCATTTGATTTGATTTTTTTTTTTACATTTCCTTAAATCTTATAAAGATTCATATAAACACATATAAAAATAAATACATGCTTAGGCACATTATAACTATACTCATTATACATGGATGTACCATTTCTATTGCTATTTTTGTAACATACATATGCATATAATGTAGGCACTGACAGACCACTCAGAGTGGCAACCACTTATAACCACTTATAGTATTGAAACACTTGGGCAAATAACCAGTGACAACAAAATGCAAACATACAGATAGAACTATCAAATCATTCAGTATCAAAACATACAGAGATCCATTCAAATACTTATTAAAGAACAAAGACAAAAACCTTCCTCTAATTTACTTTGTTATGGATGAAGGCTAAAACATTGAGGTTGAAAATGAGCGAGAGCCTGAGAAAAATTGATACTTGTAATATGTGTCTAATTGAATTTATTACTATCTGGACCCCATATTATGATACCTGTATCTTTCATGGAATGGAAATCACCAACATATAGATTATTGAGAGAGGTTTGAATGCCAGAAAAGTGTTCTAGTTTGTGGATGATGAATACATTGAAGGCCCCAACAATAACTTTATCAATCAATGCTTGAAGAAATAGGTGAAGCTGTTCTTCCTTAAAAACTTCAGTGAGATTCAAAAGATCGATAATTATAAAATCAACGTTCACATCAAGAATGAACATTTCACTAAAATCTTCTAAAATGGATGGCCAAAGACATGGGGCCCCATAATGGTAGCTAAATCTTTCTGTATCTATCTTGAGAAGTTGAACACCATCATTATGTAGATAATTTTTCAATATGTTTAATGAATCTTGAGATAATGCTTCCCAACCTTTTTTATTTTTTGAAATACCTTCATCTAGGATACATAAATTGTCAAACCTTTTTGCAAAAATTATATAATGTTTTTTAACCTCTTTAGGTGTGATTGTTTTGTGTGGTGGTAGTGTCGTATTATGGTTGCTAAAATAATCTATTAGTTTTCATAATATGTTACTTTCCATTTTCACCTTTTTACACCAAGTATACATGTTATACCCAAGGGTTTTCAAGAAGGAAATAGACCCTTTTTCCAATAAATCTGCTAGTTCTATTTTTTTTTTGTTTGAAAGCCCTTGAATATTTTAAAGTACTTTTGTACCAATCAAATTTAAATCTTGTTTATTTGAACCAAGTAAAGTACTAGTTTCAAAAAAATTAAAAGCCTTATCAAAACAATCCCAAATGGGTTGTTCTATGAAAAGAAGTCATTTTCTCTCCTACAGTGGTTGTGCCGAACAATTCATTTGTGTGAATAAGTTTTTATCTTGTTCATGTATTTCTTCTATCTTTTTTTTGCTATTTTAAGATTCTTCCAACCACTCAATTTGATAAGGTCACATGCAGATCAAACTCCTTCTACAAATGAATCCTTATAAATTGTTTCATTGGTTTCATTATATTGGTCACATATTTTGTGCACAATATAAAATAAAGTACAAGTTTTCAAAAATCTTACCCTTCTAACAGAACATTTATTCTCAATGATAGTGAATTGTATAACTCCTCTGAAATAATTCTCTGTTGTGTTGTAATTGTGTGTTGTCCATCTATAATTTTGAACCTTATAGTTTTTTCTCCATCATATCTTCTAGGACTTCCTTTGATTCAATAATACATTTAGAGTTGTTGGGATAAAAGAGAATGAACAAAGCATCCTTCATTGGAACCTCATTATGTTTTAAAAATGAATGAATTATATCATTGACCCCTCTTTCATTCAAATTTCTTATTTTGATATTAGTGTGCCCTAATTCACAGAGCTCTACAGGAATGTTCAAGGCATAATTGCTAGAGAAAATATACCATGTAGAGAATTCAATATGTGTATGATCAAAATTTTGTGTCATCAAAAGTATTCCAACCTTTTGTTTGATCTTATTTTCTTCCACTAGTGTGAGTACTTGTATGGCCTCTTTCAAATTTGCATATAAATATGTTGCCCTTGCTTGTCTTATTTTCTACAATGTTTTTTCTGTCATGACTGTAGGGTATCTTAAATACATGTTTGTATGGTGACAAGTAGAAGAAGTTGTTGCCCCTTTTTCATGTTTTTCTTTCAACATATTTTGTATTATAATGACCAAATTATATATGTCTATCAACCCAAACATTTGAAGGTTGTCATAGCTATTCAAATGAAACCCAAATGTTTCACAAGAAGGAGAAAATTTATTTTCTTTCAATTCCATTTTACTAGTTGTAAATTTATTAAAATTAGTTGTAGCTCGATGAAGAATTCCCTCTTCTCCATTCCATACTTCCAGTTAGAATTGAAGGGCATCTTTAAGTTCATCCTTATCATATGCAAGGATTATTTCAATTAGAGAAGATTGTTTTCCCGATGTAGTGCTAAACAAGTATATATTTGCATGCATATTTAGCGGACTAAACAATTCAAAATACCAATGAGCAAGAGGAATTTTGTCGACCCCATAAAAGGGAAGATGTTGATGTAGATTTAATTTTAGTTTTGGTAGTTTAAATGGTACTCTATCTAAATTCTTGTGGAGATAGGCTTTTTTATGCCATTTATCCAAATTCTCTTTGAGTGAGGCCTTCTTCTGCCTTTTAAGTGTGGGAATTTATTTTTCACCTGAAGATATTTTCCAAAACAATTGAAATGATTTAAATATTGATCTTTTATAAAATGGAAGTTGCATATTGCATCGGTTCATGATTTTTTTTTGTGATTAAACAATGATTAAATGTATATCAATAAATGTTAATTATAAAATATAATACAACATACATATTAAATATTTATAATATATACCTTAACTTGCACTTATGCTAATAAGGTGTGACCAAACCAAAAACAAATTATGTGTACCAACCAATATAATCTGATGGACAAAGGAATCCATAAAAAATTATTTCAAAGAAGAAAGATGAGGGGAAGTATGTTTCTAATATGTGTCAAAATGCCCATCAACAAGTACCTTCAAGGTATCTCATAGGAGATACCTTTCAATCATGTACAAAAGTGATTTTTTCTTACAAGACATCTCATAGGAGATATCTTCAAGTTAAACATGATGATATTACAAGTGTACTTCAAGTCCCTATAAGGAATCTCGTAGTGGACACCTCAAAGGGTGTTATCATACATTCAAAGGGATGTTAAATTTATCTCCTAATAGAACTTTCCTTCACCTTGAAAGCACTACTGGTTGATAACTTGATAACTTGAAGGGCCTTGGCAGAGTACACATTTTAGGTCCTCCTACACACATGCTCTTTCCACCTCAATTCAATTTAACAATTTTTCCTATTACGTTAATAGGTTTAGATCCAAATAATTACCTTGTTGTACCTCTAAAATTTACCTTTACCTTGATGGCGCTTTTAATATATTCAAGGTGTCTCTTAGGAGATATATTCAAGTTACACATAAACCTATTAAAAGGCCCTCGAAGGAATCTCCTATTGGATACCATGAGATTGAACTTGCCCAGTGTTATTGAGATTTGTAATATCTTGAAGGTATCTCCTAGGAGATACCTTCAAGTTACCCATGAAGGAATCTCCTAGTGGATACTATTAATGCCTAAAAATCTTGCTCTCGATGAACAAATTCCTATGGAAATATTTATAAATGTGGGATGAAATTATGATCTATGAAGCAAACCTATGGGATTCCCATGATGCTTAGAAGAAATACTATGGTGACACATTTCTCCCTTTGAATTACCTCTAGAATTCTTGTTAGAAATGGGGCCCACCTTAGATGAAAAGGCTAACTGCCCCAAAACTTCAAAACATGGATTACGAGCCATAAATACCTTGAGGTTGAACTTGCCCAGTGTTATCTAGGTGTATAAGGGATTCAATGAGATATATTTCAAATAGACAAAAGAGTGGATTTCTCCTTCAAGGTATCTTTTAGGAGTAACCTTTGGCCCAAATCTCTGAGTTTTCCTATATCAAACTTTACCAAACTGCTTGACTGTGTTTGTTTGTGTGTGTGCAACACCTACTTATAATAAACATTGGTTCTGAAAACACTTATCCTTAGAGAATCCATATTCAAAGGTAAATATTTAGACCATAGGGACTTTCTTTTCTACTCTACCCTTCTTGCTATTTTGGAAGCTTCCCAGAGTGAAACTTTCCATATAATTTCAAGTCACCCATTAGGATACCTTCATGTTACCCTCAAGGAGATAATTTAAAGTCACCCATTAAGGTATTAAAAGGTCCTTGAAGGAGTCTTGTAGCAGAAACCTCGAGGTAGAACTTACCCATCATTATTGTAGTGTAGAAAGGATTCAATGAGTAATAGGTGTTTCAAGTTAAAAAGGTAGTTAACAATACATTGATTATTATGTAAAATGTCTTCTCTAGATCTTATCAAGGGGTGAAGGTGTATTTAATACATGATTCAATGTGAAACCCATCAAAATTACAAACCTCATGAGATCATCAAGAAAGAGTTGAACAAGGAAAATCCCTCATTGCATCATTTTGTATTGAACAAGAATTACACTCAAGAGCTTTGCCATACCTTCAAGGAAATACACAACCCTTGAAAAGAATATCCTAGGAGATACTTCAAAGGGATACCAAAGGGAAAGTTGAAATTATCTCCTAAGAAACCAACATCAAATGCTTATTTTGACAAACACAGGCTAGTTTTGTGGAATCAAGATAATACTTTGGAAAAGGTGTTGAATTCATGGCTTCTCCCCAAGGAAACCATGACATACAAAGGAAAGAATCCCATTCCAATCAATAAGTTTAGGATGGGAGTGTGGATTGACATGTCACCTTGGGTGAAATTATAAGCTAAAACCTAACATAATAGATCATTTATAAGGACAAGCTAGTAGAGCTTGACCTTGATCAAGTTAATGACTAGTGGAACTATGATCTAGTTGGTCATATAACTTGTTTTTTCACCCCTCTACTTTGGGCCTTGTTTGTACAGTTTCCCTTCATGTTTTTTATCATGTGTTCATTTTCTAATGGATTGGCACTTGGTCTCACATTCTAGGGTTATTTGCACACCTATAAGGGGTATGCATTCCTGGGTGAGAGCCAGTGTTAGTGTCCAAAATTACAGTATGCCCTTATCAAGTGTAAATTCCTAAGTCCTTAGCCCAACTTCTGTCTCCACGTATTCCTTTGAAAGGTCAAGTTCATGTGAAAGTAAGTCCTAAGCTGGTCTTTACTTGGTGAATGAGTCTTTCCCTTAGAATTTTTTGAGCTTTTTACATGAACACAATGTTCGACAAAAATAGGTCTTTGGGACTTTTATCTCTATCAATAAGTTCAAAGACTTATTTTCATCAGACATTTTTTTTGCTAAAAAAAGTTTAAAAGAATTCAATGTCTTGGCCAAATCCTACTTGGATTGGGCTAAGTGTTTCATAAAAAATCCAAAGGATCATTTCTTTTGGACATTTTGTCTGCTTCAAAAAGTCTGAAGGGCACTTACCCTTTAGGCATTTTAATGTGGGCAAAATGTTTGAAAGAATTGCATATTATCATGAGGATGTAAAGTCCTTATTTATTTTAGAGTTTTTGCCTACTATAAAACGTCTGAAGGGTGCTTACCCTTCGACAAATGTGCAAAGGTTTAATTTATTTGACAAAAGATATATGTCCAATTCCTTGAAGAAAAGTGTAGGGTCCATTTATTTTGGAATTTTTGTTTATAGAAAAAAAATTGAAGGGCACTTGCCCTTCGGGCATTTTTCCCACATCAAAAAAGCTCGAAAGAAAAGTCCAAATTCTTTCTAAAAAATGTAAAATACTTATTTGTTTCAAACATTTTGTCCATGGTAAAAAGTCTAAAGGGCACTTGCCTTTCAGGCATTTTGTCCACACAAAAATCTTGATAAAAAGTCCTTTATTTGGCAAAAGTGTAAGCTAAATTTCTTTAGAGAAAATGCCAAGTTCAGTTTCTTCAAGGAAATTATTTCAAAGACCAAAGGGATGATGAAATCAAGAATACTATAAATTTATTTCCTATGAGATACCTTTCAAACATGCACAAGAGTGGATTTTCCATTCAAGGTACCTCATAGGAGATATCTTTCAAACAGGCACAAGAGTGGATTTATCCTTCAAGGAATAAGTGGAATTTTCCTTTACACAAAAGTCACTATTGGTAGTTATATAAACAAGTGGTCAACAAGTGGAATATACTATTTTTGCACTAATGGGTGATATTTTTAAGGCCCTTGTAATACCTTCAAGGTATCTACTAGGAATACATTTCAAATAGGAACAAGTGAAATTTTCCTTTACATGGAAGGCACTACTAGGTGATAGTTTGAAGGCCATTATAATACCTTAAATGTATCTCATATGAGATACCTTTCAAAAATGCACAAGAGTGTATTTCCCCTTCAATGTATCACCTAAGAGATACATTTAAAACAGGGACAAGAGTGGATTTCTCCTTCAAGGAAGTAGTGCAATTTTCCTCTACATGGAAGACACTACTGTGTGATATTTTGAAGGCCCCTATAATAAATTCAAGGAATCTCCTAGGAAATTCCTTTAAAACATGAAAAAGAGTGTATTTACCCTTAAAGGTATCTCCTAGGAGATACCTTTCATATAGGCATAAGAGTGAATTTATCCTTCAAGGAACAAATGGAATTTTCCTTTATACATAAGGCACTATCAGGTGATATTTTGAAGGCCCCTGTGATAATTTAAATGTATCTCCTATGAGATACCTTTCAAACATGCACAAGAGTGGATTTTACCTTTAAGGTATCTCTTAGGAGATACATTTCAAATAGGGACAAGGGTGGGTTTCTCCTTCAAAGAACAAGTGTAATTTTCCTTTACATGGATGAAACTACTGGGTGATATTTTGAAAGCCCCTATAAAAAATTCAATGTATATCCTAAGAGATACCTTTCAAACATGCATAAGAGTGGATTTTCCCTTCAAGGTACGTCCTAGGAGATACATTTCAAATAGGGACAAGAGTGTATTCTTCCTTCAAGGAACAAGTGCAATTTTCCTTTACATGGAAGGCACTACTAGGTGATATTTTGAAGGACCTCGTAATACCTTAAAGGTATCTCCTATAATATACCTTTCAAACATGAACAATAGTGTATTTTACCTTCAAGGTATCTCCTATGAGATACATGTAAAACAGGGACAAGAGTGGATTTTTCCTTCAAAGAGCAAGTGCAATTTTCCTTTACATGGAAGGCACTATAGGGTGATATTTTGAAGACCCTTATAATAACTTCAAGGTATCTCCTAGGAGATACATTTAAAACATTCACAATAGTGGATTTACCCTTCAAGGTATCTCCTAGGAGATACCTTTCAAACAAGCACAAGAGTGGATTTCTCCTTCAAGGAGTAAGTGGAATTTTCCTTTACATGGAAGGCACTATTGGGTGTTATTTTGAAGGCCTTTTTAATACCTTAAAGGTATCTCCTAAGAGATACCTTTCAAACATGCACAAGAGTGGATTTCACCTTCAATATATCTCCTAGGAAATAGTTTTCAAACATGCACAAGAGTGGATTTCTCTTTCAAAGAATAAGTGGAATTTCCTTTACATGGAAGACACTACTGGGTGATATTTTGAAGTCCTATATAATACCTTAATGTATCTCCTATGAGATACCTTTCAAACATGAACAAGAGTGGATTTACCCTTCAAGGTATCTCCTAAGATATACATTTCAAATAGGGACAAGAGTGGATTTTTCCTTCAAGGAACAAGTAGAATTTTCCTTTACATGGAAGGGACTACTGGGTGATATTTTGAAGGCCCTTGTAATACCTTCAATCTATCTCTTAGAAGATACCTTTAAAACATACATAAGGGTGGATTTCCACTTCAAGTTATCTCTTAGGAGATACCTTTCAAACAGGCACAATAGTGGGATTTTCCTTCAAGGAACAAGTGGAATTTTTCTTTACACAAAAGGCACTAGTGGGTGATATTTTGAAGGCGCTTGTAATACCTTCAAGGTATTTCTTAGGAGACACCTTTAAAACATGCACAAGAGTGGATTTCCACTTCAATGTATATCCTAAGATATTTTGAGTTTAACATACCCCCATTTTTGAAAAATGGGGACACATGTCAAATTGTGCAAATTTGTACCTTGAAATTAAAGATTCACTTGATTAGAGTATCATTAATATGTTTACACATTATATATATTTGAAGATCATCCACACCTTCACTATTAGGTTGTGGAGCTAAAAGCTTCACTGATGCAGACATTGGAGGAGGTTGCTGAAGTGTCACAGACACCGGCATCGGTCAGGCCAACCGACGTCGGCAGGATTAGACAGGAAGAGCAATCGACGTCGGTCAGGGATCGGCCGGTGTCGGTCACCTCCAGGCAGACAGGGACCGACGTCAGTCGCCTGTGTGGTTCAAAACTGCCAGTTCACAGATAGTTAGTTAACGAATCAGGTGTTTGCATGTTGAGGGCTAATTATAGTCTCGAGCTACGGATCTAATTATTGTAATTGGATGTCTAATTATTGTTTGTATGAGATCTATATAATAGACTCATGGGCTGTATTGAAAAGGGTGCTAGTTGAGTTGAGCAAAGTTAGCTTCTTCTGTGTGTGAAGTGAGCAAGGGTGTTCCTCCTAGTTCCACAGGGGTGCCAAGTGTGTATGATCAAGTTGGTCTACAGGTGTGCTAGATCAGGGAGAAGATCCACTGGGGTACTGGTTTGGAGAATCATAAGGACTTGGTGAGGCAAGGACAAGGGTTCTTCAGGGTGTAGAGAGATCTACATGGTGTGTGTGTGTGCGAGGTCAAAGGAGATCTGCAGGTGACATCGAGATCAAAGGTGACAGCAACACATCAGAGAGCAAGAGAGGAAGGCAAGGAAGTTCCTTCCATAAGTAAGATCATTTGGGTTGTAGGTTATTGCAGATTCATGGGAGATCTACTTGGAGTAAATTGAGTACTTGGAGTGCGTGGAGCACTTGTGGAGTGCGTGGAGCACTGGTGTACTGGCAGTAGTGGATACTGACTGGTTAGAGGTGAACACCAACTCTGTGTTTGAGTTGTGTGTTGGGACCATAAGAGAGAGAGCTTTGAGGAAAGAGTTACTGTACACTTGAGGTGTGGGAAGCCTCTGAGAGGTGTGAAGAAGAAGTGGCATCTTCTTTATTGTATTCTTTTCTAGATGAGTATTAATACAAGTTGTGTATTGTCTCTCATATTCTGTGTTGTTTCTGGTTTCTAGTTACTTGTTACTTCTGGTTAATTCCGCATCTTAAGTTGCTTGTATGTGGTAATCAATTGTGCTTCCATGGGTTCCTAACATTCACTTGGTTGGCTTATTTTTTCATGGCTCTAGTTTGACCTTGTCTAAGTTTACTAACATTTGTTCTTCATATTTCAGGTTACAAGTTTGATGATGCCCATCTTGAATGAGTTGTGTCTAAATTTTATGGTTTAATATAAATGAGACCTTAGTCTTAAGACTTTATCCTAAGTTCTATATATCTCTAAGACCTAACTTAAACATTGTGCTTATTCACAAGATCAATGACCCGCATTTAATTGGGTGAAGCTAATCAGCTAGTGTGAGATAGGCCTGATGAGCTAAGGATCCCAATCTACTGGACCAATCTTGCTTGACCCCATGAATCAAAATTGATGGTCTGCATTCACTTAGATCACCTTGATCCAACAACGTGAGATCAATATTAAGACTAAAAGGGTCCATTTTACTATAACATATACTTAACCTAAGTTCTTACCCTAATGTTTTAATTGTATTTATTAATACAGTGAAACCTTAGGCTAAGATCTTATGTTATGAATTTAATTATTCGTAGGGTCCTTTAATATGTTTCAAACTTAGCTTAATAGACCTTAGATTAAATATTAGTCATATTTATTAGTATGAATAAAAATATTAGTCCAAAGCTTTACATATATTCCTGGGCTTACTTAATCCTTTTATAATTACAGGAACCAATCACGTTTGACTGCTCAAATCATGATCTATAACCCACATTCACTTGTATGATATTAATCCTACATAGCAAAATTGATGATTGAAAATTCAAGCTATGGATCTTAGTTTAAACATCGAGCACCTTTTAAAGATCAATGATGTGCATTCTAGCACATAGATCCAGATCAATATAGCGTATCAAGTCAAAACCTTCCAATGAACCTCTGAGTTAATGTGAGGATGCCATGTGGTAAAAACACATTAATTGGCAGGACTGAAAAGATGTAGAGATCAAAAGGCTCGTGAAACTTCCAAGTGGTACAACCTTAGAGTTTAGTACACATTAAATCCTGAGTACCTTTTAAATATCAATGGTTTGCATTGATTCATATCTGCATGATCCAATGGTGTGATATCAACCTAGACTTTTTAAAGGGTACAAAAGCACTAAGTAGAATACATAGAAAAAGAATGAACCAGGTAGTGACAAATGGCAGTCTTGGCAAACAGTCTTGAAGACATTTAAAATTGATGATTACACTCCCATCAATGACATCCATATGGATGTCAAATAATGGTCATGAGGACATCAATTTTAAGGTAGTAAGAGGCTCGATGATGAATTTAATTTTAATGATCATGCATCGATTAAAGACTTTTATGCGAATGTCTTATGATGGTCATAAATATGTCAATTTTAAGATAGCTATTTAGATCCATATTCAAAGGTAATGATTAATTTTTAAACATTAATGGCAGGTTTTTATAAAAATGCCATATAGATGCCACAATGATACCATATAAACATAAAGCGATAAATTTAAAGATCTTGTGGGCTCAGATAGAGTAAAGGTATAAATACAAGGATTCAAATGAAATCTAAGGCACAAGCTCATTTAAGTGTGAATAGTTAATACCATTAAAGCTCTAAAAGGACCTATAAAAGAACCATAACATCCAAAAACCCTAATTTGATCCAGAATTTGTCATAATTGAGTTTGGGAGATCAAATCATCATATGAACGAGTGTAATTGAGTCCAAGATCAAACTATAGACCACTAGTGAGTAATTTGAACAAACTCATAGCCATGGTAGCTAAAAAAATGTAGAACTCTATTTGACCTCAGACATAGAGGGGAGAATATTCATGGACATGGATTTGACACAGTAGATTTAAACATGGGAGACAATAAATGATCTAAGATTTTTTGGATGATTGAGGAGCTACTTACCATCACTAAGGAAGATGATAAAAACGCATCAATCAAGAGGATTTACTATGACCTGGTTACCATTCAAATGATAGGCCTTCATCACATTATGGCAAAACTGGAGGTACTTCACTACATAGATGTTCTCTCCCCTATTTTAAAAGATTGCAAGATTAAAAAGGGCATGTTGTTCAATGAACATAATCACAAAAGTGTAGCTTATATTTTTCCCATTGATTTTGAGAACTAATATAAGTTGCCCAAGCCCCAAGTAGATGTAGCCACGATCAATGATTAGGCCAAGAAGAATGAAATAAAAACTATCCTCACTCCATGAGTATACTCTAGAAATCAAGTCTTATCTGATCTCAATAACAACGTCCCTATTAGCCAATTCTAACTCAGGATCAAAATAATTTTGACTTTAATGAATAGGTTGCATGGAAATCCCACCACCACTTATGTTGATGGAATATGAGCACCCTTGGTATATTTTATGGTTGAGAAGGAACTCACCCCTCCTATTGGTGACGTTGTTAGCACATGTTTGTGTAGGCATATTTTTGTAGTCAGGAAAAGGATTAAGAACCAGTTTTACATGATGTCTTACTTATTAGATGCCATCCTTTCCACTACCAAGATCCCTAATTTTAGAAGGATGATTACTTGAAGGGACATAGATAATATCCCAATTCTACTCAAAGTTGCATATATTCAAGTATAGGGACCACATTCACTTCATCTATGATTATGTCTATCCAACCTTGACTGAGGCCATAACTGGAAACCTAATGGCAAGAGTTATTCTTTTGGTCAAAAGGTCAATTGAATCCATCGATGACATATGGTTTTACCTAGATTGCATAATCATCAAGATTAAAAGGACCCAATGCACCCCACTTACGCGACCAGTCCATGTGCCAAACAAGTTAGCTGAATAAGATGTAGCATGCCAAATATGTAATGGTGTAGATGCTATGTGTAAAATCAATAGGAAAGGACTATTGAATACCCTACCCATGACCATTGACAAGACTATATTTCAACAATGGGACAATATTGAGGTTGCTTTTAGGCACATAGCCACTTTCAAACTATAACATGATAAACTAAGACAGTGGGATCCCCAAGGAAGGGTAGTGGGGCATTTAAAATAAAAAATGATAAGTGTGTCATATGAACATTTTCCTAGTGTCTATGACTCAATATACACAAAGGCATCATCCTTCATTGAGGTCTTGACAAGATTAAAAAAGCACAACATCAACCCAAAGGCCAGATTGATGAGAGATCATAAAGGGAATGATGATATATGGCAACTCAGTCTAAAGTAGTACCATTTTATAGGGGTCAATATTCTACACCTCGTCCCACATAGCCATAGTCATAAACAAAGATCCAAAAGTCTAGGGCACAAATTGAACATAGACCTGGATAAAGAAGACTTGGTGAGGTAATATCATCTTCAACCTAACTTGAAGAACTAGGGTCACCAATTGATTTCAATGACTTAGTGGCATTAGATCTTGGTGAAATAATAGAAGATGCACTATAAATGTTATCCAATGTTTATCAATCATATGAATAAAATGTCCAAGTAGAGGAAGCTGGAGTTGAGGAAGAAAAAGAAGAGAAGGGGAAAGTAGTGACAATGGATTTGGTCCCTATTATCACACCTAACCTAAAGAGGAAGTTGAGTTAGCATTAGTTCAATAAGAAAGAAGAAATCCATAATGAACTTCACTCACCCTTCACGTGAGGTCAACATCTTTAGTGAAGAGAATGTGTTACAAGGCCCAACCATCCTCGAATTGTTTTTACATGGAAAATTGTAGAAAGTTCCTACTTTGCACCATCCTTGGGTAATAACAAAGTCTATCAATATAATTGTGCATGATGAGCTTAATATATTGATTATGGATTTGAAAAAATAATAATAACAAAGGATGATAGATCTAGGAGATCCAAATGGCACACAAATAGAAACTCTAGAACCTCCAAAAGTGACTCAATCATCAGTGGGAGTTCAGTTTAATCTAGAGACTATCAATCTAGAAATAGTGATTGAAAAGAAGGCCATAATTAGAGGTGAGGAATTCACCCTCCAAAATATAGATCCATATAGAGGTCTGACCTTTGTTAAAGGCCAAAATCTAGGAGAAGATAAGATATTCAAATAAAATATCCTTGATGTAGCCTAGGCCCAATCTCAGTAGTTACAAACCATGATCAAGGGCCTCTTACAATAAAACAAGAATCTAAAGGAATTTGTTGTCTTATTAATCCATGAAAACAAATTTAGGAAGTTTGTAGACACCATGATTGACCTGTTCAATTCTTTGAACTTAGTTAGAACCAAAAAGGAAGCATTGGAAAAGCAAATCACTAAGGCTAAAGGCCAAGTTGGCAAGTGGCATGCTTCAAGATATCAAGTGAAATACTTTATCAAGGCCTTGACCAAGAACCTAGTACCTAAATTTAGTACTATCAACTTAGCACATTTGAATATGGCTATAGCCATATTGGTAGACAATATTGAATCCCTAAGCATCTAGGCCAAATGAATGGAGGACCTCGCTAAGGAGTTTAACTAACAACAAGGTGAAATATTGCATATCTTGGATAGTTTGACCTCGGAACCCATAACCCTTAGCTCATTGAGTCTTATAATTGATGAAGAGTTTAGGCACAAAACCTTTCAATTTATGTAGGAGGTGAGAAGGCAGGGGTAAGGCCAAACAACAGATGACAACAAGAGGACCATGGGCTTACTTATGTCATCTAAATAAAAAATGGGAGATGCTAGGGGCATCAAGAAAGTAATATATATACTTGTGAAGGACTTCAAGGACCTAGAATATCATGAAAAATATATCTTTATGAAGTCTGTTGTTGACCTCCAATTCATCAATGAGTAACACTATAAGATGAATATTCTTTAGCAAAAATAGGGAACTAGATCGACACAGGGACCAGACTTTAGTTAGAAATATTCTTTTGTATAACTTTGTAATATTTTGATGGTTTATGGAGTTTGAGATTAAATGTTGATCTAAAAAATATTACACAATTTTTTCTATAAATACTTAACATTTTACATCATAGACTATGGAAATATTATCTCTTTGAATTTGTTACAAAATAGCATACAAGAATTCCTACACATTAAGCAAGATCCTAATGATTCAGCTTCCCACTTAATTTGAAGGTGGATGAAAGTAATTTATTCCTCTAATAGTGCTCCACACATAGAACAAAAAGACTTGTATGATATTTTATTACACTCTCTAAACAAATAAATGAGATAATTCATCTAGAAGTTTCTATATAAATCTTATGAATAAGCTCTAGAGAGTGTGCTTAGAGTAGACCAAGTGGCCATATATAGTGTTTATAGGACCTATGGATAAAATTGGATAATTTTTGCCCCTAAATAAAATAGTGGGGGTTATAAGAAAACTAATAAAAATAACCCCAACTAATGTCCAATGATTTTGAAATGCAACTAAAATTATACCATAGATTGTGTAATGGACCAACCCAAGAAAAAAAATTTGTAAACAACAATCAAATTCAAATTGTAAACAATAATAAAAATAATTATAATGGGTATGTGATAAATCCAAACCATTCACCTATAGTACACACAATATATTTTAACTATCCAACACTTCATGTAAATCAGTATAAGAGTCAATACCAAAATTAGTATCAATATCTTGACTAAAACCAAAATTATCAATTTTAAAACCAACATTTATATCCAAAAAATAATCAACAAAGATTTGATTAAAATAATTAGAAGAATAAGAGATTATGATCCCATTGTGTATTATCTTTTTCATAAGATCATGACACTCCCACATGTAGATAGTATGATGACTTCATCCATCAACTCCCTAAAGACCAATGAAAAACATTTGGAGACATGTTTTTGGGAAGAGAAAATTTAAATCCTCAACCTTACCTGATAGGTCCTATGGCACCTCAATATGCTAGATTGTGCATATAACATAACCTATTCTGTAACCACCAATAACATAATAATCAAAATGTGCCACAAGACAACCCTATCAACTAGCCCTTTTCAGTCAGGACTCATGATGCCAAAGCCTTGATCTATATACACAACCAAACCCCAATGCGGTCCCTTACCTAGGATCTTAAGGAAAGATAAGGATGATAGGTGTCATTGAGTTAGAATCAAATGAGGACACAAACATCAACACTCATACAATGGAATATTAACCACATGTTCCTTATCTCACCAATGTCTAGATGAATGATGTTTAAATAAACCTCAAACCCATGGGGAACTATGACCATGTCTTTGATCTCATAAAGACTATTTCCCATATTTCCTTCATGAAACTACTTAAGAATTATCCTACCAATTATATGACATTAACTGATGAATTAGGTATTGGTTAATTGGATAATGGTTTTGTAACAATGGTTTCAAAACTATTGCTTACATAGATTGGATGTTTCATTATTGTAGAAACATTTTTGAAATTAACTCCCAAGATTCAAGTTTTCAAGAATTTTTGATGATTTCATTTATATTTTTGATAGTTTTACATTGATTTCACCTTTATAATTTCCATATATACATTTATAATTGATCATATTAATCTTCACCACCTCTAAGTTAACTCAAACAAGCTCCTAGTTTGGTGTTGAGTTAACTCTAAGTCACAATTTATTCTTCTTCCTTACAAGTATTTCACTTTCATTTAAATTTTAAATCTAAAAATTATATTAGATATTAAATATTAAAAATATTTCATAGATCCACAATCAACCTTCTATTATTTTGAAGAACTTAGCCTCAATTTGTCACCATGAGCACCCTCTTCCATCTGTCACTCAAGACCTTGCTATTATACCTCAATCTAACCAACTAGCTATTTCATCCCTTCCCATTCAAATCCCTCATTTTCATCATCCTAACCAATTGAATAATTATACCACTCATCCCATTATTTTTATAGTGGTTGTCTTTTCTAGGCCTCAAGAAGTCATGTACACAAAGTATAAGTATATTCATTATACTAGTAATACTAAACATAACTTTTTCATTATGCTAGTATTAAAGCTATTGAGATACTAAATATATTTCATTCTCAGCCATTTCATTATCTCAACCATTTCATTATTTACTTAAAGTTAATAAAAAATGTATGATTTTCCCTCACATTCACCATTTGGGTCCATATTGAATACAAGTAAGAGCTAAACAATAATCATCTCTATCATTTCATTATCTCAGCCATTTCATAACAAAAATCCAAGTCTATCTGAATCTCAGTAATTTCATAATTTAAAGCAGTAAATAATGAATAAAAGGGTCATGTCAAGCCAATCAAATCACACATTTTAGATACAGTAAAACAATACATTACATAGATTAAATACCTGACAAGAAGCACATGCATAAATGATAGTGAAAAATGGGGTCAACGCTTCCACCACTGAAAGAGAAAAATAGTCAATAAAATAATGTTTTTTGGCATTTAAAAAGGAGAGAAAAAATCTGAGAGAAAATAATGGAAAGAGAAAAAGATAAACTTAACCCTAATTTTGAAGCATGCAAGAATTTCTAATTCTATAATAATTTAAAAGTTTATATAAAAATTTGTAACATATTTAAAAAATATTTATATATTTAAATATACTAAACATTTAAACAACGTACATTATTTAATAAAAATATTTAAAGATTTAAACATAAATAAAAATAAATAATAAACTCAAATAGTTTTTGAATATAAAAATATTTATAAATTTTTATTGTTTATTGTAATTATTATAATTAAAAAAGTTTATTTATATTTATTCATTAAATTAGATGATTAAATTTTCTAATAGGGATTTGAATCCTTAATTTTTAGTGCCCATAGAATACCTTTGCGACAATTTAATTCACCAATTCAAATACCTATGAGAGTGAGTTGCCTTTCTTGAATTAACAAACTAATATTTGGAGATGAATTTGACCCCAAAATGGTAATTAAAATAAGTGACGCAAAATCGTACCTAGTAACTCAAAGACATAGACTTGGAAAAGGATTTTTTGAGGTTATCTAAATTATGGTTTTGTGGGGGCATAAGCAGTCTACACCATATCAATCTATAAATATTAACTTTTCATTCATGATAAAAAGTTGTGTGATATCTCAATGCAGAGTTAGGGTTAAACATTTCGATCAACAAAACAAGTACTTCAACTTTAAAACCCAATATTGGGGTAAAAAATACGTGGCCAAATCATATAAATGTAAAATCAATTAAATTTAAATAGAAAACTATAAGCCAAATAACTTTACTACTCGTGAAAACAATATTTCAATACAAGTATCACAAAAACTTCATTTATCAAGATTATATAAATTATATTACTGATGAAACTCAAGATTTAATTATATCTCTTGGGAAGATTTTCAAGGGCATTTTTTCCATTAACTGGTACATTCTAAGATGTATGCATCTAAATTCACTTGCTCCATTTAACATCACTAATATTATTATTAGTCGACACTAATTCCACTTATCTAATTTATCCCCTTTCATCCCACTAATTTATCACCCCTTTCTAATTATTTATCCAATTCCCACCTTCATTATTTGCCATCTACTAACCTTATCCATCCCCATTAATAAATTAATTAATATCCTAAATCCCCATTATCTTATCCTAATCCCCACTTATCTATTATTTGAGAATTTTGAATTCGGCCATGACCCACCTACCCACCTACACTAGCCTATTTTTAGGCTCTCCTACACCCCTAGTCCCGAATCACCCACCTAATTCCTATTTAATCCCTTACCTAATCCTAATTAGTCCCTAAGAGGATTCTAGAATTCTCCAATTCTAGAATCTTCTCTATTCTCACCCCTCCTCTCTAGAAGCCTCGATCTCCCCAAGGCAACTTTAAATTTCAACCATTGATCGTTCCATCCTCTTTCTATTTAAACAACTTCATTCTTCCATTAGAGGTAACTAAAAATCATCTAGAAAATCTATGTCCAACTATTAAAGTGATCAAGTAGACTAGTCTCCATGCTAATCTAATCCATCATCAACAATCCATGATCATGCCAACGTAATGTCAGAATTCTAAGTCTAAGATAATCAATCCAATCCTCTTATTTTCATATTCTGTTTAATCACGAGTTAAAAAATTCAGCCTTAAGATTATAATGTTGATTTGAATTGTGAATTCATCTATTGCATTTAGTTATAATGACTTTAGATCTTACTTAGGTAGCTTGATGTTTAAGTAGATTTAGATTACTACACATCCCAAGATGATCAATGCCATTTTTAGCTACCTTAAAACACTTGCTATATGTAGTATTTTTATATATAGACTTTCTATTTATAGATTATATCTAAATGTAGATTTGTATGATTTAGGGAATTTCATTCCAATAAAATAATAACATACTTGTTTGGAAAGCTTTTCAACTAGGGCATATTGATGATTAACTGGTACATCCCAAGATGATCAATTCCATTTTCAGCTACTGACTCATTTGTAAAGCAATTCTAAATCATTTTAACAACTAATTGGTGCATTATAAGATGACCAAGTTAATTTTTAGCTATCGCAAGAACACTTTCTATTTATATAGTATGGCTATAAATAGATTTTCATATATTATTATGTGCTAGACTTGAATCTTTTTATAGATATCTTTAGATCTTAAGATTTGTATTTGAGACAAAATCTTGTAAATCAAGGTAAAGGAACCAAGGTGGGGCTTTTTCATAATCCTCATTACAAATGATTAAGGTATTGGAGGAAAAAAATTCTCTTATTGAGAAGAACACCTAAAAGGCATCCAAATTATGTGCTTTATTCAAAATATGTCTTGCATAACCCTCTTGCATTAGAGGTTTCATTTCATCCTTGTCACCACACTATGTGGCACTAAAATTTCTGACTTATGAGAAACAACTGGGTGACCCTAAGCATGATCAATAAATGAAACTCCTTGCATTCAACAAGCTAGTAAAGTTTGGGGCCACTACACTAGCCTCATCCAATACATGAAAATTTAAGATCAAACCATCTTACAATGTTAATATGAATGAACCAAAATGTGATACCAATTAAATAGTGAACATGATGGTGCCATAGTGAGTTATATTATAAAATGCATCTCGCAAAAAAAATACTAGCTTCACAAAGCCTTTGGTGTTTTTTATTACAAATTTGGTTTAGTGTCAACTCATATCAGAATCTCCCTATACCTGTAAGCAACCCCTGAGCATATTTGGTCAATCCCCAACTTATACGAGTCTCAATAAATTACACTTGATGGGTTTCCTACCATGGGTTTTGGATCACATCTAGGGGATCATCAAAATTAGAAAAATGTTCAATAATATACTACAAGACATACAATGAATATTATAGAAGTTTAAATATGGAAATAGAAACAAAATTATCATCATGAAACTTTGAAAATGATGTTAATGATTTAGAAATAAATAGGCTTTTACATAATAAGTGGAATTTCATCCACATTTTTTGAAAATGTAACATAAACAAATTGTCTTTAAATAGGATTTGACTCCTTAATTTTTAGTCCCCCCTATAATACCTTTGAGATAATTTAATTCATCAATTCAAATACCTGTGAGAGCGAGTCATATATCTTGAATTTACAAACTAATATTTGGAGATGAATTTGACCCCAAAATGATATTTAAAATAAGTGACATAAAATTATACCTAATAACTCAAAGACCTCTTGGGAAAGGATTTGTGTGCTTATCTAAATTAATATGGTTATGTGAGGGAATAAGTAGTCTACCTCAGAAAACTTACTATATATAGTATTTCTATATATAGATTTTGATCCATTTATAGATTGTATCTAAATGTAGATTTGTATAATTTAGAGAATTTCATTTCAATAAAATAGAAACAAACTCATCGTAACAAATTACACTTGATGGGTCTCCTACCATCGGTTTTGGATCACATCCAAGGGATCATCAGAATTAGAAAATATTTAATAATCTACTACAAAACCATAATACAATAAAAATTATAGAAGTTCAAATATGGAAATAGAAGTCAAAATATCATCATGAAACTTTGGAACTGATGGTAATGATTTAGAAATAATAGGCTTTTGCATAATAAGTGGAGTTTCATCCAAATTTTTTAAAGATGTAACATTATTAATTATTAGGAGAAATAAGTGGACATGGTGGTATAATATTAGGCACACATGTTAGAATTGATGATGTCTTTCGAACATATATGTCCACTTAAAATTTTTATCATATTTCTAAACCCAAAATTCTTCTTGGTCACTTCTAAAGCGCCATTGTAACAAAAGTAATTTATCCATTGCAATCACCAAGATAAAACCTAATCACCCATAATTGTGATCCTTATCCAATGAATACAGATGCCCCTTGATCGAAACTAAAAGAGTTGAAATTTTGATGTAGAGATTGTGTTAATGATTTAGAAATAATTAGTTCTTGCATACTAAGTGGAATTTCATCCATATTTTTTGAATATGTAACATAAGCAAATTTTCTAATAAGGATTTGACTCCTTAATTTTTAACCCCGCCTAAGAATACCTTTAAGATAATTTAATTCACCAATTCAAATACTTGTGAGGGTGAGTCACCTTTCTTGAACTTACAAACTAATATTTGGAGATGAAATCGACCCAAAAATGGTAATTAAAATAAGTGACATAAAATCACACCTAGTAACTCAAAAACCTCTTGGGAAAAGATTGTGTGTGCTTATCTAAATTATGGTTATGTGAGGGCATAATCTATCTACCTCAGAACACTTACTATATATAGTATTTCTATATATAGACTTTACATTTATAGATTGTATATAAATGTAGATTTGTATAATTTAGGGAATTTCATTCCAATAAAATAGAAACAAACTTGTCGCAACAAATTACACTTGATGGGTATCCTACCATGGGTTTTGGATCACATCCAGGGGATCATCAGAATTAGAAAACGTTTAATAATCTGCTACAAGACTATACTACAATAAAAATTATAGAAGTTAAAATATGGAAATATAAGTTAAATTATAATCGTGGAACTTTGGAACCGATGGTAATGATTTAGAAATAATAGGCTCTTGCATAATAAATGGAGTTTCATCCACATTTTTTAAGGATGTAACATTATTAATTATTAGGAGAAACAAGTGGACCTTGTGGTATAATAATAGGCATACACATTGGAATAGATGGTATCTTTCGAACATATATGTCCACTTCAAATTTTTATCAAATTTCTAAATCTAAAATTCTTCTTGGTTGCTTCTATTTTTTTAACACCATTATAACAAAAGTAATTTATCCATTGTAATCACTAAGACAAAACCTGATCACCCACAACTAAGCTCTTTATATAGTGAATACAGATGCCCCCTGATCAAAACCAAGGGAGTTGTAATTTTGACGTAGAGATTGTGCTAATGATTTAGAAATAATAGGCTCTTGCATAATAAATGGAGTTTCATCCACAATTTTGAAGATATAACATAAGCAAATTATCTAATAGGGATTTGACTCCTTAATTTTTAGCCGCCCCCCTCCCCACCTCCCTAAGAATACCTTTGAGATAATTTAATTCACCAATTCAAATACCTGTGAGGGTGAGTCACCTTTCTTGAACTTACAAACTAATATTTGGAGATGAATTCGACCCCAAAATAATAATTAAAATAAGTGACACAAAATCATACCTAGTAACTCAAAGACTTCTTGGGAAAGCATTTTGTGTGCTTATCTAAATTATGGCTATGTGAGGGCATAAGCAGTCCACCTCAGAACACTCACTATATATAGACTTTCCATTTATAGATTGTATTTAAATGTAGATTTATATAATTTAGGGAATTTAATTCTAATAAAATATCAACAGACTCGTTGCAACAAATTACACTTGATGAGTCTCCTTCCATGTGTTTTGGATCACATCCAGGGGATCATCAGAATTAGAAAATGTTTAATAATCTGCGACAAGACCATAGTACAATGAAAATTATAGAAGTTTAAATATGTAAATAGAAGTAAAATTATCATCATGGAAATTTGGAACCAATGGTAATGATTTGGAAATAATTATTTAGGCTCTTGCATAATAAGTAGAGTTTCATCCACATTTTTTGAAGATGTAACAATATTAATTATTAGGAAAAATAAGTGGTGGTGGTATAATAGTAGGCATACACATTAGAATAGATGGTGTCTTTCAAACATATATGTCTACTTAAATTTTTTTATCATATTTCTAAACCCAAAATTCTTCTTGGTTGCTTCTATTTTTTTAGTGCCATTGTAACAAAATCAATTTCTCCATTACAATCACCAAGACAAAACCTAATCACCCACAACTATGCTCCTTATCTAGAAAATATAGATGCCCCCTGATCAAAACCAAAGGGAGTTGTAATTTTGACATAGTGATTGTCCTAAGAGGCTATCTCTTTACATAAAGAATGTAAGCCATCACAGACTAAAGCATTCCATGCTGATAAAGACTCTGATAGGTTTGCATCCACAATTATTTTAGATGAACTTATTTTGACATTGTCATGGATTTGGAGTAACTAGTAGGTTTAGTTGTCAATTTACAGTCTTTTGCTTCACATAACCCCTCTTAACCCATGCGCCCCCAACCCCCCCCCCCCCCCCCCCCAACACACAAATTATATTAGTTATTAAATAAATATAATTGACATATAATATATATCATAATATTTTTATATATTAAACTAATTAATTATTTATTAATATTATATATAAATTATATATTTTATAAAATATATTTTAATATTAATTAATAGTATTATATCATTAATATATATGTTAATATAGGTTATAAATCAATATTATATATTATATATTTTAGTATCATATATTTCAATACATCTATATATTGTTAATAGTACATAAATAGTATTATATTTTTAATAAAATAAAATTAATTTTTATCTTTAACGTAGTGTACAATGCCACATAACATGAAAATAGGTTGAGTTTTTGTTTCATTTAACATTTCAGGGTCAAAAATGCGATCACTGGTGTGGATTTAAAACTTTGTAGTGCTTCACTATGTGCGCAGTAGATGAGGTAAATTACTTCGAAGAACAAATCTATCAAATATTAATAATGTTTATTAGGCAATGGGAATTAAATTAATTTTTGTAATCATGTATCAGGAAGGTTAAATCATGTATCATGAAGCATAAAATTTAGTGTTATAGACGACACTTGGAACAAGACATGGGGTTGTAAAACAAATAGACAATCGATTAATTTCAAGTAATGCGAATGATTAATTTTCCAAGTGCCTTAGTTGATGAATCACAAACATTAAATTTGATGTTGGAGAAGATGCTTGGCATGGGACAATTGGTAGTAATGTAGATGGACAATCAATTAATTTCAAGTAAATGTGAATGATTAATTTTGTAGCCCTTTGAACTTGATTATAAAAAGTCTATGAATTATTAAATTACATATAAATTATTCAAAGGAATCAAGTTTGTTTTACTTTACAAAATGACCATCAAATTTTAATTAACCATTAGGTCTTTTGAGCTACAATTTAAATTAGTGATACACAACTCTTCTGTTGAACAAATTTAAATTAAGCTGAAGCACCAATAAATATTTATCTTAGTGAGTTTTTTTCTCCACTCAAATCCTTTGATTTATTTCGCTAGTTTATTAAGACCAGAGTGATTGATTACTAACTTCAATTTTGATGTTTGAATATGAGATGTGTTTCTTGGTGTTTCTGACTGCAGTCGGTCCTAAACAATTAAAAAAGAATAGGTGTAAGGACAACTACCATTTCCATAAATGTTCTAGAAATACACTAGACTTTCTCAATGGACTGATTTATACACAGTGTGTTTGAAAAATAGCACATGCCTTTAAAAATAGAATATTCCACTTTTAAAATGGATAATGATGTAGGAACATCATCTCATCTATGAAAATTTTGTATATAAGGGTTAATTTTGATCAAATAAGTGCTCTCATGAAAGACATTAAGTAGTAAAATTGTAAGGGTAGGACCTATATAATGACCTTAAAAGGTCAATATTATGTTGTAAAAGTCTATTTACCTATTAAAAGGTGACAAGCACCTCATGAGTTGTCTAGAATGCTACATTCAAGATAAACTAAGTATATTCTAAGCTAAGAAGGAGACTTTGTCTTCTTATTTACCAACAATCCTATTTTTGTGCATTGGTTGAGGGAAGATAGGGTCAAGAAGAGATTAATAAAAGCATCTACATGTATATAGAAAGGAGAGAGTCTATCAAGTAGGTAGAGGAGTTTAGAAGAAGTGAATAAATGCCTTTAGGCCTGTCTATGTATGTATTTAGATTAAATGTTAATTTTTAAAACCTATCAATAAAAGGAAAGATATTGTGCATTCAAGGACTTCGAAGATCCCATGAAGAATGATCGAGTCTGGTATAATGAGGAAGAATGTGATTTGATTCACATAAGAGGTAAGAGTCTAGAATGAAGATAAGATAAAACTATTTATTATGCATTTGGTGAAAGATTTTCACCATTACTAGCTTCTCACAGTGGGGAAAAATAATACAATCATTTACAAAAATGCACAGAGGCATGATCTTACATATGGGTCTATGGTAATAAGTCAAAGGAATATTTATCTAATTCTATTTGACCTTGACGTAATTTCATTGACTGTGTTACAATTTAATTTCAAACTTATGGATATTACTGTTGTATGTTGACACAAAACTTCATTCTAATATTGGAAATTATGGTAATTATATTTCTAGGAGGCACATTTCATGGATAACTGAGAAATCTAAATCAAGATTAAATTTTTCAAATAGATCCTAGAGCATAGTAAATGACTCATTTTGTCTATGTAGGAAGTCGATACCCAAATTAGCCTTGTACATACCAACACATCATTCTATATTACTTAAAGATAGAGCCCACATAGGTATTTATTTTAATCTGAATCATAATATTTGTTTTTAAGTACTCATGACCAATATTGATCTGTATGAACCTCTATCCAAGATTTAAGAACAAAAATTTATATAACTTGAGTGATCTCAAACTTCATATGAATGTCCAAGAAAATATTTCAGAAGTGTTGAATGTGATTTCATGGTATACACTGTCTGGGAGAAAGAAAGAATTTACGTTCTTGGTCTCTATTTCTTGTTATCGTAATTCCATGTTGAAACTTAGTTGATGAAAAAGATCTGAGTTATTAGATTTTATATGTTGATAATGATGATCAACAATAAAGGTGAGTTCAAATAAAGGAAGATAGGGATCAAGGTTTCATCAATTAAGTAAACCAGATGAATGTAAGGATAAGTTGTATATTCAAAGTGAGTCTACCTCGAAGACCCATCAAGACTATGTATATGACATAAGTGCATGGATTCAAAGTAAGGACTCAGTATATTATAAAATTATGGTTTAAAAAAAGTTGATGGATAGGTTTCTCTAGAATATTATGGAAAAGATGTGACAATATTATCATTAAGTTTAAATGTATGTAGAAATCCCTCAAACAAAGAAAAGAAGCCATAGATGAACAATTATAGGAGGACCAAGAGATCCTAACGGGAATATTTGAATGATGAAGTAAATTCTAAGTGAAATTTTTATTTGCGTGATTGATTAAGGAAATATTTCAAAAAGGTTAAAGTGAGTTTAATTTCAATATTATGTCATGAAGCTTTTTTGTCTTATTAAGACCAATATTTGACAAAGCTCATCAATTGGATAAAGTATGAATATTAGATCATTGGTCTTTTAGAAACAAATCCAAGACTGAGTGAAATTAGTATTGATCCTAGTTTGAATGAATACAAATCTTTTAAAAATAAGTGGAATGGGTAGATTTATGATTTAATGACAAATTTTGAAATAATCATTGGTGTTAATTTTCTTATAGAGTGGGTGACAACCTTTGAATGAAAATTGTGGATTCCTATCAGATAAGGTTTAGCCACATGAGGAATATTCTGACTTTGAGAACACTCTAGTTGATGAAGTGCTCTGTTATGACTTTAGGGTCTTCATTACTTTCTGATGCTACCAAATACATGCATTATTATATCTCCAAGCTGCTTAAGGATATAGGAGAGGTCCCCCATCATTGCTACAAATCCTTTTGATTGTTCGCTAATGAAATCTAGCTCGACTTATCTTTACATAGGTGACAATTCATCTCCTTTTGGGTCAATCATAATGCTCACAAGGTTTTGTTATGGTCCTTACCCTGCTAAGGTATTATTGTAGGTTCTAATAGTGCTCTAATGGTGGCTGTGAGCTCAAACATCATGAGATCAGATCCCTACCTTTACATCACTAGGTCTATAAGCTCTCTAATTTGGCACATTGTGCTCACATGGCTTTAATGTGGCATTTCCATGGCATCCCCATGGCATTCTGCTCATCACTGTTCAAAATATGATCATTAACTTTGAATTTATATCTAAGCAATTGTCTTAAAATTAACATCTACATGCCCATAATTTGATGTTGGCATGAATGTCTTTGATGGGCACGTGATCATCAATTTTAAACTCATCTTTAGAACTCTCTACTATGTTAAAATCAACATCTTTGTGACCATCATTTAATATTCATGCGAACATCTTTAATGGGCAGGTGAAAGTCAATTTTAAACACATCATTTGGGTTCTTTGTTGTATTAAAATTAACATCTTCACGACCATCATTTGATGTCCATGTGAACATCATTAACAGGTATGTGAGCTTCAATTTTAAACATATATATAGGGTTCTCTAATAAGCTTGTCACTTTTCATTCCTAGGTTCATCTTGTTTCCTGTGTGTGCCACATGGTGACTGCTCAGTGCTTCTGTGCTCTTTCTACTAGGTTCCCACACATCGTTTGATCTTTATACTAGGTTCTCATGATGGTGACACTTATCACCCTCATAGAACTCCATAGAAGCTTTGATAATTCAACATTTCATTTATCATTTGAACAACTATGCCAAGTTTACATGAACCATATATATTAAGAACATGCTTGGGCTTTAACTCTTTGGTCAGGGTTTGAATTTTCAATACTTATCACACTCTATTGGATCCATCTCGTATGAGCAAACATCGACCATTGGATCAAGATATAAGGGATATACCACCATTGGTTGATGAAAAGTCTTTTATTGAGAAGGTGACACTTGTCACCCTCTCACTCGTCTCGAGCTTTATTAAAGTCTTGACTTGGCTCACATCGTTCAATCAATCTCGTTCAAGCGAACATGGATCATTGATCCTGCAAACAAGAATGAAAGTTAAGCTCAATAGCATATATAAAGGACTTAGGATAAAATATTTAATTTATAAACATATTAAAGGGGACCTCATGAATTAAAATATACCAAGGCATAAAGACTTTGAACCAAGGTTAGAAACCTTAAATAAAAGGACTCCATGAATAACAAAGACATAGCATAAAGTCTTAGCCTAAGGTTTTTATCATGTTAATAAATACTATCAACTCTAGGATAAGACTTTGGGCTAAGCCTTATAACAAAGGGACCATGCAACTATTTAGACCAAGCTAAGATTTTTAGCCTAAGGTTTGATTATGTTAAAAAATATGACCAAGCCTTAGGATAAAAAATAAACTAAGTCCATGGTTCAAGATTAATTGGGTCCATGTTTAATCCATGTCTAATGTTTAACCTAGGTCCCCTTTTGAATCAATTTTTCAGAGCAATGTATATTTCAGAAGTTTTTAAAGAACGTAGGATTTCAAAAGAACTCAGAGCAAGCATGGAAATGATAAGTGTCAAAACTATAGGGCATAAATTGAAACTTGAGCATGTTCCTATATATCTATGGTACATAGATGAGCATACACATTTTGATCAATGGTATGCAGAGCAAAAGACATAATCCATTGTATCAAGATTGAATGAAGTGCATTCATCTGGCAAGGAATATCTAATGATGTGAGATGAAGGTGGACTTTTTAACAAAGTTAAAACAAATACGATGGTGACAAGTGTCACAATCATGAGCAATATCACAAGACAACCAATGGTTTTCAATCCTCAGATCAAGATCAATGACCCACATCGATTCATGCAAATAAATCTGATGATGTGAGGTAAAGAGTGTTTTTTCAAAGGGCAAACATCACTTTTAAACATTAATGAGCTAGATGCCACTAAGATGCCACGATGACACCACATAAGCAAGACATGATAGAGGATTTTTTCAAAGGGCAGCTGTCACTTTTTAATATTAATGAGCTAGATGCCACGATGATATCACATAAATAAGACATGATAGGTTTGAAGATTTTGTGGACCCATGAAAGGCAAAGTTATAAATGCTCAATCCAAACAAAATTTAAGGCATAAAACTCATAATTTGGACTCGCTACGCTATTAGACCCCTCCATAAACCTTCAAAATAACCCTATTAAGTATGAGAGCACTAATTCAACTTTGTGATCACTGTAATCAAGCCAAGGAGAGTTGGATTGTTGTTTGTGCAAGGATAATTCAATTTTAGAGCCAAATTATAGTCCACTAGTGAGAAATTTGATGAAATTCATAACCATGGTAGTGTTAAGTTGTGGAGTTAAAAGCTTCATTGTTATGCAAATGTGGAGGTTGTTGAGTGATATAATAACCGACGTCGGTCAGGCCAACCGACATTAGTCATATTTAGTTACACAACAACTGGCATCGGTTAGGGGTTGGTCGGTATTGGTCAGACAAGAACCGATGTCAGTCATCTCCAAAAAGATAGAGACCAACGTCGATTGTCTGTGCATCCAGAACTGTTCTAATTTTAGACGAACAATTAATTTGCATGTAAAGACTAATTTTAGTCTCGAGTATGTGTTTTTAATTATTGTTTAGTTTGGGATCTATTTAAGAGACCCATGGGGCTGTATTGTAATGTAAGCAAGATCAATTAGATCTGCAAGGTGCAAGATCAAGAAGATCTGTTGGTCAAGGATTGAAGGCAACAACAACTGGGTTGATTTTCACAAGGACTTGGAAGTAGGCAACAATGGTTGAGTTGATTGTCACTTGGAAGTAAGGTAGGCAAAGCAACCATTGAGTTGATTGTCACTGGACTGGAGGGAACAACAACTCGGTATTGAGTTGATTGTAATTGAGAGAGAGAGAACTCTTAAGGGAGAATTACTGTACACCCAAGAGGTGTGGGAAGAGTGAGATTTCTTCATTGTATTTCCTTCTGGAAGAGTGTTAATACAGATTGTATTGTTTCTCGTATCTCTTATTCTTTGCTGTTTTTGATTTCTAGTTACTTATTACTTCTGGTTTAATTCTGTGTTTAGTTGCTTATACAAAGGTAATCAAGTGTACTCTTAAGGAGTAGGATCCTAACAGGTAGCTCGAAGAGGTGTTTTCAAGGAGGATGTGGAGATTTACTTAACCTCAGATTACATTATATATTATATATTTTTAGTATACATTTTAAATAAATATGATATATTTTAATATAATATATATAAATATCATTTTAATATATTAAATATATCACTTGCTTGAATTTGACTTGACTACTCCTGAGGTGCATTTGCATTTAGAAATAGGTGGGAGTCCCTAACAAATTTGACCATATTTATTACTATCATTTTTGTAGATCCTTATTTTTAGGTATTTAATCTTAATAGTGTTCAATATTTTTTTACTCTATCTAAAATGTGTGATTTATTTATGTTGACTTGGCCCTTTTATTCATTATTTAACACTTTATGTTATGAAATTTCTAAGATTTAGATAGTTGACCTAGATTATACCCACACCTGTAATTAGGATTTGAACTATGGCATTTACCAGAACAATTGACAATACCCCCACATGTAACTAGGATTTAAAATTTTGGAATTGGGTAAATGCAATAGTTCAATTGAGTAGCCAACTTACTATTGATGAATTTATGTGTACTCACAGAGTAAATAAATATATCAACTTCTATTTCTTAAAAAAATTGAATAGCTTAATGTTTGTATGAGTATTAATACTTTAAAGTGCATGACAAGAAATAGCAGGATGAGAATACTCAGAATCATCCTCAGGTCCTTCCACACTATTGATGTGTGTCTGTGTCAAGGATGTAAATTAAACAATAGAATAACATTTATCAGATTATAGGGACAAAAAGAATATGGTAGTGACACCTTGGGGCTTCACTTAGTTTTGTTAGAGAGATTATGTGGTTACAAATTACCACCTTCTATTCTGCAAGCAGACCCTATTTTAGGGACAATAGGAATATGGTAGTGACACAATATTTCTATTTTTTTAATGATGTAAATTGGTTTTTATTTTCCAATATAAGCCCAAACTCTTAAATAAACAAATGGATATACATAATGAACATTAATCTAAAGTGATTCATGTTAAAAAAAGTTAAAAAGGAGGGAAGAAGGTAAGGTTGAAAATAAAGTTCCCTTGCAATAACAAAGACCAATAAATCTCTTTTGAATTTTTTTAGCAACCCAAATCGCACCCAGTTAAAATCAGACTGCTTAGATCTGATTCATATCTAGACTAACATTGGAATGATCTAAGGATGTGGGATGCTTATATCTAGACCAAACCTCTAGTTGTGAGGCTAGCTCCTTTGAATATTTGAATTTATGATCAATTACTAAACCTATTGGATGTTGGGATGAAAATAGTAAGGAAGAAACCGAAATGATTCTTCAAACATAACAAGATCCTATGAACTTTGAAAATATGCAAGACCTTATTGCTTCAATGTCTTGACTGTCAACATATTTTTTAAGTTCCTTAAGTAGTTATAGGTGAAGATTTCTTAGAATTGAATATTCAAATGAGTATGGCTCCTTGAGGTCTCTTCCAAAGTCCACAACTTAATGCATTCCTTTTATACTATTATCATCTTCACATGTTCACCATTCTTTCATTATGAAAACAAACCTCTCCTATATAGACCATTCTGCATGATGTGATGTCCTTTGTATGGATTGTGATAGGGTATAAAGATTATTTGGGAGTTTTTACAATACAAAAAGTACCCATGAGTTGATCTATGTATGATGATATCTTAACAATCTCATTACCATACTTGAAAGTCTATACCCTTGAAGTCTTCATTAAGCATGGGTCACCCACTTGACTGTAGCAGTGCTCTTGAAGCTAGCAATAGATGTGCATTTGTGTTTATTTAACCATATTTGAACCTCACATGTATCATTCTTGAGCTGTATATTGAGGTTATTCACTTGAATAGTTCATGCATTTGATGGTCTAAACAACCTCCACAAGCCTAGAAAAGGTCTTAAGACTGTTAGACCTCTGACTATAACATTTTTTGATTTGAAACCAAGTATGTAGGTGTATCAAGGATACTTGATTGATTGCTTATAGGATAATTTATTGGGCTTGTTGATGCACTTATTGTGCTCCCTATATCACTAGGGAACAAGGGGAAAGTAAGAAACTCTATTTTAAGTCCTGAAAGACTTGGGGCTTGAGTTGTTTATACAATTACTACTAGAAATAACATAAATAGCAGAGATGTGATCAACATTTTAAAAGTCTACTAGTAGACCCTATTGTAGAGATAATATATGTTTATGTAGTGACACTTATTCTTGTTAATCTTTGTAGAATTATTTCAATCTTTGCCAATTGTTGCCCAAAATGTAAATGAACAATGGATATATACAACATGAACTAAACTAAAGTGATTCATGTGTGGATCCAAGGGTGAGTAGGGTAGGTCATAAAAGATATTGTGCTCAAGATGATCAAAGATACCAATTATACTAAATTTTGAGGCAAAAACACATGAAACTAACATCTACCAATTCTAGCATAATGCTCAAAGCTAAATAAATGTAGTGGAGGTCTGCATGGCCTGTTCTAAATGAGAGGAATATTGCATTCTTCCTCCTCTTATGATTCTTCATAGTCTACATTTAATATTATACCATGAGTTGGTGGGAGCTGGGGCTTCACAATATCCTCTTTCTTCTTCTCCCTACCAAGCCTCATTTTTAGCTCGATATTCTTCCTTACAACATTTTTGAGGGCTACCTCATCATTTATTGAAACTTTGTAAATACATTCATGCACCTCTTCTTGGTGCTTATATTCCATAACTAGATCCTTTTTAAATTTTAAGAAATGCCTTATAATGACATTGTTGGGGTCTCATGCCCTGAAATCATCCTTAGGCAATACACATGAGTTTTCATGCCTTATAACTATTACAATGTCTTGCCACTTTGTGATTTTAGTTCTACCCATCTTGTAAGGAGTATTTTAGGGGACTATCTTTGAGATATTTATTTTGGAATTAAATTTCATTATAATTCAAATTTAATGCTAATTTTCATTTGATTTGCCATCGATTTTAGCTTTAAAGCTAAATTTTATTGCATTTTGACATGTGGCAACTTTTGATTCTTCTCGAGGACTCTCAAAATGTAGCTCAGTATGATGAATATTATATATTATTCCATGTGGAATATTTACATTCATAGATATTTCTTGGGTGGGGCCCTCTAATTTTGGTTGGTTGTGAGAGTGCCATACATCATTCTTGTAGGTAATCAAAGCTGGCATTAGGGTTATTACCAAATAAAAAGGTACTGTGGTTATATTAAATCCCTTGAAAGGACCTTTAAAATTAACATGTAATGTATATCAAGGACATTTAAGGTATATCATAGGAGATACCTTGAAATAAAATTAATATTATGTGCATGTTTAAGGTATCTCCTAAGAGATATCTTGAAGGAAAATTCCAATAGTATGCATCAGGGTTCTTGCTAAATAAAAAGTTATCATGATTATATCAAATGATTTTCAAGGAACTTTGAAATAAATATGGAATATATTTTAAGACCCTTTGATGTATCTCCTAGGAGATACCTTGAAATAAAATTTCAATTGTGTGCATGTTCAAGGTATCTCCTAGGAGATATCTTGAAAGAAAATTCCAATAGTGTGCATCAGGGTTCTTGCCAAATAAAAAGTTATCATGGTTATATCAAATCCTTTTTAAGGACATTTAAAATCATCATGGAAGGTATTATAAGGCCATTAAATGTATCTCCTAGGAGATACCTTGAAATAAAATTCCAATCATGTGCATGTTTAATGTATCTCTTAGGAGATATATGAAAGAAAATTTCAATAGTGTGCATCAATGTTCTTGCCAAATAAAAAGTTGTCATGGTTATATAAAATCCATTACAAGGAACTTTAAAATAAAAATGGAAGGTATTATAAGGCCCTTTTAGGTATCTCCTAGGAGATACCTTGAAATAAAATTCCAATCGTGTGCATGTTCAAGGTATCTCCTAGGAGATATCTCAAAATAAATTCTATAATGTGCATCAGGGTTCTTACCAAATAAAAAGCTATCATGGTTATATTAAATCATTTTAAATTACCTTTAAAATAAACATGGAAGGTATTATAAGTCACTTCGAGGTATCTCTTAGGAGATACCTTGAAATAAAATTCCAATCGTGTGCATGTTTAAGGTATCTCCTAGGAGATACCTCGAAAGAAAATTCCAATAGTGTGCATCAATGTTCTTGCCAAATAAAAAGTTATCATGGTTATATCAAATACCTTGAAAGTAAATTTGTAATAAACATAGAAGGTATTCTAAGGCCCTTAAATTTATCTCCTAGGATATACCTGGAAAGAAAATTCCAATCATGTGCATGTTCAGGATATCTCCTAGGAAATATCTCGAAAGAAAAAACCAAGAGTGTGCATCAGGGTTCTTGCCAAATAAAAAATTGTCATGGTTATATCAAATCCTTTACAATAACCTTTTAAATAAACATGGAAGGTATTATAATTCCCTTCAAGGTATATCTTAATAGATACTTTGAAATAAAATTCTTATAATGTGCATGTTCAAGGTATCTCCTAGGAGATATCTCAAAAGAAAATTCCAATAGTGAGCATCAATGTTCTTGCCAAATTAATAGTTATAATTATTATATCAAATACTTTTCAAGGAAATTTTAAATAAAAATGGAAGGTATTACAAGTCCCTTAAATGTATCTCCTAGGATATACCTTGAAATAAAATTCCAATCGTGTACATGTTCAAGGTATCTCCTAGGAGATATCTCGAAAGAAAATTCCAATAATGTGCATCAGGGTTCTTGCCAAATAAAAAATTGTCATGGTTATATCAAATCCCTTACAAGGACCTTTTCAATAAACATGTAAGGTATTCCAATTCCTTTCAAGGTATATCTTAGGAGATACCTTGAAATAAATTCCAATCATGTGCATGTTCAAGGTATCTCCTAAGAGATATCTCAAAAGAAAATTCTAATAGTGTGCATCAATGTTCTTTCCAAATAAAAAGTTGTCATGGTTATATCAAACACCTTGTAAGGACCTTTGAAATAAACATGGAAGGTATTAATAGGCCCTTCAAGGTATCTCCTAGGAGATACCTTGAAATAAGATTATAATCATGTGCATGTTCAAGGTATCTCCTAGGAGATATCTCGAAAGAAAATTCCAATAGTGTGCATCAGGGTTCTTGCCAAATAAAAACTTATCATGGTTATATCAAATACTTTTCAAGGAAATTTGTAATCAACATGGAACATGATATAACTTGAATCCATTACTTTTATTTACCTTGCCCTATCAAAATTGCTTTGTTGACCTTCATCTAAGTCACCTAGGCTCTCCTTCATTTGGTTGGTCATTGAAAACTGGGTTGGATCATTGATCTCTTGAATCTTCTCACTTTTTTGATCTAATTGATGTAAATTAATGAGATCTATTGATCCTCTACTAGGATTCACATTTTTATGCCACTTATCAATCATGCCTTTACACTCAAGGTTCACTAAATCCTTGACTTGCTCGGGTGCCGTTGATCCTGAATCCATGATTGAATGTGAGCCATTGATCTGTCTAGGCCCATTAACTCGTCAATCAATGATCATCATTGGATATTCTATAGGGATGAATGTAGATCATTAGATTTTATTAGACCCACTATTTGAAAATAAATGGCTATTTAAAAAGCTTAAATTTAATGTCCACGTAACCGTATTTGACATTTGCATGAATGTATTTGACGTCTGCATGATAGTCACTAGGATATTTGAACTTCAAAGGTCATTTATTATGGATTGAATTTGATGTTCATACACCTATTAACTAACATTCATGGGAATGTCAATGACGTCTACACATCCATCAATATGTGCCTAGACTATTTCATTTGGTCCTTTTACTGGACATTTGTTGCAGGCTTTGTGTCTCAGCTACTTTCTCTGAAGGAATTTATTTTTGGCTCTTTTACTTCGGACAAAATGTTTAGGGAAATTATTGCAGGATAATTACCCAAAAGCCTTAGATAATTTCTTGTGGACAAAATGTTTGAAATAATTCATGCCTTTGGGATTTTTGCTTGGCCACTTTCCCTGAAAGAATTCATACTTAGTCTTTTACCTCAGATAAATTCTCTAAAAGAATTCTACCTTTGGGAAAATTATCTTGGATAATTTTCCCAATATAATTTTTTCCCTTATACCTTTTGTTGGAACTTTTGTCTTCAAGATTTTTGCTTTCTAACAACATTTGTGACCCTTCAGGGCTTTTATTTTGGACCACTTTCCTAAAAAAAGGCCCTTTAGGAATTTGTCTTGGGATAATTTTTTGAGAAATGACCCTTCGAGAAAATTGTATAAGGCACTTTACTTGAAAAATACCCTTCAATATATTCGTTTGGTCCACTTTGTCAAAGAATGATCCTTGAAGAAAAGTGTTTTGGAGTTTTTTTGAATTGAAATGAACTTTAAGCTTTTATTGTGGACAAAATATCTACAAAAATTTATCTTCGAGCCTTTTGTTTCAGAAAAAATCTCTAAAACAATTCCCAATGCTAAGCCAAAAAATTAAAACAAATTTCCTAAAAAAATTCCAACACTTAGTCAAATAAAGTGGAATAATTTCACTGTGGGAATTATGCCTTGTACTTTTATTGTAGACAATGTGTGGAACAATTTCTATGAGAGAACTCTAAATGCTTGAACACTCAGCCAAAAGTTGAAATATTTCTTAAGTGCAAACTTAGGCTTTTCCAGACCCATTCTTATAATTTCTCAGCACCATGAAAACCTACCCCTTGCATGTATGATTATAAAATGACCCCTAAGATACCAAATGATACAAAGATTGAGCTACAACATACCCTATGACATTATAAAAATCCCCTATACAAGATTCTGACTATAGGGGGCTGATCCATTTTGGCCTGTGGAAAAAAATGGTCAACATCTTTAGTGATTTCCCAAGGGTGGCATGTTTAATGTGCCATGAATAGTTGCCTAATCTTTTCCATTGGGATATGGAGTCACAAGTATACAGACTTGACATAAAAACTACCTTTTCAATGGACCAAACAACAAAAAAGATAAATCAGAAGCAACACATAAGATAATAAACTAAGTGAAGACACACTTGTGCTTCAAGAGCACTTATTGGAAGACAACTCAATAAGAAAGGAAACACACACCTAACCTATTATTTACAAAATAGACCTTCAGCTCTCAATAGTAGGGTTTTAAATGTATATCCCATTCACAAAGATAGATAATTCATCTCCATTCATCCTTGCTAATTGAAAGGAGTTGTTTTACTTACACTTGGTGATGACATATGGTCCACTCCATAAGGCATCAAATTTGGTATGCCTCCCTAGTTTTAATCTATCTTCATCCTATTTCAAGACTATGTCACCTTCTTAAAATGATCTTAGAGTTGCCCTCTTATCAAAATACCTCTTCATCAGTACTTGGTGATGTGCCATGGCCTAATGAGCTTTATCTCTAGTTTCTTGCAACTCTATTAATTCTATCAATCTCACCTTCATTAGAGTGTTCTCAAGCAAATATAGTTGATGTGCTAACTCTAAGGTAGGCAAATCTTGAGAGATAGACAACTTAGCTTCCCTTCCATAGACAAGCACAAAAGGAGAATTCCATGTTGACTTCTTAGTAGTTATCCTATCAACCCACAAGACTATCTTTAATTTGGTGTGCTAAGCTCTTTGATTATACTCTAAGGTTCTCTTGATGATTATGATCAGGTTATTATTAGTATACTCAACCAACCCATTACCTTAAGGGTAATATTTGGATGAAGTGCTCAAGAATATACCATTTCTATTTTCCCAATTAGTTGTCCTTACACCCATAAAAGCAAGAACATAATCTAAAATAATAGTAAGAGTACCAAAACTTGTTTTGATGATCTCATATAACTCAACATGAAAGGTATTCCAAGGCCCTTTGAGGTTTCTCCTAGGAGATACCTTCAAATAAAATTCTAATCGTGTGCATGTTCAAGGTATCTCCTAGGATATATCTCAAAAAACAATTCCAATAGTGTGCATCAAGGTTCTTGCCAAATAAAAAGTTGTCATGATTATATCAAATCCTTTACAAGGACTTTTGAAATCAACATGGAAGGTATTTCAAGGCCCTTCAATGTATCTCCTAGGATATACCTTGAAATAAAATTCCAATAATGTGCATGTTCAAGGTATATCCTAGGAGATATCTCTAAAGAAAATTTTAATAGTGTGCATCAAGGTTCTTGCCAAATAAAAAGTTCTCATGGTTATATGAAATCCTTTGCAAGGACCTTTGAAATCATCATGGAAGGTATTACAAGGCCATTCAAGGTATCTCCTATGGGATTCCTTGAAATAAAATTCCAATCATGTGCATGTTTAAGGTATCTCCTAGGAGATATCTGAAAGAAAATTCCAATAGTGTGCATCAATGTTCTTGCAGAATAAAAAGTTATCATGGTTATATTGAATACTCTATAAGGACCTTTACAATCAACATGGATTGTATTCTAAGGTCCTTTGAGGTATCTCCTAGGAGATACTTGTTGGCTATTTTTGGCCCATATACCTAGCTTTAAAAAGATAAATAAAGTTAATGTGAAGTAGTGGATCAAAAAGGGCTTTGAAAGGGGTCTAAGATTGCAAAGCAAAAAAGCCTAATTTTACACGTAGCCAAATATTTTAAATTTTGGCCAAGTGTTAGAGCATTTAGATTTCCATCAGATAAATTATTCCACACAAAACTTGAAACAAAATTACAAGGCTTAATTCTTTCAGGACAATTGTTCCACTTTATTTGGCTAAGTATTAGGAATTGTTTTGGATATTTTGTCTGAAAAAACTCCCGAAGGGTCTTTTCTTCAGAGAAATTCCTAGATAGATGTTCCAAAGGGTATTTATTTTAGGGGAAGTGGACCAAAAAAAAGTCTTGAAGGATATTTTTTCAAGCCAAGTGTCAGATTTCTTTTGAGAAAATTGTCCACACAATTTTCTTGAAGGGATAATTCTTTCGGGGAAAGAATGTTTGACAAAAGTTCCAAAGGCATGAATTCTTTCAAACAAAATGTCTGAAGCAAAAAACAAAAACATGTTTATCTTGGGTAAATTATTTTTCAATAATTTCCCTAAAGACCTATTTCTTTCAGAGAAATTATCCACATCAAAAAAGGCTAAGTGTCATTTCTTTTGGGAAAATTGTTTGAATAATTTTCCCGAAGGGAATTTTCTTGGGAAAATGGTCCAATACAAAAATCCTGAAGGGCACTTTTTCAATAAAAATGTCCTATACAATTTTATCAAAGGGTCATTTCTTAGGAAAGTGGTCCAAATCAAAATTTTTTAAGGGTAAGTCTTCAACAAGGTCGATCGAACAAAAATCTTGAATGGCTATTTCTTTTGGGAAAGTGCCAAGATAAATTATCGAGGGGTTATTCTCTTGACAAAGTGACCTATACAATTTTTTCTAAGGGTTATTTATTAGGAAAATGGTCCTGTTTAAGGGTTACAAAAGATATTTTTTCAAAGAAGATTCCCCAAACAAAATGTCCAATAAAAAGTTAGAAGGAAATAGCCCACATAATTTATGATCCAGATAGTTGTGCAAACATCAATTTTAGGATACAAGGAATATCCATTTGAATTAAAAAAGTCCAGGACACCCTCGTAAGTGTCAAATTATAGCCCTGATATATAACCATTAAAATTCAAATATCTTAGTAACGATCGTGCAGACATCAAATATTTTTGTGTAGACATCAAATATGGTTTCATGGACATCAAAATTTGAGCTCACGAAATAGCTGTTTATATTCAAAAATTATCAAAGGGGTCCCTAAATGAGTGTAAGCTTGATTTGTGTCCAAATATTGGGTGCTTAGATCAAATTTGATAGCAAATGAGTAAAGACAAGATAATGGGCCTAGAAGATCAATGTCTCACGTTCAATTGTAGATTCAAGATCAATAACATGCGAGCAAGTGAAAGAGTTAGCAAACCCTAAATGCAAAGGCATGATTGACAAGTAGCACAAGTGTGTGAATCCTGACAAAGGATTTATGAATCACATTCATTCATATTAGGTAGATCAATGGAGCAAGATGAGTCAATAATCTAATGATTCGAGTTAGTTTCTAATTGAAAATCAAATGAAGGTGAGCCTGGGTGATTTAGATGGAGGTTGAAGGGTTGGTTTTCAACCAAGGTGAGCAAGCATGAATGGGACAAGACATCAAGTGGAGTATGGATACCTATAGGAAAACCAATGGCCTTAGATTTATTTTTTGCCTATAGATGAACCTATGCTCTAGATATGGAAATGGAACAAATTTGTGATAAATGTAAAGGGGCCCATCATCAACAAAGCATGTACTTTACTGCTAAAGGCATGAGATGATTGTCATTATCAAAATTTGAGGATTTTATCCTCATAAACACATCAAGTGGACTTAGGGTCCCAAAGAAGCAAGATAGTAGTTGGAGAAGTAGTTAAGGGAATTATTTCTATTCAAACAGACTTTGGCATTATGCATAACAAGCCCTTATATTCTAGTGGGATCTATCAACCAATGAGAGGAGTTGAGGATTATTGAGATCATAGGAGATCCATTTGTTGACCAAGCACATAAACATAAAGTAATCAATGCTACCAATTTACTTCTTGATATTTAGGACTTTTTCTCCACTCTCCCATGCATTGTTCCCTTATCTCTTTCTCTCTTTCTATTATATATAGAGGCTTTTGAGCCAAAAAATGGATCCTCTATGTATTTTCTCTACTCCCTCTCTTAGGTATGACCAAACTCTACCAAGATGGATCTTGTAACCTCTTGAGATGAATACAAGACTATTTTAGATTTCATTGTTTTGGTATAGTGTGTACATGTCATATTTGCATATGTGGTAGAGGTTTCTCCCTAGTTACTAGTTCATCTTATTATGTAGGTCATGTTTAGTGTTCTACATCTCTTGATTGAGGCCCGCATGTGGATACTATGACTGGTTATTGTCTTACTCTAGACCTCTCCTTTATTTCCCTTAGCCTAGATTATTTGTTGAACCTCTTTATGAAACACTGATGTATGACATATATTTGGAATCCTAGATCTAGTCTTGTGCTTGTTTTATTAGTGTTTAAAGAGTCAAGTAGGGTGGATCAACGCTTAATTTAGGTGCATCATCACTTTTAGCTTAGGTTTCCCTTTTATATTTTCTCTCTCTCCCTCTCTCCCTTTTCCTTGGTCATTAGTAGGTTTTATTAGTGGAAATGAGATAAAATGATGCATTAAAAGAGCTAGCCTCATTAAAAATCCTAGAATTTTGACCTCATTATAGGATATCCATAGCCTGGGGTCAATCCCTTATTGAGCTAGGTTTATAATTAGGACTTGAACACTCCTACCTCTATCTACAGTGAAATCTAGATCTATAACAATACTTTTAAATAAAATTCCAATCACGTTCATTTTCAAGGTATCTCCTAGGAGATATCTCAAGAGAAAATTCTAATAGTGTGCATCAGGGTTCTTGCCAAATAAAAAATTGTCATGGTTATATTGAATCCTTTACAAGGACCTTTGTAATCAATATGGAAGGTATTCCAAGACCCTTTGAGGTATCTCCTAAGAGATACTTTGAAAGAAAATTCCAATCATATGCATGTTCAAGGCTTCTCCTAAGAGATATCTCGAAAGAAAATTCTAATAATGTGCATCAATGTTCTTGACAAATTAAAAGTTATCATGGTTATATCAAATCCCTTAAAAATACCTTTGCAATCAACATGGAAGGTATTCTAAGGCCCTTAAAGGTATCTCCTAAGAGATACTTTGAAATAAAATTCCAATTGTGTGTATGTTCAAGGTATCTCCTAAGAGATATCTCGAAAGAAAATTCCAATAGTGTGCATGTTCAATGTATCTCTTAAGAGATACCTTGAAATAAAAATTCCAATCATGTGTATGTTCAAGGTATCTCTTAGGAAGCACCTAGGAAAAAAATTCCAATTGTGTGCATGTTCAAGCTATCTATGAGGAGACCCTTTGAATGTACTATAAGGCCCTTCAAGGTAATCCCCTAAGAGATACTTTTGTATCATGTATCATTTACATCCAATTAGTATAACTTACAACTCATCCCCTACCTCCTCACAGCTATAATTTTGTATTATGTATCATTTATGTCCAATCAATATAACTTACAACTCATCCCTATATAACTCATCCCCTACAAGTATCCCCATACAATCTTGTACTAATGCAAGAAATTCACAGACCTCAGACAAAGGTTGATCCTTTTAGAACAATTATTGCACACTCTTATTCAAGAGATTATGGCTCAGGATAGTGAAGTATTTGAGGTAGATATAACACACACATAAAAAATTACATCAAAAAAGCACTAGTACACATTCAAAAATATGAATCAATTTGAGCTTAATCATCTTAATCAATATATTTACCAATATTTCAATAGTTGTTGCACATCTACAGATCAATACATCAATCAAGATAGTCAAGAATCTATTCACACTATTACACACTAAATATTATTGAAACATACAAACAAAAAAGTAATAACTAATTTCATAAAAATTGGAAAGAAAATACTCAAACACTTTGCTGACAATCAAAATTGATGCTGATCTTATATTAAAAAATTCTCTGAAAATATCCAAGTTGGATTATAATTGTTTATATAGACTTGGGGAAGGGATCACCTCATCCTCCATGTTCATGCAAGGTCATTACATGTGACAGTTAGACCATGTAGTTCTAATTATGGTCAAAACTATATAATAATAGGCCTATAGTTATCAATTATATAAGTTGACCTTTTCAAAGCTATGTAACATGTGCATGTGTAAAAAATATAAAGTCAAATTTACAATGAAAAGTCCAAACTACAAGAAAACTATGACTACATCCACTATCTACAAAATTATACATGCATAAAATCTTAGCCTATCAAGGCTAACTCATCTAGATAGCTGCATGTATTTTAGTTGGTGTGGTAGTTGAAGTGGTAGTTGTAGAAGTTGTAGATTCCAATGCACCACTATAAGTCTACTACTTCTTGGCCTTGTTCTTTTGATAAAATTTATATACTACATCATGCTATTTTCATATGATGTTCAATTTTACTAACGGTGGTTGATGTATCCTGTTAACTTATTCGAGGAGTCTTGCATGCTCTTCTTTAGTCATATGAAACTTATTCTTAAAAATATTGATGTTTCTAACTTTATTTTTGGTTGCATTTAACTCAAATTCTATCTCTTCTAGTACTAATCCTTGCAAACTCTACTTGAAGTTATCCACCACTTCTTTAATGAGTTTATTGAAATTGATCCTACTAATCAGCTTTCTTGTGGTGTCCTTCACCTTTGACAACTTCAAATCATGCAAAAATTGGAGGATTTAGGCCTCATGTGCCTGATATTAGGGGATTAAAGCTCCAACTACTTGTAACCATTCTCATGTTTCCTCCCATGTTATGACAACCAAGTTCAAGGAATTGGATGCCTCTAGTGTTGTCATTAAATCTAGATGACTATATAAAGAGTTGTATTTGTATGCAACTAGCATTTTTAACTTAGCACTGTCATATTTCAATGTATTATAAAATTGGTTGGAATTATTTACATGAGTGGCCATTTTAGCCTTCATGAATTCCATTAACTCCAAAGAGTTATAGCATTGGGAAGATGCTTCTTTCACCTCAACTTCTGTATATATAGGGTTATGCATAGTCTTCACTTGCTCCCTTAATTGTTCTATCTCAGCCTCAAGTTCTCAAACTTTAACTTCAAGTTACCGTCGATCCATCTTTGTTCCCTCATGGATAGATACTATAGCATTCTTATGGGCTTGGGCCAAGTCTGCAATATTTTCAATGTAAGGAGATTATCTGAGCTGTCTATTTTGCCTCTTAGTGAGGGAGAATGCTTCATGTCTTTCCTCTAGAATTATGTTTGTGCCCTTGTCATCCTCTAGCTTCCTCTTCTTCACTCTCTATATACTGCTAGATGGGGGGTCAAATAGAGTGAAGACAAAGGGAAGCTTGATGATCTTGAAGCTATGCATTTGGGTTGCCTTGCTTCTGAAGTCTATTGCCCATGGAAAAATATCCAATTGAGATACATCCAAGGTTGTAACCATAATCTCTTTCTCTGCCTCCTCCTAAAATTGTTGTTTCTTATAAGCTTTGATAAATATGTTGGGTAGGGAAGGCCAAATAATCTTAGACTAATCCACTCCTCCAAATTGAGGGAGAGGATGTATTGTAATCAATTGAGGCTTGGGCTTCCTTCCCTTGATATGAATTGTCATAATGGTTTCCTTTGTAAAGGTGGTAAATGGTATGGGAAGGGAAATTTGAGTGGATTGGATGTGAAATTATGGAATGGCTAATGTAGTATGTACCATTCTGGAAACCTTCTTCTTTAAGGATCTAATGGTGGATGTGCCAGAAGGGACAGAGGAGGTAGGTATGGTGAGTGGGATGGAAGTGGATTGTGGACTGGACATGGTGGTAGAAGCAACATATTTTTCCACCTCAAGGGTGATAAGAGGTAATTGAGTGAATGTCGTAGGGACAAAGGGATCAATAGAGTTAGAAGTAGGTACTTCTACCTGGGGTGTCCTCAACACAAAAGAAATAGAAACACATCCAAAAATGGGCATAAAAGATAAAGGAATACTCATGAAAGGATAAGTACCTAAGGAATTTGGTGATGTAGGCTCTACTTGAAGGCTCATGGCCTTAGCTATTTTCAGCTCAGCTTTTTCATTGGAGTCATCCTCAATGTCCTTAATTATCACAACCTCTCCCTATATTGGTTTTGAATGTGGAGGTGCAGTAGGCAAGCCTTGTGATTATTCAACTATGGGACTCCTTAATGGAGTCTTAGGCTTCCTCATATAAACCATAGGGGCCTTAAACTATGTAGGGGAGCCTTGTTGATTTGATGTCACTACCTCTTATGTTATTATCCCAATAGATGTGGAAATTTGCATCTAGGGCATAACAGTAGTCATTTGAATGGTGTTGGCAACTAGATGTTCTTATGTTCTCTCCTTCTCCTTAGAATCTAAACTGATGGGGTCCTTTGCCTGTGCTTCCCTACTTATTCTAGGTTTAGACAACCTAAGCTCTTTCTTCACAGTCTTTATCTTTAATTTTAAAGGGAGGGCTTGAGATGAAGGACCTACTTGGTCCTTGGATTTTTCTTCCAACTATCCTCTCCAAAATTTAGAATGCTCCCATCCTTTGTATAGAGACTTACTATTATCCAATTCCCTTACTGTGACTTAAGGATCATCCTGGATCATTATTAAATGGTCTTCTTAAAGTATAATAATCCTTGTTCTTTTCAACACATTTGCATCATCTATTGCGTTAAGAAACAAAAAATCATATGAATAGGGAACATGGATATAAGGGATGTTAAATCCTTGTATGTGCTTTTGAATAAGCCCATGTGGATCCCAATCTCTATGTAGAATAATGGGGAAAGTATAACTCTTTTGTTTGATGCCCACTTCTCTAAAATGCTTCCTCATTATATAAACCATTCTTCCAATTATTATATGGTGATCAAAGAACAAAGCCTTCTTCTACCTAGATAAGTCCTCTTCAACACTCCACCATAGTTGGAAAGTAATTTCTTGCTCTACCAACTTGTTTGGGACATATTTTATGAGACATAAAGGATTAACCTTGTTTCCCCAAATCATTATAATTGTGAAGTTTAGATAGAGGAAATAATCCCATTTAAATTTTAGGTTTTTTATAATATTTTGTCTATTTCTCAGCATGGGTGAGCATGAATGGCTTGTCAAACCTGTGGATAGACATATTTGACTATCTTGATCATGTTTTTGATGTAGGCATATATGTGCATAAATTGGGAATGATCAAAAATTATTTTCTTTATGTAGTTTGTGGTTGGGCTCCATAATCCCCCAAGGCCTTTGTAATAAGTTCTCATAACAACATCTAGTAAATATGACATCATATAGAAATTTGCCAAAGTCATGGGATGCTTGTCTTTGTAAATTATTTTCTCCCTCAGGTAGAAGCTGATTAGCTCACCCATGACATATGTAGCATCATGTAAAGTAATGATACCCAATCTAAATTGACAAAATGAATACTTGGCATACCATAGAGTTGATTCAACAAATCCATGCTGATGTGAATCCCCATTTTGAACTTATCTATAGATATATGCCCCTTTTAATTCTTCCCTTTTCATTTAATGGTTTGGCCTAGGAGTAACCATGAAGATAATGGCTTCTCAATTGAGCTCTCTGCTCTGATCTGTAGCCATGTATGGTTCTCATAGTGTGCATTGGGTATGTTCAAAGATAGGTATCTTTGGAAGTCAGCTCCTAAAATACAGGTGACCATTATGTTATTGATAGAATAATGCAGGAAACCATCCTGTGATATAGTTCTTGAGAAGAACAACTCCCGCATGAGGTCAATGCATGGCATCGCCTTTGGCTTGGTAGAAATAAACTGTAATATTTAGTGTTTTAAATCCAAAAATTCTTTGACAAACTACCTATCAATGAATGTCATCTCATCCTCTAATGAAAATACATCTATTAGATCCACTACATCCCATAGCTCTAAATAGTTGGTGTACCTATTTTTGATTATGGTGGCATCAAACATTGTATCTATGAACTCTGTGGAGTCCTTGGTTGAGTATGGTGATGGAAGATTTACTCCCTTGAATGTCCTAGATGAAGACACCATTGTATTATACAATCTGTGCTATTTGTAGTTTCCTTCTAGGTTTTGTGTATATTGTATGATCCACTCGGATCTAGCTTAATCATTATTTTACTTGCAGTGCTCTTCGAGATAGTAGCTAGGGATCTTTGTCGTAGTAGGATAGTAGGAGACTTTGAACACAAGTTTAATTGAAAGCAATTAAGGATTGTAGTGGATGTGTATCACATATATAGGATTTTACATTGAATAATAGTTCATGTGACATAAACGCCCAACATTTATATTTCTTTTATATTCATGTATACTTCAAACTTTGTTAGTTCAAGTTGGTGGGGGTGACACTTTAAATTTATTTTGGATAAGTATGGCAAAGGGCTACTATTGTTCTTGGTAGTAAGGTATTCAAGTTTATGTTTGGGATGATCTTTTACAAAAGACCCACAACAAAAATCTTGCCATTTGGCAGTATTGTTAGGAAAATTATTTCAGGCAAAATATCTAAGGCGATTATCCTGAAGGGTCATTTCAAAATTTTTGAAGGGTTATTTTCATTGGGCAACAATCTGAAGGATCTAATTTATAGGGAAAATTGACCATGATAAAAATCCCAAAGGGTCTACTTCATAAGATAAAGACCTAGGATAATATCTCGAAGGATAAGCCCTGGAGGGCAAAGGGATTGAGACAAAAGTCCCAAAGTGTAAAGTGGTGATGATAAAAATCCTAAAGGGTCTTTATAAAAAGGTTGAAGGACACTTTTAAAGGGATTAAGGGTAGGTTCTAGAGGGAAAAGGGTAATGCCCATTATCCTGAAGGATAAGTGTATAAGGTCTGAAAGGTTTACTTCATGGCAACAAATGCTCAAAGGGTCTACTTCATGAGATAGAATGGTCTAGGATAAAAGTCATGAATGGTATATTTTGGTAGGGAAAGGGCCATTTCAAAATGCTAAAGGGAAATTATATCAAGCCAACATGGTCGCAACAAAAAGGTTGAAGGGTAGGTTAGTCAGGTAAAGGGATCTGTGACAAAAGTGAGCATTTTAGAAAGGCTGAAGGGTAGGTTCATAAGTCAAAGGAATTATATCAAGGGATTCATGTTGAAATGTCATGGGTTCATAGGTGAATGCCACATGTCCTTGACTATTGAAAAATGAATTCTTAAGCTTAATGTCACAGGTACCCTTGAAGGTATTACAAGTCCCTTCAAACCTTCAAGGGTACCCATACACATGTTTGAAAGGTATCTTTTAAGAGATAACTTCAAACTTTTGGGTCCAAAACAAAGGTTTAAATCAGATATAAGATCCCAAAATATAAGAAGATAATCATTTTTCATATTTTTTTCAAAACCCCCATTGCTCATTATCATTTTGTATTGTAATAAAATACATGGTTGAATATTGATTTAATTAGCTATTTTTCTCTACATGGCTATTATGCTCTGATGCATGTTTGAGATGTATTTCCTAGAAGATACCTTCAAAATATGATGAAGCAAGAATTGAAGTATGTAGTATATGATATTAAAAGCTATTATTTTTTTAGATTGACTAAACTATGTCATTAAAAAAAATGTTATACATTACCTTTTTAAACATATCTCCATGCTTATGTTTTGGTACAAATATAACTTTATATCCTACATATAGGTACAAATTGGACTGATTTTATAAATAACCTTATTAATAACTCTTCTCATGTCTTTTGCAAATGTCCAGGCTAAAAAACCATATGCTAATGGCTTTCCTTTATGGAGACTATGTTTCTATCATAAATAATGGTAAGGTCATTTGTGAAAGAAGAATACACAAAATGGCAAGTTCAGATGCTAAATTTTTGGAACCCTTAAATCTCACTTCCACATGTCACAATGAGGAAATACCTATTGAATGTGTAAGTGTTAATGTGACTAAATATTTTGATCCGACTCTAATACTTCCATTTCTTGCAGCTTTTATTGATAATTTAGGGGATGTTGATAATTTTACTATATGGAGCATAAAAATGATGCAACACGTCATAAACAAGTTTTCTATAGACAATGACATGGAAAAAGACAAAATAATCTGAGTTCAATTCTACATATACAACCATTACAACAAGAAAACCCTTGCTTGGATTCATTTTCTCGATATATCGATGATCCTACCACATTTTAAAGCCCAAGAAAAACTTTCCTTGGGAAAAGGGTACATTTTTTGCACAAATATACATCGCTTGTAAATGATGAAAAAATTGCTTTTGGTTATGTTGAATTTACACAACTAGGGGGGATTTTTGGTTGCATTCCTATAACAATGTTAGAAACTGAATTGGGAATTTACATATGGCATGTTATACAACATTGTGAGACTTATAATATAGAGGCGATTGAAACATCTATTGTTAGATGGCCTTCCATAAAAATAGTGGACATTGAGACTTATAGAGCAATCAATTTACCATACATGACACCAAAGGAAAAAGAAATTGGAAATATTTGGGACATAGTGGATAATGAAGTCACTCCTTGCTTAACATTCCTAGTGTAAAGGCATCCAAAATAATTAACTTGTGCCTACAATTACTCAGGGTGAAAAATAAATCAGCTAAACACTTCACTCAGCCAAGTGGAGTTTGATAAAGGCATAGATAATGAGATTTTAATAATGTATGCAGATAAATGTTGAAACAAATTTTTTTAGTCAAGATTGTCATTTGAGATTCTAAAATCTATATGAATTTTCTTGATTCCACCACAACAGATCGGAGGTAACATGTCTTGGATGCCCTTTCTTCTAGTTTGTTTAATAAAAATAAAAACAAAACTAGCATTGATTTTTAGGGTACATAGATCTATTTGGAAGCTTAGATTAAAATATATAGATTAAAGAGAAGTAGTTTTTTTGAGAGTTAAAATTGTCACAAAAATGGGAAATGAAATGCATTGCATGTAGGGATATTTTGACAAAATCCACACAAGAAGATAATCGCAGCGAGAGATTTATTAGACCAATTGATGGATGATTTTACATATGTTTCTCCATGACTAACATGCTAGGTAGATATGGATGGCTCATGAGAAAATATTTGACATTTTCCAACATGTTTCAATCACGAATTTATGAGGCACCATATCAATGCACAACTAGCAGATATGCAATATAAACTAATATCCTAGCCAAAATTCAATAAAATGTGGAGAACTAATTTTCATGATGTGACCATTGCCATGTTTGATGACTTTACTAGGTGTAAAACATGCATCTTGTTGACTCAATAGAAATGCTTTGGGTCTTTTTATAGAGATCAATAAGAGTGTATCGATCAATAATTCATGATGCACTCAAATCAAATACTTTCTAAAAGACAAATGTATTACACACATAAATGAATGTTAGAGTAATACCCTAAAGAATGCCTCAGTGTCATTCATGATAAGGTGGAACATCAAAAAAAATTTGTGCCGAGGATAGTGATAAAAAGAAAAGTAATTATCGATAGAATATTAGATTTATCACTGGCAGGGATTATAACATATGGTCATGGTGCAGGTAGATATGGGTTTTTTTTTATCGTACATTCTTGGAGGGTCTAACTTTACTATCACCTCATTGAACAAGTGCTTCAAGGATATAGAAACAACAATTCTAGATACTTGTGGATATTTACTATATAATTCTAGATCTTCAAAATATCCATTGTATGATGCACTTTTGTCTAACAACTACTACCCTGAATGTAAGAAATATAAAGAAGAAACACAATTAATTGGTGCCTTCAATAAAATTCCTTCTATGCTATAAATTTAACTAGACAACTATTGTGGGGACAATAAAAATAGTAATTTCATCCATAATTATATTTAAAAAATGTTGAACCTTATATGAAACTAATGTTACATTTACAAATTCACAAAATCATGTTTTTTGTATAGGTATGTGTTGCAATATTTATCTCTCCTTGTTTACAAAGGTGTTTTCCTTGAAGTTGAGGTCAGATTTCTCCCTGTAGGACATACCCATGAAGACATCAATGACACATTTGAAAACCCATCTGCATGTATAAAGAGGAAAGATGTATAGAGTGTGGCAGAGATGACGGAAGCTTATAGGACATGTGAAAATACAAGAAACTTCATGCCATATTTGATTGAAGAGGTAGTGGATTTCAAAGAGTATGTTAATAGTTACCAGCTGAAGGAAAGAAATGAAATAGTAGGCTTGACAAAAGGTTAATACTTTATTCTACACATGGAGTAAGGTCAACCCATTATGCATTGTAAAAACTCTATAAGAGATAAAAAATGGTCCCCTCTGATTATATTATGGGGAACAAAAGAAAATGGTGAGTCAAATGTTCTAGAAGGTAATTCGATAAAAATATATTTCAAAGACTTAAAATAGAGAAATGTCTCAAGATTCCATTATTGTAAAAGACTCATATAGAAGTAGTAAAAAGAGTGAAAAATAAAATAAATATAAATTAAATAAGTATGTATACCAATTCAATGAATTTGGTTTGACCAGAAACAGTAAGTGGAAGGATCTAGCATATTACTTCCAAAATATCTAAAACATAATGAAAGAAGACACGTTCCCTTCTTAAGTTGAATGCATAGGATATTTTTGATCTAGAACTCATCATGACATACACCTACATAGAGATCTGCACAAAATGGTTCATGATAAGACCCTTGATTTTGGAGTGGCATCTTTAAATACATATGTTGGTCCAAAGAGCAAAAGAACAAAAATTACATTTAATCTAGCTCAAGATGTGTAAATCAAAGATATGTTATTTGTTAGACTTGACAATTCTACAGGAGTGGACTACATAGTATGGGTTGCTAGAGATAAAAGCACTATTGAGATACTACAAACAAATGGGATATAGAATGAAGGGTCAATGTAGCTTTGTTCATCCCAGTTCATGTAGGGAAAAAAATGTAGAAGAAGCAAAAATTTATTCAAGTTGCTTGGAAAAGAAATGGAAGCCAAACTCAACTGATACATCTTTACCATCCATACTCATAGATAGTATCATCTACACTTGGAAACTAAATAAAATTTGGAGAGGTCATACACTTGTTCTCACTAATTTTTTGAAAGGCATTATAATAGACTATTTGATTACATTGTCTCACTAGGAAATAAAAAAAATAGTGATAAAAGGATTGGAAAATTTGAAATGGTGTTTGTTTAATTTTGGAATAAGAAATATAAATGTTTTTTTCAAAATTTAGTCCATTTTTTGAGAATGTATAATGTTTTATTATTTTATCTATTTATATTTATTTCTATTTATACTTCGCATTTTGGGTCTTGGAAAATATATTTCAACATTAGAGTTTTATGTTTTCTACTACGATAATTTAGTATTTTGATAACTATGCATCTATTTAATAGAATTTGACGTGCCTTTGCATTTTTGTGATTCAAAATGGTCTTTAGATTTTGTGTATTCCAAATAGCCAGATCACATTTTGTGAATCACAAAAACCTCTTTAGATTTTTAGTTTTTTATATTAAACTTCACATTTTGCATCCTTCAAAATGGTCTTCGGTAAAAGGTCTTCATAATTTACACGTCTGAGAATTTACAATTTGGCTTTTGTGTTTTTCAAAATATACTTTGGTATTCTCATGTATGCAAAAAAGTCTTTGGAGTTTACATCTCAAAATTTCCCACTTGCATGTTAAGATTTGTTCTTTGACATTTGAGTAATGATAAATATTATTAAGATTTTTAGTTTTTCAAATTACACTTCGTACAAGTACCCAAGATTGTGCCACATGGCAAAATCTTGGTGACTCAATTGTGCAGAAGGATGATCGGTCCCAAAAAAAGTCCCAAACAATGTGAACACTTGAGATTGCAACATGCATCACAATATCGATAACTCAACTATGTGGGAGATTATATTAATAATATAAAAATAAAACACATATGATCAACACGTGGCATGTACACAAATATGAGATAAACTTTGATGGTCATAAGGACATCACCTGAATTAGATTAAAGAAATAGTTTGAGATCCAATCAATTGATGACACATGGCATCCCAATCATCTCAGGTGTTTTAAATCAAATATTGTTCGAGCACCTGATTGATGTATGAATTATTTTTTCTCAAAAAATAAACCACCAAGTCTTATTATTTATAAATGCATGGTCTGTGAACCAGTTTGAACAGTCACATAATTTGAACTTATTACAAATATATAATATAGATGTGATTAATTTGTAATAAGTCCAAGTAATTCTTGATGAAGTCCAATTCATTTATGATAGTTTTCACCTACTCATTATTTACGATCATTTTAAATAATTTAGACTTATCACAAATACATTAGATGGATGTAATTTATTTGTAATAAATCCAGTTTAATATTGATATAATCCAATTTAATCTTGATACAATCCAATTTATTTTTGATAGTTTTCAAAATTTTGGACTGTTGATAAGTCCATATTATCTAAAATAGTCCTTTTAGGTAATGTTAGATGAAAACATGTTCTAATCAAACACAACATTATAACAACTTAAAACATGATTTCCATTTGAAACCTGCATTGAATCTGAGTTAAGAGATATGTTGAGAAAATGGCAAAACTTGGACAATCATACATTGATTTTTAGATAGTTTTGTACCATAAATTTTGATTGAAATCAATCAATATGATTGGATAATCTCATCTTATTGAATGTGTTAATCAAAACTGCATTGTCTATAACTTGAAAATAGACAAAATGAGGTTCGCAACTGCTATTATTGAAACCAAGAACAACTATCATTTTATATTTTTGAATATATAAATACTGAATGAACTTAATTTTTAAATCTCATGCTTTCAAAACCACTTATTAATGTTAGAGTATGAATTTCATTAAATACAATAATCATCACATTGTTTGAGATAAAAATACATATTTGAAATGAAGAAATTTACTAGGACCCCTGTAAGTAGCTTTAGATGTTATGATACTAGTTGTCAATATGGTAGAATATACGAGTAACTCAAATTTTCAAAAAAAGAGAGGGGTGCAAAAAATAGGCATAAATTTGACAACCTTACTAGCCAATTTTAGCAATGAAATGAAATAGCAATAATAAATTATTTATTTGAAAGACAAATCACTTAAGAATGTGATCCAAGTTCAATCATTTTTTAGGAAGCTATATGCGAATCCCTTTAATAATGATGATTTTTAAGGGATGAAATGTTCGGTTAGTGTAGCACAGATAATAGAATAGATTAGACAAGAAAATTCAGGCTAGATATACAATCAAATACAAAGATCCTCAAATACAAATTTTGAAAATCAGTAAAGTTTTCAACTCATTTATAGCCAATTTATGTTTATTCATAAGAAATAATTTGAATTTTATCATGTAAAATATCTTAACATAATTGATATACTTATAGTGGTATGGTAGCCTCCATGTACTATATTCTCTGTATAATGAATACTCCACTAGTGTTACCAATATTGATCCATTCAAAATAAAAAAGAAAAGAAATAAAAGGTAAATGAAAAAAGCCAAAAAGAAAACAAACAAAATAAAAATGAAAAATAAAATGAGAAAAAACTATTGATAGACAACTTCAAATGATATCCATTGACTAATTACCATATCTAATTTTCATCCGCATCTTGCAAATGAAAAACATTTTTTCAAAGTACAACCACTTTTTTATATGGATCCAACCAAAGAAAATCAGCTTTTAAGGTGTTTACCTAAATCTTCGTGTGCTTTATCCCAATAAAAGACAAGATCACCTACTTTAAAACTTTTATTAGAGATCTTTTTATCAAAAAAAATATTTAATTTCTCTTTACCTTTTCTAATTTATACAATACAATAGATTTAGTCTCATCAAGGCTATCAAATCATTAAATCTTTGTTCAATTAAATTTTGTATCCCTTAATAAATATTATAAATTAGTATGAGCAAAAAAAATCTAAAATTCAATCGGTAATCTTACTTCAAATCCATAAGCCATTATGAATGAAGAATAACTTATAGTTGCCTTAACTATAGTATGATCAACCTATAATGCCTCAAAAATTTTAATATGTTCATTTCTTTTATTCTCAAAGACTATTTTCTTCATAATACGAATAAATTTTTTATTTGTTGATTCACTCTGTCCATTCCCTTGAGGATAATACTCTGAGTAATGACTTGAAATAATTGAATAATGTCCTATAAAATCTAAATATTCATTAAAAATGAATTGATAACCTTATTTAAAATAATTACATATGGAACACCAAATCTAGATAAATTTTGATTTTCAAAGAATGAAATGAATTCAACTATAACATAACTTGTAAGTGTTTTATGCTCAAGCCACTTCATAAAATAATCTATAGTAGTTAGAATATATCAATGTCTAGCAGAAGAAGGTGGATGAATATCAACATTAAAATTAATTTTCAATTTGGAAAATAGTTTCTTAGGGATTATAGGATTTAAGAGCATTACTGGTAATCAATACCTACCAACAAATAATTGACATGGGATGCATGTACGAACTAGTTTGTAAGCATCTTGAAATAATGTAGGCTAATAATAACCTACATGTAAACTTTTATAAATTGTAGTTTTTGCTGCATAATGATCACCATGACTTCCTTCATGACATCATTCAAGAAACTTTTGGGTCTAATCATGGGTTAGGCATCTTAATAATATACCATCTTTGTTTTTATAAAACAAGAAGTTTTCTAAAAAATATAATTTTAAAGCTTTAAATCTCAAAGATATTATTTGTCTTTTGTCTAACCTATTAGGATAGACCTTATTTTGAAAGTAATAAATTAAATCATGATACCAATCATCTTCAGCCAAAAGACAATCTCAATCATTCATTTCATGTTTAAATTTCAATATTTAAAAAAAAATTAGTAATTTTCATGGACTAAAAATGAGATTTAGCATTCAAATAATTATCTATAGATAAGACCAAAATATTTATGCTAGAAGAAACATTATTGACTAAATGTTTTGTCAAATTATTTCTTTTTATAGTTTTGTATGTTTCAAATTCAAAATCAAACTCTTAGATTTTTCAAAATCCATTTTGCTAACCTTCCCTGAATAGTTTGTTGTCTCAAAAGATAAGATATAAAAAGTACATTATATCCTACTCTAACCTTATTTCCCATCAATAGATAACAAAATTTGATCAATGAAGAAACTAAAGATAAAACAAAATTTTCAATAAGGGGATACCAGGTTTTTGTATCTTTCAAAATTTGATTCATATAGCCAATAGGTTTTTTATCATTATTTTCATCACGTTGAGTAATCATAACATCTATGGCTTTATCAATTTAATTTATATAAAGAATGAAGGGTTTGGTTAAATTAGGTTTAACAAGTACAGGTGCATTCATAATGACATTTTAAACATTATTAAAGGCATAATCTGCACTTGAATCCCAAAGAAATGATTGATTTTTTCAATAAAATTTATAATAGATTAGATTTATCAACAAAATATAATATGAATTTACACACAAAATTAATTTTGTCAAATAAAAATCTAATAGTATATTGATATTTAGGTGGTATCATCTCTTTAATCACTTTAATACATTCAAGATCAATTGAAATATCATCTTTAGAAATAATGCCCTAATAATTTGCCTTCAATGACACCAAAGACAAATTTATTGGGGTTTAAAGAAATACCATATTTTATACATTTTGTAAAAACTTTATGAAGATAATCTAATGTTTTTCTATTTTTTTGGAATGGACTGTAAGGTCATCTAAATAAACTTAAATGAGTATGCCAATTAAATCATCAAAAGTTACATGCATAGCTCTCTGAAAAGTAACACCTGCATTCATGAGACCAAAAAATATTATGTTAAAATCAAAAGTGCCTCTTTGAGTAGTGAAAGTTGTCTTATGTCTTGTTGGTTGAATATTTTGTCAATCAGCGTACTGATAAAAAAAATAAGTTTGATCATCCAAAGTAGGAAGATTGGTCATCCAAATGTGTAGGTTTACCACATCAAAAGGGGACTAATCTCACCTCTCATCAAGGGGAGGTTCCCTATATATATAAACATAAAATAATAATCAAGGGTAGGATAAACCATCCATCTCTCTTTTTTCAGAGATGATGCATGCAAATCAAAGGAAAAATCTCAAGGGAAATGTCAGAAAGCACTCCTCTTCTTTCAGAACTACTATTCAGCAAACCACAAGAATACTCCTGGTAGTAATTGCAAAATGTAACCAAGGTCGTAGTAACCAACAAATTGAGATGTAGCACAATGTCTCCACCTGAATTGCCCAAGAGTGAGATACAAAGGACAATGAGGGCACAAAGTTGTCCCAAGGTCCTTTACATAGAAACAAAAAAGAAAACACACTAAAGGTAATTGTGGGGGCACAAAGTCTCTCCACAGTTGGCTTCAAGACGCCTTCCTAACTACTTTAACTAATTCTACTTATTGAATTAAAGGAACATAAAATATATTAAGGAAAAAGACATAAGAACAGTTTCCCCAACAACAAAGATATCACAACACAAAGTCTGAAAAATCACTTGCTTTCTTATTCCAATAACAAAATATTATCAACAATCTGAGCTCAAAGTCTTAGTAATGCCTTTCAATTTGGGCAGAGTTTCATTTTTGATCATCAGAGAGAGAGATATCCCCAACATCAAGAGAGTCCCTTATATAGCCTCTTCAAGAAGGACTCAGAAATAGTAACACATCATGTTGCATTGAATTTTGTTGAGAAGACATGCTAGAATTTAGGGGCATTTACCTATTTTCTTTTCTCAATGCAGAGAAATGGGTCATGCTATTGAAAGTTTGCATCTTTCAATATCCACTTGGCGGTCTACTTCTAGAAACATATCTAATGCGCAAATGTTTCTGGTCGTTCCTACTCTTTACGCTCCTCTCAGTGGTTCTTCCTTTTGGCCTTGGCCTTAAAGCCTTTGAATGTATTTGGGTTTGTGCTTAAACCTATAAGGATCAATGGCTATTTCATTGTTGCGACTTTGACATTTGTGGGCACATCACTTTCCTTGGCAATTCCTTTAGCTTTGTCATTTGATCTTTCTTAGAGGGGACCTGCCCTTCGAGGCCTTGAGAAACAGTCCGCTTTGGGTTAGGAAGAGCCCCCCGTAAGGGTATCTGCCCTTCAAGCGGTCTTTGGATGGCCTTCGAGCTTCTTTCTTTCGACAGGCTTTATCCTTTATTTCCTTCGAGCAAATTCCTTCAGACAAATTGTCCAGAGGATTTTGCTTTGTCCTATACCTTGTTCATTTTCTCGAAGGAATTCACTTTGTCTATTTTGCTAGGGGAACTTTTTCCAAGGAAATCCCTTTGCTCTTTTGGCCTTTGAATTAGTCTATTTGCCCCCTTTCTACCCTCTGCAAGGGCTATTTGAGCTCCAAATCAGCCTTTCAAGTTTTTACAATGGTTCATTTCGGCTTTTGAGTGTCCTCTGTAAGCGCTATTTGTCCCTTGGAAATTTGCCTTAGTCGATTTTATGTGAATTCAAATTGTGACACGTGGCAACATCTACTGCTCTTAGAAACAAAGTGAAATGAGGCTTAGAAGATGACACTTGGCAGCATCTGCTGAGTTTTATTGGGTTTTTGTTTCCTTCTTTAGTCACTTTTTCCACAAAAATTCCCTCTATAAGGGCACTTGTGTCTTTGACGCTTGGGGCACTCCTTTGAACTTGTCACTTGAACCGGTCGATTGAACAAACTTTGGTTCAACAGTTCAATGGTTCACTGCCTTGTTTCTATTGATCGCTTGAACCAAGATTCTTTGAAACTAGCCTAGTTGAACCCATTGAACCTTTGAACCAAAGTGGTTCAATGGTTCAACGGTTTAATGGTTCATTCCTTGAAAATGACTAAGTGTCAAAAACTTGTTCTTTTGATTTAAAATACCTATAGAGGCCTTTGAACTTGCTGAACTCTTAGTCTGTCACTTCTTTGTTCTTTCTAAGCTCTTTGATCTTCATCACACTGGTTGAACCTTTGAACCTGTGAACTCGTTGAACCCGTTGAACCAAAATGGTTCAAGCTTCAAAGGTTCAATGGCTCAATCAGTCCATTCTTTTTATTTGGCTAAGTCCTTTTGATCTTTTTTGAACCAAATGCATTGAACCATTTGGTCGTTAAACCTTGAACCTTGAACCCATTGAACCTTTGAACCAAAGTGGTTCAATGGTTCAACGGTTAATGGCTCAAGCCTTCTTCTCTTTGATAAGTGTTTTGAAGCCGTTGAACCTTGAAGCGGTTGAACTTTGAAGCAGTTAAACTTTGAACCTTGACAAATGCACTTAACTCTTGCTGCTAATGTTGAACCTTTGAACCCATTAAACCCGTTGAACAAAAATGGTTCAAGGTTCAACGGTTTAATGGTTCAATGGTTCAATCCTTGCTTAGAAGCTTGCCGATGAACTCTTTTTGGTCAAACCTTGTCATTGAACTAACTTCGAAATAGCCTAAGTGTTGAGAGCTCACTTCTTTCCTATAGAGTCTGTAGAAATCAACCTGTGAAGCCCGTAGAACTTGGCTTGTAGAGTCTATAGATTTTCTTCCTACAGAGTCCATAGTTTCAAGCCTGCAGAGTCCATAGATTCTAGCCTGCAGAGTCCATAGATTCTACCCTGCAGAGTCCATAGATTCTAGCCTGTAGAGTCCATAGATTCTCTGAGAAGCTTGAAAAATGATGAATTTGAATGCTCAGAACAAATTTTGAGAAGGAAAGAGATTATTTTGGTTTGTTGAACCAAAATAGTTCACATGTTGTCCAAAAAAATGAGAAGTCTAATTTGGGGACAACAGCTGGCTCTAGTTGGGGAACTTCTATCAATTGTAAAAAAAAATTGAAGGGAGTAGAATCCAAAATCTCCAGTGTCTTCATGTGTACCATTGGGTTGTGGAGTCATGTTACCCAAAAATGAAAGGTTTTAAAAATGAAAATGAACAATACAAAGGAGAAAATAAAAACTATACAAATATACATATGTACAGGTGAACTTATCTGATACTTCAAGAATTGAAGTATTTCAGATGCTACTTCTTGAGAGGTAGTGAAAATAACACTCTATCCTGATAAACTAGCAAGAAGGTATTTTGTCCCCAAAAACGATGATGGGCAAATGGAACTCTCCACCAGGAAACCAATTTTTTGCATCTTGTTCTTGGCTCTTTCTTCTTTTTGCCCCATGGCAAGATGTGATCTTCAATTTGAAAACCATAACTCTTTGCTTTCTTGGTGAAGGGTTCCTCATCTTGATTTTGATCTACAATAGCATGGTCCATCACCATAATTGGTTTCTCTTCTAGTTTAGTCTAGCACATGATTGGATTGTCAACATCAAACTCTTGACAAACTATCAGCTCAACATCTCCTTTGGTGTGAAGGAGTTTGATTTCTTCATTCTGAGCAGTCTTCAATTCGAGCAACAGAGATTCACATTTAGCTGTGTTGTTGCCATTACTGAACTGTAACTTGCATGAGGGGAAAATATCTCCTTAAGGAGATATCAACACAGTCTCGACTCCATCATTGGTAGAAGGATTACTGCCATCAGATTCTAGGATCCAAGCATCATTAGAAGCAGATCTCCTATCAGATTTCTCTTCATTAGAGATGGAAGGTCCTTCCTTATTTGTACAACACCCTACCAATTCTCCTGAAGTCTTGTTTGGATCAATTCCTGGATTGTCAGCTATAGAAATTTCATCTATAGAAATATGAACATCCTCTGTGGTCAAGAAATAATTACCCCTACCTGAAGACTCAAACAGAATTTGTGCTGCAGGGGTTGACGTTTGGGTGACCACATATTTTGCCTCCTTTTTAGGGAGCAATATCTTCATTATGCCTTTGACAAGGATCCTTGCCTCAGATAGGTCTATCGTTAGTTCTCCTCCCACGTCCTTGCAGAAATTTTGTCTAAGCAAAATGCCATAGGATGCTGGGACATCAACCACCAAGACAGTCATCTTGATTCTCTTGTCTGGAAAGGCTACAAATGCAAATTGGGCATCTTTGATTTGCCCTAGCAATGGTACTTGTTTGTTCTCCATGGAGAAACATCTCCCAAAGGTGTTGGTCAGTGTGAGACCCAGAGATTTAGCTACTTTAACAGGCATGGCATTGTTAGATGCTTCTGAGTCTATAATGCAATTACTTAGCTTGTGACCATTTATTAACAGGGAAACATAAAAAAGTTCTATTTTCCCAGGGGCAGTTGGAGGAGTAATGATAATATTATTTGGAATGGGCATATTCTTTGGGGAATCAAGAGTTAATTTCTTAATTTCTTGTCCTACAGAGACAGTTTGGTTCTTGACATATTGGACCAACTTATCTAATTGATCGGGATTGGACTGCAAGAATTCAAATTTAGACATTTGAATTTTGGTTTTCTTGACATGATCAATTATGTCAAATGGCTGAATTGGACTAAAAACAAAGGAAGGTAATTCAACCTTTTGGGTTTTAAGAGGGATGGGAGGAGGGCTGGTTTGCAAAATTGAAGTAGAAGGTGAAGGTGAAATTGATGTACTTACCTTTTGGGTGATCACCGGGTCCTTTGACTGGAAAGGTAGAGTGGTTCCATGCTTAGCAATTGTAATTGCTAGTTGAGGTTGCTCCTTTATCTTCCCTTTATTAGCTTGCTGGACTGATTGATTCTTGGACCTGGTAAACACTGCATATGATCCATCAAAAGCTTCTCCTTTGCTTCTGGGTTCATCTTGGTAGTTTAGAAAATCAATGTGGGAGTCACCAGCTGATTCTTCTAGATCTTTTGTGAAGAGATCATAATCATTTTCTTGATTACACTCAAGTTGGAAAGAGAAATTATGTTCTATTTCTAGATATCTAACTGCTGAGTTGGTTGGAGGAGCGTCAAGGGCAAGATTTCTCTGTGGAAGAGGAAGATGATTTGACTGTCCTTGACTCTTGTCAGTATTGCCTTGATATGATTGATTTGGAAATATCCTTCTTGGTATATCTCTGTATGAAGGAGTAGAAGACATACCTTGTGCCACTTGTCTTTTCAAGGCTAGCAGTTCATTTGCTAGCTTTTTCACCATTGGATCAGTGGTGCTTGTAGATGAATATTCAGAAGATGATGAGGGTCTATTTCTATTTGGATCTCTTCTTATCTTCCCTACTAAGATGAGATCATCTTCTACCTCAATGGCCAAATCTTGAGTTGCAGCAAGGTCTATTTGACCAGCATGTCTCAAAAGAAAACTTACTTCAAGTAACTGAGAATTAATGAAGAAGCATTTGAGATTCTCAGCTATGGGTTGAGCAATTACAGGAATTCTATTCCTCAAATTTTCAAACTTGGCTATGAAGTTCCTCATTGGTTAATGAGGTTCTTTCTTCATCTGTGTAAGTTGAGTCAGAAGTGCATGTGCATCTTCTACAGGTTTGAATCTGGCTTCAAACTTAGCTTTGAGGATATTCCAATCAGTTATTGATTGAGCCTATAGATGATAAAACCAATTTGTAGCAGCACCTTGTAATGTTTCTACAAATAGCCTAACTGCCACATCTTCAAATTCTACTCCAATTACACCACAGGCTATGCTGAAGGCTGCAATGTGTTTATCAGGATGAACTTTGCCATCACCATAGAATTTGGGAAAATTCTTCCTTGAACTGAGTGGAAGCTCATGTAGAGGTGGAGTAAGATTGAGAGGACCAAAATAATTACCCCAAGGGCCTTAAACTGCCATTATATGACTATGAAAAGGAGGAATAACAAATCTCAGAGGGGTAATTATTGGCAAAGCTTTATCAACAGTAGAAGTGGACACTTTGTTTGGCAATGGAGATCTAACTTTAGTAGGAGGAAAGCTCTCGATTCGTTAGAGGTGAGATGGTGAAGGAAATAGATCAAAATTACTTTGTTGTACCAACTCGAATATAGGGTCAATAATACCTTTAGCCCTTTGGCTTCGTGTATACCTTGAATCTGCCAGATTGTGAAACAAAAATTGAAAAGAATTGACCTTGCTTTAGTTTGAAGCTTGAGTCTTTAAACTGTGCATTCTTTCCTGGTTAGTGTGGAGGTGAATGGTAAGGTTATAATAATAATGGGTAAAACACAAAAATGGAATGGAGTCTATAATGGATAATGGTAGAGATTGATTCCATCTGAAACTTGAGGTTTTAGAAAGCACATAACTATATCCCTAGTGGAGTCGCCAAAAACTGTTGGTTGAATATTTTGTCGATCAGCGTACTGATAAATAAAATAGGTCTGATCATCCAAAGTAGGAAGATTGGTCATCCAAATGTGTAGGTTTACCACATCAAAAGGGGACTAATCTCTCCTCTCATCAAGGGGAGGTTCCCTATAGATATGTTATATATATATAAACATAAAATAATACTCAAGGGTAGGATAAACTATCCATTTCTCTTTTTTCAAAGATGATGCATGCAAATCAAAGGAAAAATCTCAAGGGAAATGTCAGAAAGCACTCCTCTTCTTTCAGAACTACTATTCAGCAAACCACAAGAATACTCCTGGTAGTAATTGTAAAATGTAACCAAGGTCATAGTAACCAGCAAATTGAGATGTAGCACAAAGTCTCCACCTAAATTGCCCAAGAGTGAGATACGAAGGACAATGAGGGCACAAATTCATCCCAAGGTCCTTTACATAGAAACAAAAAAGAAAACACACTAAAGGCAATTATGGGGGCACAAAGTCTCTCCACAGTTGGCTTCAGGATGCCTTCCTGACTAATTTCACTAATTTTGCTTATTGAATTAAAGGAATAGAAAATATATTAAGGAAAGAGACATAAGAACATTTTCCCCAACAACAAAGATATCACAGCACAAAGTCTAAAAAGTCACTTGCTTTCTTATTCCAATAACAAAATATGATCAACAATCTGAGCTCAAAGTCTCAGTAATGCCTTTCAATTTGAGCAAAGTTTCATTTTTGATCATCAGAGAGAGAGATATCTCCAACAACAAGAGAGTCCCTTACATAGCCTCTTCAAGAAGGACTCAAGAATAGTAACACATCATGTTGCATTAAATTTTGTTAAGAATACATGCTAGAATTTAGGGGCATTTACCCTTTTGCTTTTCTTAATGCAGAGAAATGGGTCACGCTATTGAAAGTTTGTATCTTTCAATATCCACTTGGCGGTCTACTTCTAGAAACATATCTGATGCACAAATGTTTCTAGTCATTCTTTCTCTTTACGCTCCTCTCAATGGTTCTTCCTTTTGGCCTTGGCCTTAAATCCTTTGAATGCATTTGGGTTTGCGCATAAACCTACAAGGATCAATGGCTATTTCATTGTTGTGACTTTGTCTGTGGGCATGTCACTTTCCTCAGCAATTCATTCAGCTTTGTCATTTGATCTTTTTCAGAGGGGACCTACCCTTTGGGGCCTTGAGAAATGGTCAACTTTGGGTCGGGAAGAGCCCCTCGCAAGGGTATTTTCCCTTCAGGTGGTCTTTGGATGGCCTTTGGGCTTCTTTCTTTCGATGGGCTTTATCCTTTATTTCCTTCAGGTGAATTCGTTTAGATAAATTTTTTGAAGGATTTCACTTTGTCCTTTGCCTTGTTCATTTTACTGAAGGAATTCACTTTGTCTATTTTTCCAGGGGAACTTTTCTGAAGGAAATCTCTTTGCTCTTTTGGCCTTTGAATTGGTCCATTTGCCCCCTTTCTACCCTCCACAAGGGTTGTTTGAGCTCCAAATTAGCCTTTCAAGTTTTTGCAATGGTTCATTTTGGCTTTTGAGTGTCCTGTGCAAGGGCTATTTATCCCTTGGAAATTTTCCTTAGTCGATTTTATGTGAATCTCAAATTGTGACATGTGGCAGCATCTGCTACTCTTAGAAACAAAGTGAAACGAGGCTCAGAAGATGACACTTGGTAGCATCCACTGAGTTCTGTCGAGTTTTTGTTTTCTTAGTCACTTTTGCCACGAAAATTCCCTTTGCAAGGGCACTTGTGTCTTTGATGCTTGGGGCACTCCTTTGAACTTATCGCTTGAACCGGTCGATTGAACCAACTTTGGTTCAACGATTCAATGGTTCATTGCCTTGTTTCTATTGACTGCTTGAACCAAGATTCTTTGAAATAAGCCTCGTTGAACCTTGAACCTATTTGACCTTTGAACCAAAGTGGTTCAATGGTTTAACGGTTCAATGGTTCATTCCCTAAAAATGACTAAGTATCAAAAACTTGTTCTTTTGATTGAACCTGCCTGTAGAGGCCTCTGAACCTATTGAACTATTAGTCTGTCACTTCCTTGCTCTTTCTAAGCTCTTTGATATTCATCACACTGGTTGAACCTTTGAACCTGTGAACTTGTTAAACCCGTTAAACCAAAATGGTTCAAGGTTCAACTATTCAATGGTTTAATCGGTTCATTCTTTTTATTTGGCTAAGTCATTTTGATCTTTTTTGAACCAAATGTGTTGAACCATTTGGTCGTTGAACCTTGAACCTTGAACCCATTGAACCTTTGAACCAAAGTGGTTCAATGTTTCAACGGTTCAATGGTTCAAGCCTTCTTCTCTTTGATAAGTGTTTTGAAGTCATTGAACCTTGAAGCAGTTGTACTTTGAAGTGGTTGAACTTTAAACCTTGACAAATGCACTTAACTCTTGCTGCTGATGTTGAACCTTTGAACCCATTGAACCCGTTAAACGAAAATGGTTTAAGGTTCAACGGTTCAATGGTTAAATGGTTCAATCCTTGCTTACAAGCTTGTCAATGAACTCTTTTTGGTTGAACCTTATCATCGAACCAACTTTGAAATTTCCTAAGTGTTGAGAGCTCGCTTCTTTCCTATAGAGTCCGTAGAAATCAACCTGTGAAGCCCATAGAACTTGGCCTGCAGAGTCTGTAGATTTTCTTCTTGTAGAGTCCATAGTTTCAAGCCTACAGAGTCCATAGATTCTAGCCTGCAGAGTCCATAGATTCTAGCCTACAGAGTCCATAGATTCTCTAAGAAGCTTGAAAAATGATGAATTTGAATGCTTAGAACAAATTTTGAGAAGGGAAGAGATTATTTTGGTCTGTTGAACCAAAATAGTTCACATGTTGTCCAAAAAAATGAGAAGTCTATTTTTGGGGACAACATGTCTATCATCTAGATTGATAAATATTTTATTATAACCAAAAAATCCATCAAGTAAAGACATTATTTCAAATCCTACAATCTGGTGCAAGATTTGATCAATACTCAGAAGATGAAAATATCTTTTACACTAGCCTTGTTTAAATCTCTATAGTTTACACATAATCTGATATCTTTATTATTTTATGCATGGGTACTAAATTAGTTGCCCAATCTGAGTATTTTATAGGATAAATAATACCACCATCAAGCATCTTATTAAGCTCTTTGTTGATGGTGTCTTCCATCAAAGGGTTTATCTTTCTTATTTTCTACCCAACAAGTTTAATACCAGGTTTTATAGGAATATCATGTCTAATAATATCAATATCATAACATTTAAGGTCCTTATATGACCAGGTAAAAATATCAATAAATTCTTTGAACAACTTAATGAACTTTATATTTTTTATCAAGTGTACATAGTATTCCTAGATAAACAAACTTTGGATTTTCATTAGTTCAAGATTAATTGAAATAATTTCTCTAATTATTCTTCATGAATGTTCCTCAGTTTATGAAATCCTAGGCTAATCATTTTAAGTAAACAATAATTCTAAACTCACCAAACCAATAGAAAACTTATTAGTATTTAGTTGTAAACAGTCTCCATAGTTCAACACATAATCAAAATTATCACCCTTAATAAAAGAATTGATATGTTAGTCATAGCTAAAAATAAGCCAATTTTCATTTAAATCAAGAATTTTAGGTCTAAATGTTTTTGAAAATGAAAAACTGACAATAGGCTAAACTTCACTTAGAGTTGGATTAGAATTGAAAATAATGAGTTTATCATCTTGAATATTAAACTCGCTAAGTATATGGGTGATGTTAAAAGCTTCAAAATTTTCAATTAAGGCCCAAAGTTTTTGAGTATATCAATGAAGACAAGTTTGATTAGTTTTATATACTTTCATTACTTGTTTAATAATCAATTCAAAATCATTAAAGACTTCTAATTGTTTAACATTTAATTCAATGGCCTTTTCTAAACCTAAGCATAAGGCTTTGAATTCATTTATGTTGTTAGTAGTATCAAAAGATAATTTGTAAGTATAATGAAATATTTTGCTTAAAGGATAAATAAGACAAATTCCAACACCACTACCAACTTGTGAATAAGCTCCATCAAAATATAAATACAATAAATCATTCTTGTAAAAGGTGTTATCTTGTTGTTGATCAGGTTCATCTAAAGTCAACAACTCATATGTGTTGATTGTTATTTCTACATAAGCAATAGTGGGAGGTAAAGAATCAACAAGATTACTAAACCAATCCTCTCTTCATATAAAATAAATCTCATTTCCTACTAAAACCTAAGTTGTATCTTTTTTGACAAAAGTACGAATTGAATTTGACCAATCTCTTCTTAAAAGCATAGCATAATTACTAGGAATATCTAAAATTTAAACGTTAGTCATACATATATATTTTTCATCTTGTGCAATTTTATTAACAACATTATGAAACTTACCACAACTTTTTATTTGTTATGAATCAAAACTTGTAAGTTTTTAACTATCTATTTCAGAAGAAATGCCCAATTGGTCATAATAAATTTTGAAATTATATTATTTGATGCACCAATATCTAAAATATAATTATGTATTATCTTATCTACAATTTTAGTAGATACATAATGATGTGATATGTAATATGCAAGAGGATCATATATTTGAACAAAAATAGTAGACAAATTATTCATTATTTTTAATTTCTTCTTGAAATTATAGTACATCTTTAGAATTTTGATTCTTAATGGCATCATTTATTTTATCAAACTATCTTGATAAACCAACTACTTATAATAATAAAAATCATATTTTTATAGTAGCGAAATCATAAATGATATTATAAGCCCCTACATCTGGATGATGTATATGCATATAATATTTGGGACTATGAGGGTACTGATAATTATTAAATATAGTTGATAAAAGATTATTTTTCTGGGAGCTAATTGCAGTATGATCAAATGCATCATTATTCTATGTACCTATTGTACTCAACATATCCCTTTCTTTTTCAAATAATGACCCACTATATTTTGAAAGGTCTAGGCCCATATTGGAAGTCTTATTTCATAAGAGCTTTATATGTTACACCTAACTTCACTATTTAGTAAATGTAAATGAATATGTTTTACTTATTCAAACAAACCTATTAATACTATTTAAAGTTTTTGCATGAACATAAATATTCAAAACATGCACAATTTCTAAAGTCTCAGGCTTAACAAAAATTGGCCTTTGTAGCTTTTGTTTGGGAGTTGATCTTTGACATTTTTTAATTCTTCACACCTATATAAACCTCTGTGAGAATTATTCAAAACTTTTGTTCATGATTTTTGTCTACAAGTTTTTCAAAACTTTTATTCATAAATTGGGTCATCATAGATTTATCCACAATATATGAAAGTCTTAGCCATTCACATTCATCGCAAGTTTACTCTTTGGGATCCAGGTCTTTGAAAATTTTGTATATCAGCATTTGATGTTCAGAATAAAGTTTTCAAAACTTTTATCTTTGGCAAAATTGCTTGGCATGACATTTAGTCTTCAAAACTTTTGTCTTTAGCAAAAATGTTTGGCATTTATTCTTCAAAGAAAATGTTCAGAATTTGGTCTTTGCAAAAAGTGTTTGATGAAAGTACTCAATGAAAATGTTTGAGAAAGCTAATTAGAGAAAACCTTCAAAACATGGTCTTTGAAACTTTTGTTTTGGAAGGCCTTGATTAGAATTTAGTCTTCGTCAAAAGTGTTCAAAACTTTTGATTTGGAATTTAGTCTTCAAAAAAGGCAACCCTTAGGCCTTTGCAAAAGTATCTGCACCATATGTATTCATAACTTTTATTTTAGAAGATGTTCACTTCATAAGAATTTAGGATGACTCAGTTTTAATGCAACATCTATCTCCCAATTTCTAAAAGCCTTCATGGCATAGGTATACCCATGTGAAAAGAGTGACATAATGAAACTTGGAAAAAGACAATGATGTGGAATTCTTCTGAACATCTACAGTGTCTACATGGCATACCTACCAAAATAAAGTGTCAAAGTTCAAATTACATAAGTGAAGCAAGTTTATAGATATTGGACATTAATGATACATAAATAAAATTAAATGCCAAAAGCTATATTAGTGAATTAAAAATAAATGGCATGCTCATTGATAACCAAAAAACTCTGAGCTCACTTTAGTCCTTATGAACAAGCCCTAGTTGCCTACATTTGAATCGTAAAGTGCATACAAAAGAATTGATCCACTAAATTGACGAACTATGATTTTGTCAACTCAATGAATTAAATATGGTGTCTTCATCTAAGACATTCAGAGGAGCCCTGCCACCATATAAATTCTTGATCAAGGATTCAAATGAATACAAAGACACAATATTTGATCCAATAGTATTCCATAATGAGTATCCTAATTACTTTGCATTATGAGACATAATTCATCAAGTGGATGCACATACTTGTGAGGAGAACTTGACACCTACACAAAGAAAAGAGGCATGTGAGAGGCCACTTTTATATGATGTCATACCTCTTAGATGTTATGTTGGGTACATTATATATGCATAATGGGTCACTCTAAAGCCCATCTCCAGATTTCATCAAGAATCATATATGTGACTCATATTATTCCATGCATATATATGCCTATACCAAAAACATACCCCACATTACAAAGGATGTATAACCTCAAGTGTGGAGGGACATTCATGAGTCACCACTACCTAGGATATGTAAGAGCATAGATTATATATTAATGTATAAAGGTGACTATTAGTTATATCCTGACTACACCATGATCATGAATACTAGCCACAAAGTTACAGCCTTATGTCTCCCCAAGCATGTACCAAAAAAATTAGCAGAGTAGGAGATAGCCTACAAGCTATGGTGGGGAATTGATGAAGATTTGAAGAAGAAAAAGAAGAGTGCATTCCATGGCTCCCATAAAATGATTGGATACATGTGTTACATCAACCATAAACACTTTTAGGAGGCTAGAAGATTCAAAGGATATTAATTATTAGCCAACTTGCCACATAGATAATGGGACCCTCATGGGAAAGTTTAAACACATGTTCTAGGAATTGGTATTCCATACCAACATGAGACTTATGACCATGACTTCCTTTTTTTTAATGTAAAGAGTGATACCCATGTCCCAAAGAGCATATATAGCTGGATTGTGTGAGGAATTCTTGAAAATCATCCAAGGAGAGCCCTCAATTTTGATTATAGATGCTCATTTTAGGTTCCTATCCTTAGGTGGATGGGATACCATATATTTATAGATCAATAGGTCTTCCTAATCATTAATAGATTAAGGAAACCATTCTCAGACATTACCCAAGATAATGAAAATTATAAATCAAGATACTAAGGTTTTTGAAAATCCCAACATTTCAAATTCACTTGGGAGAGCTAAAGATGAGCCAATTTATATTAAATCTTTAGACTCAGAAGGCCATGCTTATCCTATTACTACTGTATCTTAAGATACTGAAAGTGTGGAAGTCTCAACTACACCCATACAAGAGGATTCTACCATAATATAAAAGGTGACCATTTATTATAAGAGGAATCCAAGAGCTCAGATCCCTCTAGTGAGTCCAACTATTGAAACAACATCTACAGAAGGACCATCTAGCTAGAAGCAACAATTTTTGGAGGTGAGTCCTCTAGTGAGGATGAAGAGATAAAAATCCAAATTTTTAAGCCTCTAAGACACCAAAGTCAAGGCACCATTCCAAGGAGACTAATCAAGTGAGGGTGTAATCCCAACTATCTATACAGTTCTTTTAGGTTATACAACTCTAGTTGTATCTTTTGTCTCCCTATGTTTGTTTGTTATTTTGATCCCATTTCCATTAGTCCTAGTGTCCACCCTTCCTTGGTCATGCATAAGGTATATTTTTTCTCCTCTGATCCTAAGGTCCAACCAAATTTGGTTGTTCAAAAAGTAGAATATGTTTCCTCTACCCCTCTTGTCTTCATACCCTCAACCGTCTCATTAGTATCCATTCTCCCCACTTCTACTATGGTTTCCTTCATCACTACCTTAGAATCTCCTAAGACCAAAAAAGTATAATCTAATAAATCTAAGGGAGCATTGGTAAGTCCATAGATACATGTGTTATCTACTCAATTAGGCTTGTCAATGACTTCTTCTAGCTATTCCAAAGCTACCAGTTTAGTATCATCAAAGAAAACTAGGAAAAAGAAGCAAGTATATATAGTCTACCCATTGCCCCAGTATGGTGGTATATATTGGTCTAAGATAATTTGGCCTTTCTTTCCAAACCCATTTCTTGAAGAGGCCTTGAAACAATATTCAGGGGATTTATTGGTTGAGACTACATCCTAGGACATTGAACCAATAGACTCAACCCAATTGGTCATCCCATAGTTGGCAACATATTTATAATCTCAAGATTCTCAAAGGCCAAACTTTACAATCATAGAGTTGCCCAACATAAGTTAAATTTTTGACAAATCTACAAGGAGTATCAAGAGGGCAAGGAAAATAAATATTGAGGATGATTTTAGAAGGGGGATGATCTTAGAAGAAATATAAGATGCTTTCTCCTTGTCAAATAGTAATAATGAGAGATTGAGAAAATCTCTCTATAATGAAGATTTCAAATCCTATTTTGAGACACACAAGGATGCTTTGCTCAAGAGCCATAAAGGAATAGAACTAGTAAGGAGGGAGCTTGAACAAGAGTTATAAAGGGTTAGGGAATAGTAAAAAATAGTCCACATTCCCATCCAAATTGGAACATATGTGCAAAGTGTAGCTTCAAGACTATAAAACATTTTGTATGCCATTGTTTCAATGAGCAATGAATTATCAACTCAGATCACTGAAATAGTTAAATTGATTAATTATTTAAAGGAGGATGAGAATAAACTAAAATTCCTTGTATTATACATAATAAATAAAGCATAAAGCCATATTAATTTCATGATACCATTAGAGGATTCAAGTGCCCTTAACCTAGTTGTCATTCAGACATAAGAAGTAAGGGAATGGATAACAGTAGTAGAAGTAGTAATACCCAAATATGCAAAACATGAGAGCCTTATTTTACAAATTCTGTAGGAGTTAAAGCTCTCATAGGCAAGGAATATATAGGTAATCTAATAAGTAGAGCCTATTTTGACCAGCTTCTCCAAAAAGCCTCCACAAACTTAAAGAAATTACTTTAGGGATTAGCATTAGAGTAGATTGAATTGAATTTAATTTTTCATGAAATAAAGTCACATATGTGGATATCTTCTAGATCAACTTCAAGAGCACTAAATCTGAACATGCATGCTTAATGGATTAGATAAGCAGGGTACATATAACCCCAATTTTAAACATGGACATCATAAGATACCAACATGATGTTGGATTTAAGTATTTTCAAAAATTGAAGGCCAAAAATAAAGTTAAGACTCTAGCTACCTCTTAATTCCAATCACTAGCTTAGTTCCAACTACCAGTTCATTTATGCCAACCACTTCAGTGCCTACCATGATGACAAGCATAGCCATGCAATCACCAAGTGTAAATAAGCCTTAGTTATTGAAGGCTAATTTTTTATGTAGTCTTACAAATATGATTAATCAATATAATTATAGTTTATTTACACTTGACATATAAATGTAAAATTTAGCCTAAGCAATCTCTAAGCATGCACACACTACATATGATCATGTAGGCAAACCTATTTTTGACACAATTGTAATTAATTGTAAGTGTGCATGAAATTTTTGGCATTAAAATTAAAACTAAATTTCTAATTACTAGATATAACTTTTATTTTTGCATGAACTTGGAGGACGAGGTTACCCCTCCCCAAGTCTATTTATACATGTAATCCCTCATTTCAAAGGGTTAAAAATTTATCAATACATAAAGAAGTCATTTTGATTGTTATAAAATTGTGTTGATGTATTTTATTTCCATTTTTATATGATTAATAGTTTTTATTTCCTTTAGTTATTTTAATCTAGTAATTTGAAGTGTGCAAAAGCTACTGAGAATTCCTTTTGTTATCATTGATATCTACTAATTTTAGATGTAGAAAAGCTATTAAATAGTTAGCAAGTATTATTGATTTTAATCAACTGGTTTATTATCTTAATTTTTTAAGTGTACATGAGTGTTTCCCTTTGATATAGTCTTTTAGGTGTGATCCAAAGCTAACCTATACACCTTTTTGGTATATGTTATAATCTCTTGAGTAGGGGTGTGAAATAATTACTCTAAAAAGAATAAAATTCAGATGAGACCCTTAAGTTTTTCATACCATTTCATCCTAGACAACCTAATTATGTTTGTTTGTGAGTGTTTAGCAGTTTCAAGTATCATGCATTAGTTCTAGAAACACTTATCCATAGAGGAACTGTAGACACCTAAAACTGGCCACTGATAACCTCTAATTAGGCTTTTGGCTAATTTACATCCAATAGGCACAATTTGGCCTAAAAACACTAAAACATGCTAAATTATGTGAAACTGACATATTCAAGTGTTGATTTTGGCTAGGGTATCACTAAATGGGGCAATGCAATTTGTGGGCTAGCTAACTTTGATAAGATCATTCCAATCCAAAATGCCAATTTTGCACTTAGGTGCTCTGGATTGCTCTTTCCTATCAAATCTTCTACACAAGACACATGCCTTTGTTATTTATTGTTAATAACATCCTAAATGGGATAATGGATCCAATGCATCTGCCATCACCTTCCAATTCCAATCCATTCAAAATTTGGACCAATAACAAGGCATTCTAATCAATTTGAATAATTTGTGCACAAAGTGCTTAAACTTGCTTAAGAGCTAATTAAACCAAATCAAGGCCTAATTAATAGTTCCATGGAAACTTGTTGAATACTTGTTTTTAGAAATGAATATTGAATATTTGCATCATCAGGTGACCTCATTTCTTGGGAAGACATCCTTAGGCCATAAATGCCATAAATATCAGGATTCATGCCTTCCATGCCTCATCAATGCCTTCCATGATGCCCTCCATGCCTCTTAATTGCCTCTTCTTCCAATTTCATGATGAGGATAATTATAAACTTAATTTCAAAAGTTAAATTAATCCTCAACCACATATCTCAATCTCAGGATGGACGGTTCAGGTTGATTCTAGACATTCTCAACAATCTATAAATAAAGAGGTCATGAACATCATTTCTAAGCTATTTTGGTGTAAAATTATTATGCTCAAATGTCTTCAAAAAAGCTATTTTGGTGCAAAGTTATAATGCACAAATATATTTAAGAAGCCATTACAACTAGTGTTACCATGCCAAATTGATTTCAAGCCAAGCCAAGCCACAAGCTGAAGGTGCCAAGGAGAGATGGAGGTATCCAAGTTTCCATTTCCAAGGACTTCATGAGCACAAGCCGAGAAAGCCACAACTACAAAGGCATTTGGAGCATCCAAAGAAGGTGAAGTAATTCTTGTGTTTTATTCCTTACTTTTTAGTTGTGATTGTCATTTGTTTTTGTTAACTAAGCTCTCCCTAGTGTCTATGCCTAGAGATGTTATGCTAGTTAGTGTGTTTCTTTCATTTTTTCAATTTTGAAACTAACACCATACTTGTTAAGGTGTGGAGCTAAAAGCTTCAACTATTTGCAGACATAAGAGAGGATGCTGAAGAACCAGAGGAACCGGCGTCGGCAGCATGACCGACGTCGATCACAAACAGTGGAGAAGGAGACCGGCGACGGCAGGGAGTCGACCGACGTCGACAGCACCAGACAAGCAGGGATCGGCGTCGGTCGCCTGTGCGGTCTAGAACTGTTTGTTGCTTGAACAGTTAGTTAGTTGAATCGAGTGTTTGCATGCTAAGGGGCTAATTTAAGTCGCGGGCTGTGTGTCTAATTTTAGTAGTTAGAGTTCTATTTTTTGTAAGCATGGGATCCTATTTAAAGACCCATAAGACATGTATTGTAATTATTCTAAGGCAAGTAAAAGCATTGAAGCAAGCAAGGTCAAGGAGATCTACAGGTGTAAGGTCAAGGAGATCAGTTGAAGCATTCAAGGAGGAATAGCAACTCAAGCTTTAGAGTTGTTGTGTTGAGCAAGAGAGAGAGAGAGAAGGTCTTGAGGTGTGGCAAGCCTTTGAGGTGGAGGAAGAAGTGGCATCTTCCTTATTGTATTTTCTTCTAGTAGTATTTAATACAAGAGTGTGTATTGTCTCTCAAATTCTTTGCTGTCTCAAGTTTCTAGCTACTTTATCATTCTGGTATAATTTCGTGTTTAATTGCTAATACGAGAAGTAATCAATTGTGCTCTAATTGGTAGAGCTAGAGATCCCCTGTCAAGTGGTATCAGAGCTATGGTTTGTAGGAAGCAGGGTATTGTTTTTTTGATTACAGGTCATTCACAGGGTTTTCTGATTGAGTGGGAGTTCAGCAATGGCAGAAGAAAGTAGGCTACGAATGGAGAAGTTTAACGGCAAGAATTATCAACATTGGAGGATGCAGATTGAGGACTATCTGTATCAAAAGGATTTGTACTTACCATTGGGTGGGGTTACATGCAAGCCCACATATATGAAGGATGAAGAATGGAACGTTCTTGATCGGAAGGCTCTCAGTTCCATAAGGTTGAGCCTTGCATCATCTGTGATTTCTAGCTTATCACAGTGTAAGACAACGAAAGAGTTGATAAAGTCCTTGGCAAATTTATATGAAAAGCCCTCGGCTTCTAATAAGGTATATCTTATGAAGCAACTATTTACTTTGCAAATGCAGGAAGGTGGATCGGTACATACTCATCTTAGTGATTTCCATGGTTTGGTAAACCAACTAGCTTCAGTCAATATTATTTTTGATGATGAGGTAAAGGCTCTCTTGATTTTATGTTCTTTGCCTGAAAGTTGGGATGGTTTGGTTATGGCAGTAAGTAATTCTGCATCTGCTTCTAAAATCTTAAAAGTTGATGATGTTGTGAGTGTGATCTTGAATGAAGAAATACACAGGAGAAGCACAAGTGAATCATCAGGGAATGCTCTAAGTGCAGAAAGCAGGGGAAGGCAAAGGGAGAAGGTTGAGCAAGGGAAATCAAGGTCGGGAAGGAGATCCGAGTCCAAAGGTATTACCTGCTAGTTTTGTGGAAAGAAAGGACATACAAAGAAGGAGTGTTGGTTGAGAGATAAAGAGAATCAACATGCAGGTATGGAAGAAGCAAAGGATGCAAATATTGTGATGCAGGATGCTCTCATACTTTCTTCAGATAGTCAGGTAGGATCATGGATTTTAGATTCTGGTTCATCTTTCCATGCATCCCCAAACAGAGATTTATTCTACGAGTATGAACAGGGAGACTTTGGAGTTCTTTATTTAGGGGATGGTACGCCTTGTCAGATAGTTGGCAAAGGAAAAGTGTAGCTGAAATTGCAGATTGACAACACGTGGGTGTTGAAAGAGGTCATGCATGTTCCAATTCTGAAGTAGAGTCTGATTTTTGTAGGAAGGTTGGGAGATGAGGGATGCACAATAACCCTCACAGCAGATTCTTGGAAGGTTACCAAGGTAGCACTTGTTCTAGCAAGAGGTAAGAAAGTAGATACTCTTTATCTGTCTACTTTTATTACTGATTCTACTTCTGGTGTAGATTCGAAGATGTGGCCTAATAGGCTTGGTCACAAGAATATGAAGGGAATGGAAGTTCTTGATTCAAAAGGTATGTGTTCAAATTCGGAAAGCATAGATACAGTTCATTGCAGAAAGAGGAAATTTGATGCTTTTGACAGGAACAAAGAAGCCTTGGTGTTTTTGGAGGAGATGAAGGACAGAGATCAGTCACAAGGGCTGAATAAGTCTGAGTAGGGCAGCATGGACATAGGTTTGATCTAAGAAGAGCTCATGGATGAAAATTTCATCACTTACAGGAACTGTTGGGATCTAGAACAACAAACATGCTCTGATACCACTTGTTGGGAGAGGCTGTACACCGGAAGCACACAATTTGATTACTAATACCAAGCAACTTAATATGCGGAAATTAACCAGATTCACCAAGTAACTAGAATTCAGAATAACACATGATATGAGAGACAATACACAACTTGTATTAACACTTTATACAGAAAAGAATACAATAAAGAAGATGCCACTTCTTCTCCACCACCTTACAGAGGTTTCCCACGCCTCAAGTGAACAGTAATTCTTCTCCCCAAAGCTCTCCCTCTCACAGGTCCCAACACCCAACTCAAATACAGAGTTGGTGTTCACCTCCCGTGCTCCACGCACACCACAAGTGCTCCACGCACTCCACAAGCACTCCACGTGCTCCACAAGTACTCAAGGTACTTCAAGTAGATCTCCCATGAATCTGCAACAACCTGCAATTCAACAGACCATACTTATGGAAGGAACTCCCTTGCCTTCCTCTTGCTCTATCCGAGTACAAACCTGTACTCCAAGTAGATCCTGCCTGATACTGCTCCCTGTAGTGTTGCTGTCTGTATGACCTTGCACACCTGCAAATCAAGCAATGGTTCTAATCACCTGTGAACCTCGACCTTGCACACACATACACCTGCAGATCAACGATCTTACTTACCATGTAGATCTCCTATATAGGCCATGCACCTGTGACCAAGATCCTACACTCTTGAAGAACCCAGCTGGCTCTCCAATCCAGCACCAACACACCTGGTACTGTGGCACTAGGAGGAACGCACCATAGCTCTACCTCACACACAGAAGGAGCTTATAATTATGCTCTCTTACTCCCTAGCACACTTTTACAATACAACCATGAGTCTATTATATAGATCTCATCCAAACAATGATTAGACATCTAATTACAATAATTAGATCCGCAGCTATGAGTCTAAAATTAGCACTCATCATGCAAACTCTTGGTTCGTTAGTTCACTGCCCGTAATTAACTCGCAGTCGAACTACACAGGCGACCGACGTCGGTCCCTGTCCGCCTGGGATCGCCGACGCCGGCCGATATATGACCGACGTCGGTTGCATTCCTGTCTCACCCTGCCGACGCCGATTGGCCAGACCAACGCCAAACACTTCTGACACTCAACAACTCATTCTGCAACCTCCTCCATGTCTACATCAGTGAAGCTTTTAGCTCCACAATCCTAACAATCTCCCACTTGGAGATAAACAGCTGCACTGTACCTGTACCTGTACTCCGTCTAATCTGTTTCCTGGTTTGTATCCCTCTTCAAGCTCCCACCTGAAGACAACCCACCACACAACCTGTGATGTACCACCTGTCATCCGAGTAACCTGCCACATCCGAACCTATAACACCTGTAGTGAAGTCTTGACCCTGCATAGCAACACCTGCTGCCGGTCCCTCTCAGAAAACCTGAGAATCCACTTCCCCGAATTGGCTCCTAACTCTCTGACAGCTCCCACTGCATGGGAATACTCAGGTCTATACCAGACCTCATGTGATTTCGGACACTGTCCCTGTCCAGCCCTTAGTGTGCTCCGGTTCTGCATCCCGAACCTCGCCAACACCTGATTCACATCAGCTCCCACTCGAGACAAAATCAACCTGTGATCTCCATGCCTCCCATGCCAAAGAATTCCGCTGCTACAAACTCCCCATGACATGCCACTGAACTAATCTTACCCTTAGCTCAGCAAAACCCTGTATGTACACACCTGCTAGCTAGCATACTATCCACATACAGCTACAGAATGATGTCGCGACTCATCATCCCCCTGGTAAGACAAAACACAGTAGTTACCTGACACTGACTGAAGCCATGCTTCGTCCTCCACCTGTCAAAACCTGTACCACTGTCCTGCAGCTCCACAAGACCATATACCTGATCTTCCGTCTCATGTATCCGTTCTCTCTATTCTTCTACTAAGGTATCCATTCGTCTCTGTGCTTTCATACCTGCTGGCAACTCTACCAAGACACACATGTCTGGTTCTCCTCCAAGGAATCACATCCTCATCCATGCCAAGCTCACACCTGTTTCCTGGATCCTTCCTGCTCTATAATCAGCAACAAGTATGAAGAAGAGGAACAACGAATTTGAGGGCCTACTTACTCCTTCAGTCCTCCGTATGGGTGTTTGAGACTCCTTGACAGCTTGCTGTCCACCCAAAATTCATTTACAGTGACCGACCTCGGCCACTCCACAGTCTGCATCCGACCGACGTCGGTTTCATGCGTCTGTACCTGACTACCAACCTGCCTACGCTGGTGTCCCTTCTGCCGACGTCGGTCCTGATAACCGACATCGGTCTTACATACTGCCGACGTCGGTCCCATGACCGACATCGGTCTTACCCTGCCCGACATCGCCAGCTTCGGTCTGCACATGACCGACATCGGCTCCTGTCTGTTCGATGCCGGTTCCTCCTGACCAACATCGGTGTCTGTGTTCGCCTGTGAGTGATGACTTTTTACCCGTGAGCTTTTTTGAATCAAAACACATGTCCAAACTGCCCTGCTCAGAAGTATCCAGCCACATCCACTGGGTTTTGTCCGCCATCTCCTCCATAAACACCAAGGCTTTCCAGTTCTTAAGCCTGTCAAATATATCTGTCTTCCGCTTAAGAACATGCATCTCCTTCCTGCTCATGTGACCAAGCCTACGAAGCCACGTCTCCGCAACAAAAGAAGAATCAGTAATATAAACAAGTAGATAAAGGATACCTGTTTTCTTACCACCAGCTAATTCAAGTGCATCCGCTGTGAGAGTTCTTGTGCATCTCTCATCACCCAATCTTTCTGAAGAAATTAGCCATATCTCCAAACCTGGGACCTACATGACCTTCATCAACACCTGTGTGTTGGCCGCCTGCAATTTCAGCTTCACTTCTCCTTTGCCAATTCTTTGGCAAGGCTTACCAACTCCTCTACCTGGAACTGCATGGAAAGAGGCAACCGAATCTTTTATCCAAGATTCAACTTTATCCAAGAAACCTGCAAACACATCCTGTGCAACAACACCTGCTACATCTGTATCTTCAATTTCTTCATGCTGATCTGTTACCAACCAACAATAATCTTTTACCTGCTCTTTCTTTCCATAGGACCGTGAGTGACCATCTGTGCTTTTCAACTCCTCCATTCTTAGCTTACTTTGATCTGCAGTTGCTCTACTCCCACTCGATCAGAAACCCCTGAGAGTGCCCTGTAACCAAAAACAAAACCTGCTTCCTCCAACCTCAGCTCAGATACCACCTGTTGGTATCAAGCTCAAGAACCTACAACCAAGGCTCTGATACCACTTGTTGGGATCTAGAACAACAAACATGCTCTGATACCACTTGTTGGGAGAGGCTGTACACCGGAAGCACACAATTTGATTACTAATACCAAGCAACTTAATATGCGGAAATTAACCAGATTCACCAAGTAACTAGAATTCAGAATAACACATGATATGAGAGAAAATACACAACTTGTATTAACACTTTATACAGAAAAGAATACAATAAAGAAGATGCCACTTCTTCTCCACCACCTTACAGAGGTTTCCCACGCCTCAAGTGAACAGTAATTCTTCTCCCCAAAGCTCTCCCTCTCACAGGTCCCAACACCCAACTCAAATACAGAGTTGGTGTTCACCTCCCGTGCTCCACGCACACCACAAGTGCTCCACGCACTCCACAAGCACTCCACGTGCTCCACAAGTACTCAAGGTACTTCAAGTAGATCTCCCATGAATCTGCAACAACCTGCAATTCAACAGACCATACTTATGGAAGGAACTCCCTTGCCTTCCTCTTGCTCTATCCGAGTACAAACCTGTACTCCAAGTAGATCCTGCCTGATACTGCTCCCTGTAGTGTTGCTGTCTGTATGACCTTGCACACCTACAAATCAAGCAATGGTTCTAATCACCTGTGAACCTCGACCTTGCACACACATACACCTGCAGATCAACGATCTTACTTACCATGTAGATCTCCTATATAGGCCATGCACCTGTGACCAAGATCCTACACTCTTGAAGAACCCAGCTGGCTCTCCAATCCAGCACCAACACACCTGGTACTGTGGCACTAGGAGGAACGCACCATAGCTCTACCTCACACACAGAAGGAGCTTATAATTATGCTCTCTTACTCCCTAGCACACTTTTACAATACAACCATGAGTCTATTATATAGATCTCATCCAAACAATGATTAGACATCTAATTACAATAATTAGATCCGCAGCTATGAGTCTAAAATTAGCACTCATCATGCAAACTCTTGGTTCGTTAGTTCACTGCCCGTAATTAACTCGCAGTCGAACTACACAGGCGACCGACGTCGGTCCCTGTCCGCCTGGGATCGCCGACGCCGGCCGATATATGACCGACGTCGGTTGCATTCCTGTCTCACCCTGCCGACACCGGTTGGCCAGACCAACGCCAAACACTTCTGACACTCAGCAACTCATTCTGCAACCTCCTCCATGTCTGCATCAGTGAAGCTTTTAGCTCCACAATCCTAACAGGAACACACTGACACCGATGTCGGTAGCTTGGCACCGACGTCAGTCATCCAGATACTGACATCAGTCATGTGCAGACCAGCAGGGTCGGTAGGTCAGACAGGAGAAGTCTGACATTGGTCATAAGGACCGATGTCGGCAGGAGGGTCACCGGTGTCGGCCAGGGAAATGACATCGGTAGTCAAGATCAGTGCAGGGAATTGACATCGGTCGAAAGCAGACTGGGAGATGGCCTAGATTAGTCACTGTAACAGATGTTGGGTGGATCTATAAGTCTCAAACACCCATGTGGAGGTCAGAAAAGGTATGTGAACCTCATATTCATTGTTCACCTTCTTTATATTGCTTACTGATAGTCATGAACTAGGAAGATGGAAGAAGCAATGCAGGTAGAATCCAGAAACAGTGGGAGCTTGGCATGGATGAGGAGTGTGAGTCCTTGGAGAACCAAACAAGTATTTGTTGGTAGTGTTGTCAGCTGGAAGGAAGTACTGGATAGAGGGATGGATTACCGTTTTAGAGAAGAGAGTGGATGGACACATGAGACAGAAGGCTATGGTATATGGTCTTGATTATACTGCAGAACAATGGAGGTTTGACCATTGTATTTTATCTTTACCAGGTTGGATAATATTAGCTACATTATCCTGTTACTGTATTGTGTTACTTGTTGCAGGGTTTCATATACAGGGAGTTTTCTGAGCTAAGGGTAGAGTTGGTTCAGAAGTATGTCATGGAGAATTTGGGAGCAGCAAAATTCTTGTGGCATAAGATATAGGTATTGCATCACAGGTTTACGTGGTGGTTGGTCTTCAAGAGTGACATTGAAGAGGGATACAGAGCCTAAGGAACAAAATAGATGGTGTACAGGTACAGGTACAAGTTGCAGCTATTTATCTCCAAGTGGGAGATTGTTAAGGTGTGGAGCTAAAAGCTTCAACTATTTGCAGACACAAGAGAGGATGCTGAAGAACTAGAGGAACCAGCGTCGGCAACATGACCGACATCGGTCACAGACAGTGGAGAAGGAGACCGGCGACGGCAGGGAGTCGGCTGACGTCGGTAGTACCAGACAAGCAGGGACTGGCGTCGGTCGCCTGTGCGGTCTAGAACTGTTCATTGCACGAACAGTTAGTTAGTTGAACCGAGTGTTTGCATGCTAAGGGGCTAATTTAAGTCGCGGGTTGTGTGTCTAATTTTAGTAGTTAGAGTTCTATTTTTTGTAAGCATGGGATCCTATTTAAAGACCCATAAGGCATGTATTGTAATTATTCTAAGGCAAGTAAAAGCATTGAAGCAAGCAAGGTCAAGGAGATCTACAGGTGTAAGGTCAAGGAGATCAGCTGAAGCATTCAAGGAGGAATAACAACTTAGGCTTTAGAGTTGTGTTGAGCAAGAGAGAGAGAGAAGAAGGTCTTGAGGTGTGGCAATCCTTTGAGGTGGAGGAAGAAGTGGCATCTTCCTTATTGTATTTTCTTCTAGTAGTATTTAATACAAGAGTGTGTATTGTCTCTCAAATTCTTTGCTGTCTCAAGTTTCTAGCTACTTTATCATTCTGGTATAATTCTGTGTTTAATTGCTAATACGAGAAGTAATCAATTGTGCTCTAATTGGTAGAGCTAGAGATCCCCTGTCAGTACTAACCATCCTTTCTTGAGTCAAATTCCTAGATCACAGGAACCAACCTAGGAAGTAATCCCTTGGAACCATAGATCCTTATTTCATACTCTACTCTTCCCTCTTTTTGAAGTTTATTTGATTAAAATACACCCACATTAGAATAGTTTCCATCCATCCATTCAATCCAATTAGGTTTTAATTTTTTCACTAAGTTTCATTTGACTAAAAGCACACCCAGTTAACAACTTGCATACTCAAATTGCTATTCCACTTCCATGTTGTTTAACCCATACCTATAATTCATGTCCTAGAGTAGATTTTACCTCCATTGAGATAGTAAAATGTTAGAAGCTACCTCATTAAATTTGGGGATGTGCACAAGAGCCACATCGATAGTACCTTTGCCTTTATTAATATTTTTAGAAGAATATTGATTGTTAGTTTTGTTATCTTTTTAATTAGAATAATCCTTTTGCCTTGCATTAACAATATAAGCATTTATAGATTTGATTTTATTTAAAAACTCATCAAATCCACACATATGTATTATCTACAAGATGAGTGGATATACTATTTTTTCCTTGAATGTATCTTTTAATTTTTTGCACAGCTATAGACATGTTAGGATCATGATATAATTCACAAACATTACAATAATGAACCTTTTTTCAGTTTTAACATTTTGAAGAGAAGAAACTTTATCTGATGAAGATGGTTTATCATCCAACTACCTTTTAATGATGACCAACTCATTACTAAGATTATGAATGGATTTTTAAAAAAATGCATTATTAGAATTTAAACTTGTTGTAGTTATATCATTAAAATTGGCACGTTTTAGATTATTTTCATACTCAGTAAATTTTTTATAGTTGTATCATAATTTTTAATATCCTTATCTTCTAAAGCCATTTTATACTTTAAAGGTAAAGTATTATAAATAATACAGTCTAGATAATGTTTTTATAGGTCTAACCTCATGAGGGATCTTTTATTAAAATCTATTGGATCTACCAATAAAATGATAAATTATTTCACCTGAATTCATAGAAATATTTAATAATATATTAAATAGATCCAAATCTTGTTTATATTTAACAAAACAAAGCTCTAACCATTCTTTAATATCATTCTAGTTGCTAATTACACCAGAGGGAAGACTAATAAAATCTTGATAAGCTTTTCCCTCTAATGTTTGCGAGAAAACTCTAAGGGAAACCTTATCATTTACAATACCTAAAGTTGTAAAAATCAATCTAAAATAATCTAAATGATCCTCCCATGATCCACCAAGACTTTTAGATAACTTAGGAATATTAAGACCTTTTAACGAAAGAAGTTTACTTGGATGAACATTGATTTTAATAAGATTTTTTGAGAATCCAAGGATTCATTAAAGGTTGAGATACTTCGTCATCATAATCCACCTTATTATCAGTTACTTTAAATTCATTTCTATTGATTAAGAGGCTTGGAATCAAGTCTTATTTTATTTGATGTATCTATTAAATTTGAGGTAGTTGATCTCCTATTAATATTTTAAATAAATGTAACGATTGACTAGAGTGATTTAACTCTAAAATTGTATTAGCATTAGTATGAAAAACATTATATTTAGGATGAAAAAAATCAAAGAGAAAATGAATTCTAGGTTGAGAATTAGTTAGTAAAATCTGATCTCTTTCCTGTTTGATTCGTTGATTAATTTCCTAAATATGGGACTGTGTTTTGCTTAAAAACTTATTTATACTTTGATTATTTTTTCTTCTTCTTCTTCTTTGTTTATAACTTAAATAATGTGAGGTAGACCATAAGGTCTGTTATACCATGCAAAATGAGTTAGCTTAAAATTAATGTTAACATGATCATCAACAATATCAATCAAAGGCTGTATATTTGGAGGAGGAACTCTAATAGTCATGGACAAGCAATAAAAAATAGAAAAACAAAAAAGATTTCTAAAAAACTTCCTAGTGGAGTCACTAAATTTGTTGGTGATCAAAATTGTCACAACAATGAATCAATAATTTTACCTATCACAAAGGTTAAGGTGGAATCATATTAGTCTAATAATAAGAATCTAATAGGTCACGAAGGATATTATAGATGTGCAAGGAGGTTTTTTAAATGTTCTAAGAAATAATAAGCAAGTTAAACAATAAACTATACTTCATTAAATTTTTAGAAATAAATTATTATTTGAATTAAATATAGGAATCAAATTTAATTATATGATCTAACCTATCTGATAGAGAAAGTATATGGATAATAAAACCTCTTGAAGGAAATATATCCAATCTTTAATATTTATATTTTATCAATTTGTCAATAATATTATGATATCTCTAAAAAACCCAAAGACAAGTAAAACATCTGAAAATGAAAACCAAATAATGAAAATGAAATAAAGACTAACATAACAAAACAATTAGAACTAATTAAAAGAGAAATAAAACTATTCTAAACAAGAAGATAAACTCAACAAAGTAAATACAATGTAATCTTATACTTGTTAGAAAAAATAGTGCAAGTAAATAAATGTGGAATAAAAAAGCTAAAAAATAAAGACAAGTAAGAGGAAAAATTACACAAGAGATTATGAGAAAAACCCTTGAAAATAATCAAAGGAAAAAAACACAGGCAAAATGATAGCTTCCATACTTCATATTAAACTCAACGTCAACACTCTTCTACAACATCTCCTCCAATAATTCCATAAGTGCTTACATACAAACACTCAATACTTATACCTGAATTATTCAGGTTGTGAACCAAACTAAACTAGCCTATAAGATCTAACTTCTAAGCATACAAGCACACGTTTGCATGGATCCACTAACTGGATGAGTTACAATAGATAATCTATTTATATTACTATCATTTACAACATAGAGAAAAGAATAAGAAAGAGGATAAAATACACCATCCTAGAAGTGGGTGCACTATTCATCAATAGGGAACCATGTCCCCCCATGTGCTAAGTCAAGCCTTTGAATGGCATCTCATAATGCCCCCTTGACCAATCCATGTGCATGTATACACCTTAAATTGGTCAATCAACCACACATATCATGTCTTTTTATAGTCCTTTCTTAGGAGACTTCGACTGGAGAATATGAGTTTTGTTCACATTTAGCCATGTCTTTCATTTTATCCATTTGGGTTTTGTTTTAAGCTTGAGTCACCTTTTTACCCATTCCTAGTCACCTTGAGCCATTTAAATGGTTAATGCACCTCATCAAGGTCAATTTTCCCATTGTCATTCCATCTCCCCAAGTCTCCAGCTTATAGGATAGGAGCGCTGGGATTGGACTACATCACTGAAACCTAGGGTGTCTAGTTTCCAACTCTTCTATCCAAAAACATTTTGAGCTCTAATGGTCAATTTTCTCTATAAAATGGGTCTTACCCCTTTTCTTTGCTTTGTTCCTAAGTTTTCCAATATCATCCAAATGCAAATGAAGCTCTCAAATTCAAAATAAAGAGTCTCCTATATAAAAGACTATACAAGGCATTTTATATTGAGCACTTACTATTTTGGCACATTAAACATAATAAAACTTGGTTAATAATATAGCTCAAATTCTTTGCATCACACATAGAATTGCATATTTGATCAAGGAAGGGCCTAGGCAAAAGTCATTCTTGCATCTATCATGCACGTTGATTATGCACGTTCCCTAAGGGAAAACTACATTTGATCTGAGACCCTAGCTTGAGGGTGAATATAGGTAGTGGTTAGGACAATAGGGGTTTTGGATCATGCGTATATTCTTCCCCTAACCTATTTTTTTCCCCTTTTGCTTTTGATGTATTCATTATTTGCATGTGTGTAGATGAATACATGTATTAAAGATTGAAATAGACCTATAGTAAGTTTTGGTGACTTTTATCCCCTAAAATTTGGTACACAGGCTCACACTGACCTGATGAACAAAACCCATATAGTTTAGATCCTCAAGATAATAGTACTGGGAAGGACTATAGCACCAGACACCAAGGTATCTTATTTTTGGTGCTCCTATCCAATCAAAAATAGAAGCCAAATTTAGATTATTGACAGTGCCTTAGTTCTACTCCTCAATTTCTGGACTCAATCTTCTATTTCAATCCAAATCTAGATAAGTTAATTTTTATCTCTTGTATAAATTCTTAGTTAAATCTATATATTTCCCTATCAAAAGTAGATTTTTCATATCATTCTAGACCTTTATTATTTAAGATCAAAATACTAGATTCCCAAAAATAATAAAAACATTTGCTGAACCTGACTTACTTCAAAAAAACCTAAAACCCTAGCTACACTTAGGGTTTTTCCTTCATATTTTGTGCAAAAATTTAATTTCCAAAATTTTGATTTTTTAATAAATTTTTGTGCATCATTCCTATTCAAAATATTTTTTAGAATTTAAAATTATTACATAATTTTCCAAAATTGTAAAACCCTAGCTCAAAACCCTATATTTCAAAACTAGGTCATCAAATCTCAAGCCTTCCATCCTAGCAAATTTTAGAAAATCATTTTGGAATTTTTACAAATTGATTACTTTGTCAAAAATAATTTCAAAATTAGTAGTTTTCTTGTACAAAAATTTAATTTCCAAAATTTTGATTTTAGTATAAATTTTTGTGCATTATTCCCATTCAAAATTATTTTTAGAATTTAAAATTATTGCATAATTTTACAAAATTCTAAAACCATAGCTCAAAACCCTAGATTTCCAAACTAGGTCCTCAAACCTCAAATCTTCCTCCCTTACCATTTAAAAAAAAATAGCTTGATTTTTTTACAAATTGTTTGGATTATCAAAAGTAATTTTAAAATTTTGATGATAGTAGTTCTTTGTGCATTTCTTTGCCTAATAATACTTTTCAAAATTATCTTTGGTGAAAGAAATAAAATGGCCACAAAGGCAACTCCTTCCTCTCATCCCATAGATAAATTGCTAAAATTTTCTTATAATTATGACAATGATTGGACAAATTTCCAAAATTACACATTAGCTAAAACTATAGAAAATGATTTCATTAACAGTCAAGATAATGATTATTTTTTCAATGAAGGATATGATGATATACATAATGATGAAGGTGAAGCACAAATAGATGAATCTTTTTCTCTCAAACCCATCTCTTTTATTCCTTCTTCTAAAGAAAATAATTTTGATAAATGGGAAAGATACTTTTCACCTCATTCTCCTAGGCACAATGCACCAAATGAAAAAAATAGTCATGCACTTCCATCTAAACCTCTTATTGGTGATAATTTGCTTCCATGTGAACCTAATCTTTCTCTCTTTTTTGCTACTTCAATGTTCAAATTACAATAATATAAATGAAATAGAATCAAATTACCAATGCATAGTTCAAATGATACATCTCATGTTCTTAACTCTAATTTATCAAAAGAATGTTCCAATGAAAAATCTCCTTCTCTTACTTCTCATATCACACATTAAAATAATACATATATTTCATCCATGGATAACATAGATGCACATGATATTCCAATTGCAAATGATAATTTATTTCATATTAAAAAAGAATTAAATTATTCTATTACACCTCTCCCTAGTGATAATGGAAGTGATAATGAATATGAAAATGAGAGTAATTATGAACAATATTACATATATGATAATGATGATGACAATTATGCACATAGTGAAGAATAAAATGCATCTCATGTTTCTAAGTCTTTTCTCATTCCTCTAAAAAATAATGCACTTCTAAATGATGTTTCTACTTCTCTGAATTATTCTATTTCAAATATTGCACATGTCAATGCTAATATCTCATCTTCTACTCAAATAGAATGCAATTCATTAAAATATAAAGATGCCAATGACTCTCCCAAACCACCCCTCATTACAGTAGAACCTAGTTCTCACTCTTCACCTAAAGATAATGGTAGCCCACATCCCTCCAATAAGGTCTAAATTACCATTACTCACAAGGTTCAAGTGAGCACACCCCCTCTTTATGATCCAATTGCTAAGTGTAGCATTCCCATGGTTAAAATTAACAATCAAATTCAATGATTAAATGAACCACTTCAAGATACTAATGTACTATCCCAGGAGATCATCTCTTTGATGCATGCAGTTGGTGAATTACAACACCAAGTACATCTCCTTACCTTAGAAAACAAAGCTTACAAGTCTTGGATGGATGCCAATGATCTACATGGTAACCCTATTCTAAAGACGTTCATAAAAGCTTCAATACCTAAGCATTTCCAGATACCATCATTACCTCACTTTGATGGAATTGGAGATCCTTGTACACCTTCAGGCCTTTCAAAAGGCTCGTTGATTCTACTCAAGTTATTCTAGCAAACATTAGTGGGGGAAGCACAAAATTGGTTCTTTCATCTACTCCTCATTGGTTCATTTCACATATATGATGACTTAGAGGAGGCATTTCTTAGATATTACATCATAAACATGGGCCCTCATGTTACATATGAGAAACTTGCCACACTACATCATAATTCTTTAGAGTCATATAGTGAGTATATATTAAGATTCAAGGCTCACCTATTAAGATTGATATAAAAACTAACAGATCTCAAGATTTAACATATCTTTATTAAAGGGATTTTCCAACCTCTCCTCAAACATCTATTATATCAGATAGAGTCTTCTTTTAGACAATTGTGTTATATAATTTTATCTTTGGAAAATAAATTGGGATTGATTGAGGCAGATTCAGTTAATTAGATCACTCTAGATTTCACAGCAACATCTTTAGCTTTAGCTACTAGTACTCATCATCCACCATGTCCTAAAAAAGATAGGAGACCACAACTAGAAAAGCAACCAATTAAGAATAAATAGCTCGCTTCTAAATCACAACCTACAATATGCACTACAAAAAACAATAATAAGGTACCACTATAGTTTGATTCAAATCAAGATAACCCATCTACCATATTATCAACACTACTAGATAGGAGGTTAATCACACTTCCTTATACTTATCGATGAGATCCATGTTTCTTAAATAGACAACCATATTATCCCTTTATAACTATCATCGTATCCATGGACATAGAGATAATGATTGTTATGGACTCAAGGATTGCATTACTAATGTGTTGATAATGGCATCATAGCATTCACATAGGGGGCATCAAGATCTCTTCCATAATGGAACCCTAAACCTCATTCCTCTATGATTGAGTCATCCTAGGACATTCTTTTATAGGAATAATCGATCACTCATCATGAACACAATGTCCATTCTAGGATAAAATCTCATAGGAGATCTCTTATTCGACCACCTCAAAAGGTTTGGAAACCAATATAGAGAGAACAACATACATATAACATCATAGTCCAAAGAATACATAGTGCAATTCTATATACATATCCAATAGAGCTACAAGCATAACAACATAGTCCTAATCATCAGAAATATTCACTATGGGAAATTTTTTTAGGTCCTATCTCATGTAGCAATCCACTATGATTAAGATTAAATGACCCCACAACATAGAATACTGCTCATGAGAAATATTTATTATGGCTAGATTTTTTAGGTCCTATCTCATGTCACATCCCATTATGATTAAGATTAAATGATCCCTCATAACAAGTTTTAGCTCCATATCGATATATTGATCAGTCATATACATCCAAATAGAGGCCATAGGGTATTTGATTAGAGATAGATGAACCCTCTTCACATCACACAACTTCAATTGCATGACCAATAAAGTTAAATTTTATAGAATCATCACACACACCTAAAATTAGCACATAATAGAGAGTATCAACTACATAACACATTCCTATACAACATGAATAATATGGGCACCTTTTCACTTGGTCAAAAGGGTTAAGATAGTCATACAACACATAACAATACAATGTATAGTCATACTAGTTTTACTTTATAAGCTTCACTTAGCATGAAAATGATGGAGCCAATGGTCTAGCTAACCTTTGTATTCTTGAGCCACTTTCAGGGAGGTAATATACTCACAGTGTTATCTTACTTTCCCCCTACTAACAACTAACATTCCTGATTCTAAATAGCAATCCCTAACCAAAACTAGACTATCCAATTTAGACATTACCAAATCAAACTTATCCAAATTGTACATTACAATCTCAAAAACCAAGTCAAATTTATCTAAATAGTGTACCAATTACCATAATAAATATCTTTTTTCTTACATACAATTATAATTTGAAATCAATAACCCAATATCATAATTATCAAAACATCACATCCAAACATATCAAAACATCAAATCCCATTACCAAGTACTATTTTACCAAGCATATGTAAATTCAAAATCAATACCAAATCAACTATTTATAGATCAATCACTTACAATCACTATAGCAGTATATTCCAGGATCCATAACATGAATACGCATAAACCCAAAATCAAAACGTTATTCATATATAACATAATTTTCAAAACATATACAACCTCAAAGCATCAATGCCAAATCAACTACTTCAAAAACAACCTTCATACAACAAATATCAATTTTTTTAAAAAAATACCATAACATAGTACACATGCATCAAAATCTAAAACAAAAAATCTATAAATATATAACCAAGTTTTTCAATACATATATGCTATAACAAGATACAATCAATCATGAATAGGGGTCATGCCCTCACTTTTGATTTCACTCTCTCCTCCAATACTAGTCCCAAAATCCAACCTACTACTTGATAGCCTCGTACCTCTTCAACCTACTGAATGCCTCTTACAATGGCTCTCTCGCTATAGTAATCAACCATGCTCCTCATGTAAGTCTGCATACCATCTATGCAACTCTGTGTACTCATCCATAATATGCATACTCACTGATCCATAATCAGGAGGAGGCATCCTATGCCTATCTCGTTCAACCCTCAGCTCATCTCTTTCTCCCACAACCTTCACATATGTAGTTGCAGCTATGACAACCCTATCAAACAAATGAGCATAAACACCAGTTGTAACTGTCACTCTCTCTATCAAACCCTCCTATACATCATCATCAAGAACATGTCATGTAAGCTCAAAAAGTGGAGAGTTAATAATAATCTCCCAAAATCCATCATTTCCACATCTTACCCCAATAGGTGCCTCATCTTGGGCACATCCCACACCACTTACACACAAAATTACATACAAACACTATCTTAGACATGCACTTTCAAAAAAAAACTAGAACAAATTCAAATTAGTACAAAAACTCAGATATAATCAAAATATTACCTCCCATCATCTGAATCAGAGTAGGATCTTCATACTCATGGGCATCCCCTATGCCAACATGGTATAATGGGGCCCATCGATGCCTCACCCACTATGTGGTATATGCCTATGTGAAACCAACATCATCTACATCAGGAATGTCTATAGCTGCATCTTACACAACCAAAGGTAATGGTGCTAATACAACCTCAGTGCCTACTATGAGCTCCTACTCTCATTGGTGCCTGTGCACTCCTCACCCATACCCATTCTATTGGGGGCACATCTTATAGAAACCCAAACTATCTAGTCACATGCTCATACTAAAAGTGCTCATACACTCCAAGCCAATGTTCATGTAACCAAAAACTAACCCTAATATAGCGCAACTTCACTCCATCCTTAGACCATCTAGGAAATCCTTTATAGGGCCTCCATATGATATCTTGAGCTAGTAGTCTATCTAAAACTTGTCTATAGTGGTCCATTCCAAAAGCCCTAATAGATAATGAACTCATCTACTACTCCCCATATGGCTATGGAAGTTCCAACCTCTCTCTCAGTAATCTCAGTGGCTGCATAACCACTATGTGCTCATAGGCCCAAAAATATAATAAAGTAGCCACACTTATACCACCATTGAATGCCTCCTATATAAACTTGTATAAATCTATGTATAAATCGTCAAACATAGTCCTACCCCATGAGAACACATTGCCACATACCTCTACACTATGTATAATCCAATGCATTCTACATGTAATCTATACCCCACTCCCATCCATGACCAAAAATGAAGCCAACAACACTGCTAACCACTTCCACAAACACATAACACTTGACTGAATAATAATTGATAATAATATATCGCTATCACTTCCTCTCCTATGTATGCATGAGGGCACACCAAAAAAATACAAGGATGCATGATCAATATCATTCACACCCATATCATCCTGTAAAGTCACATGCCATCCACTGATTGATAAATTAAAAATATGATACACATCCTCCAAAGTAATAGTCATCTCTCCAATAGGAAGTTAGAATGTACAGGTGTCTACATTCCACCTCTCACACAAGGTGATAATCCAATGCCTATCCCACTACACAATGCCTAGGTCACATGCATGAACCATCCCTTCCCTATCCATCATAGTCCTTTCATCAGCTAACAAAGGTAATAATCTCAAAGTATTCATCACCTGACCTTTATAGAACTCCCTCCTCTGTACCTCACCCAATAAAACACTAGAAACAACATGTATATCAGTCAATCATGCCAAATAATTAAGCAAGCAAAAACATAACACTAAAACTAATCAATAGCTTATAACATATAACCTCTAAGATAACAATGCTGAGTACATGACAAAAGCACTAGATAGGAGTGCTGCAACCTAGACAATAGTGCTGGAACTAGTGGAAATTTTCTAAAAACAACATTTTGCCCATAACTTGAGCACCGTAGCTCCATTTTACAAACCATTTTATTCCTTAGAATCATGACAACAACACCTTCAACATAAATAAGACCTTGATCTCTTACTACATAATTTTCCTATCATGGAACACACATCTATATACCTCTCTTATACCTAGACATACAACTTGGTCCTCACCAATAAAAACTTGTTCAACTTTTATACAATGTGGTCTCACCAATCAAAGCTCATTCAACTTTAAAATAACTTAGTTTAAAAAATCAATCAAGTTATCCACTCAACTCAAATTATACTAACTTTGTTTCTAGCATCACACCACTAGTCATCACTTTTGGCTCAACCTCCTCTCTCACAATTTTTTTCCCTCTCCCCAAAAGGGGGGCATCATTCCTACTACTCTTATTCCTACACCTACCTAACACACCTATACACTCTTATAAATGGATACACCATGTTTATTACACCTCCAACAGTCAGATTATCAGATTTAGCTCAGATTGGTCAAAATATACAGTGATTTAGACTACATGGGTCACTCAGCATGGTTTTTACAATTTTAGTATTCAAATTATCAAATTCAGCTTAGATTGGTCAAAATATATAGTGATTTAGACTACATGGGTCACTCAGCATGGTTTTTACACCTCCAATATTCAGATTATTATATTTAGCTCAAACTGGTCAAGATATACAGTGATTCAAATTACATGGGTCATTCAACATTACTTAGGAGATTCAGAGGGAAATACCTTCTGTTTATAGACACACAAAGTACTCAAATATATAGTGGTTCAGATCATATGGATTCCCAGTGACTTTGATATAGTTTTAGAATAGATATTAGATTTTGGGGTATGTACATCACTACATGTCTCACACATAAAACTTCATACAATATGACATAATTACATACCAGATAACATATTATAGGCATAATGTAGAGCAATTGTTTTGATCTATAGTTTTACACATGAGACATGACATGATAGCTCATTTGACATGTGGTTATATAGATTATTAGACGATAAAGATGCATCATTCACATACCATATTTGGGGGCATGACACAAATGTTCATTTTATTCATCATCTAAGATTATAATACGGGAATGGCAAGACATGTCATTTTTTTCTTACACATTTACCAGGGTTTTCAGATTACACCCATGCATACCCAGGTTGTCACCATGTTGGATCATATGATCATCTATAGTGATTGGTCTATAACATCACCCAGGCCCAAGAGTTTGTGTGAGATAGAGGGTAGACATTAGTTTTATACCTTTGAGCACTTCTCAGTTCTAGTTTAGATTATTTAGATTCAGTATAGGGGGTATCCATTATAGGGATTCCTTATTTCTTTAGGCACTATTCAAATTTAGTGCAAGGGGCATCTATTATAGGGATTCCTTCTTTTTCTAGGAATTATTAATATTTAGTATAAGGAGCATCTGTTACAAGGATTCTTTCTTTCTTTAGGCATTATTTAGATTCAGTACATGGGGCATCTATTACAGGGATTCCTTCTTTCTCCAAGCATTATTCAGATTCGATATAGGGGCATCTATTATATGGATTCATTTTTTCTCCAAGCACTATTTAGTTCTCTATCTACTTCCCTGGCCAGGAAGTTGGACCCTTTTTTAGCACACTTATCTTCATATAGGTAAATTTAGATACACATCTTCTTTCTTTCTCTTACTATAGTACTTTATTTCATTGCATCACTAGATTAAAAGGGGGGTAAATGTATACACCCTAAATTGGTTAAGCAACCACACATATCATTTATTTTCATAATCCTTTCACATGAGACTCTTACTAAAAAATATGAGTTTTGTTCACATTTAGCCATGTCTTTCATTTTATCCATTTGGGTCTTGTTCTAAGCTTGAGTCACCTTTTTATCCATTCCTAGTCACCCTGAGCCTTTCAAATGATTAATCCACCTCAGCCAAGTCAGTTTTCCCATGCTCATTCCATCCCCCCTAATCCCCATCCTATAGGATAGGAGTGCTAGGATTAGACTACAACACTGAAACCCAAGGTGTCCAATTTTCAATGCTCCTATCCAAAGCCATTTTGAGCTCTAATGGTCAGTTTTCTATGTAGGATGGGTCTTAGCCCTTTTCTTTGCTTCATTCCTAAGTTTTAAATTTTGGTTAAATACAAATAAAGCTCCCAAATTTGAAATAAAGAGTCTCCTATATAAAATACTACATAAGGCATTTTATATCAAGCACTTACTATTTTGGCACATTAGACATAATAAAAATTAGTCAATAATATAGCTTAGCTTCTCTGCATCACACATAGACTTGCATGCTTGATCAAGGAAGGGCCTAGGAAAAGTCATTCTTGCATCTATCATGTGCATTGATTATGCATGCTCCCTAAGGGAGAACTACATTTGATCTGAGACCCTAACATGAGGGTTAATGTAGGCAGTGGTTAGAATAGCAGGGGTTCTAGATCATGTGATCATTCTTCCCCTAACCCAATTTTTTCCCCATTTGGATTTTGATGTATTAATTTTTTACATGTGTGTAGATGAATATAGGTATTGAATATTGAAATAAACCTATAATGAGTTATGATGACTTCCAAACCTTGAAATTTGGTACATAGGCTCACACTAACCTAGCAAACAAAACCCTAAAATCTTAGATCCTCAGGATAATAACATCGAGAAGGACTATAACACTAGACACTAGGGTGTCTTATTTTTGGTGCTCCTATCCATTCAAAAAATAGAAGCCAAATTTAGATTCCTGATAGTGCCTCAATCCTACTCCTCAATTTCCAGACTCAAAATCTTCTATTTCAATCCAAATCCAAATAGCTTAATTTATATTTATCTTGTATAAATTATCAGTTAAAATCTATATGTTTCCATATCAAAAGTAGATTTTTCCTATCATTCTAGACCTTTATTATTTAGGATCTAAACACTAGATTCTCAAAAATAATAAAAACAATGCACACCAAACTGTTATGCCCCACTTCACATGTGAATTCAATCTAGCATAGTGATCCTTGTCCCAAACTTTACCATATGCTTTCACATGGGTCAAAATATTCCTAAATTTTGACCTCATCTAATAGGATCCCACAGACTAATTATTCCCCACAAATACATGTCCAAGTGGAATCATGAGATCCACTATCATTATGTCTTCACATGCATCCACAAGCCAACCCATGTGACTAAGTGGAGAAATGTGCCCCATTTTTATCTCCTTCTATTTTCACCATCAAAGATGCTATGTGGTCTATGCCACCCACTGTGGGTCATGCTAAATCACCACCTAGCCACATCACTAACCATCTACATCACCAATAGGCCACATCATCATGAATAGTGACCATGAATAGTGTCTATGAATAGTGATTCATGAATAATGACTATGAATAGTGACCTCACATCCTAACATACTCCCACTTGAGTTCAATATACATAGGATTTTACCACACCTAAGTATTCTACAACTAAATAATCATCAATACCCTTTGTTACCCTTACACAAACCTAGTAGGTGTTTTTTGTACTACTAAAACTTCTCTACCTTGACTAGACTTGTCAACATCTACTTCTCCATAGCAGATTACATCACCTAATTGACACTTTAATTATCCACACACATACAAATCCTCTATTTGGGATTCTACCATGAACTGCTCATAATTACCACTACTTGGGGATATCCAGTTTAGTGCTCACCATGGCATCATGAGGCTTCCTACTCCTGATGAATACAATACATAGGAAAATATGTCTTCTCCTCCTCTAAGACACTCCTAGGAAGATATCTCAAAATACAAGAAGTGGGGTACTTCTTTGATTTCATATCCTTGTGCATATCCAACCTTGGTTTATTCCTCTATAACACCTTCACTTCATGTGTCCTTACTGAGCCATCAAAATTATAATCATGTTGGGGTTTGCTTCCAACATGTAATCAATACATAACAACAACATCTTCTGAACACTTTGGTTCTCCTTGAAGGTACTAAATATCCTGTACTACATGTGTTATGCCTGCACAAATTTGTATAGTGACTTATTTAAAATGCAAAACAACAAAAACTTTGTCTCATCCATATATATATCTCTCCCTAAGAGAGATCACCATGTAGGAGTTTACGTTGCTCCAAAGCCTTGAACAAAAACTAGTGTAAATAACACTCTTGATAGTAGTGAATAAAGAAAATCTCACAGAATTAAAAACCAAACTTCCTCACATAGTCACCAAGCTATCAACATGGCACAAGTTCATTGAACCAATCACAATTCCTAGGAAGTTGTCATACTACTCAGTGCATCACTGCACCTACCAAGTTTTCAAGGATCAAGAATGCATTTGAAATGCATGATGATCTATTAAATATTTAAACAACACCAAATAATGTGCCTTGAGTGTTAGTCCATGCATCAATCTACCTAGCTAATGCCACAATTATATAAACAACACTCCAATACCCTAAGTTATATGGTTAACACCATCCTTCTCCTTTTGAGAACACCAGGTCTCAATTGTTCTTCTACATGTATCCTTCAGCTAAAAATCATGCCAACCATGATAGAATTAGACCAATCATAGCTCTAGGGAAGTCATCACACTAATTAGTGCATCAATACACATATCAAGTTTTCTATCCTAAAAAATGCATCCAAAATGTATCATGCTCTATCACATGTCCAAACACATGACCTTATTATTCTAGGAACATTAGGTCTCAATTGTTCATCTACATCTACATCTACATCTTCATCTTCATCTTCCTCATCCACTTTAAAATAGGTACAACTTTAGGTTTCTCTATACTTCCTTCTTTTACATGGATTTTTTCTTCAACTATAACATCTTAGCTAACAACATGTGGTCAATAAGATACCACATCAACACCCTGTTTGTTGTCAAGAGCCACAATAAGGTCATGCTTTGTCTTCCAGCTTCTCCAAAGGAGACCAACTTTCTCGTCAAACTATAGAGTTACTTTTCCATTAGGAACACTATGTAGGCTACTTACTTATCTGGCAAAGCTTTTTAAGTTATTCACATAATGCTCTTACACTCTTCTCCTCAATAACATGAAGAGAATGCTATATTCACCAAGAGATCCTCCATAGCTCCATAAAGAGATACCTGCCATATTTTTTTTGCTTCTTTAATCTCAAACTTGGTCTTTCCTCCTATCACAGTAGCTTTAACTTGCATAAATTAGTCAACAACAAAAAACACTCACATATGGATTTTTTCACCACTGCCCTGATACCAACTATTAGGAAAAATAGATCCTATAGTTCACGTAAATAAATTTAGAATAAACAAGCTATAAAATGAAGACAAGCAATAGGACACATTACATAGGAGATTATATGGAAAACCCTTACAAACAAGCAAGGGAAAAAAACACGAGCAAAATTACAGATTCTAGACTTCATATTAAACTCAACATTAACACTCTTCTACAATAACTCCTCTAGCATATCCATTAGTGCTTACATATAAGCACTCATTTCTTCCACTTAAATCATTCAAGTTGTGAACCAAGCTAATCTAGCCTACAAGATCTAACCTCCAAGAATATAAACACAAGTTTGCATGGATCCACTAACTAGATGAGTTACAATAAAGAAGTTATGCATATTAATAGCATTTACAACATAGAGAGAAGAATAAGAGAGAGGAGAAAATGCACCATCATAAAAGTGGGTGCATTATTCATCAATAGGTAACCATGTCCCCTCATGTGCCAAGCCTTTGAATGATATCTCATAATTCCCCTTTGACCATTCCATGTGCACACCAAAGTGCTACTCCCCACTTCACATATGACCTCAATCTAGCATAGTGAACCTTGTCCCCCATTTTCCTATGTAATTTCACATGAGTCAAAAGATTACCAACTTTTGACCTAATGCAATAGGATCCCATAGACCAACTACGCCCCACAAGCACATGCCTAAGTGAAATCATGACATCCACTATTATTATGTCCTCACATGTATCCACAATCCAACCCATGTGACTAAATGGAGAAATGCATCCCATTTCTCTCTCCTCCTCTTTTCACCATCAAAGATGCTCCATGGGTCATACCACCCACCATGGGTCATGCCAAATCACCACTCAGCCACATCACTAACTATCCACTTCACCAAGATGCCATGTCATCATGAATAATGTCTATAAATAGTGATTCATAAATAGTAACTATCAATAGTGACTTCACATCCTAAAAATACTAAAATAACTCAAATGAAAAAGAAATTAATGATAATAATAATCTAAGAAGTTAAAAAAAGTATAGATAAATCTCTTACTTAATAGAATCTAAAATAAAACAGATAAGCAATTAAAAGCCTATTTAATCTAAATGAATTAAAAATTCTAAATTAATAACTTAAAAGAGATAAACAAATAATAACTTAGATCTAATTTTAACCTACAACGTAAACAAAGTAAATAAAGAGAATAATGCAAAAGAGATATAAATCAATTAACATCCACTAGAATGAAATGAGACTCAAATCCAAATGAAATATAACAAACAAAATAAATTAAGTAAACAAAATAAATCTAAACTTAGATAAATGTAAAAACTATCCCAAAGTTACTAATAAGAAATTAAGATTGATTGTGAATCTTTATAGAGTCATCTTAGTATAAATTAAAAAAGATATTTTATTGAGAAACAACTTCAAGTACAAAATATATTTGAAAATGACAGCTATTATAGTTTGAATATATCAATAAAGTATCACACACAATGATGTAATCATTATTATTCAAGTCAAGTACCTTAAATTTTGCATATATGACTACATATTTATGATGATTAAACATGTTACTTAACCGTCAATGAATGTATCATTGGCCTATCTGTATATTGTTTCTCCTTTTGTGATGTAACTTTAATCTCCTTTTAAAGCAATCTCCCCAAGATATGTTTGAGAAATAAGTTATAACTATTTTTAGTTAGTTATTTGTTAATTATAATTGAATTTAATAAAGTCAATTAATTAAGTTTTATAACTTGACTCTGTATTTAAATCTTTAATGAAGTCTTAATATCAAAATTAAATAATATTAGACCGAAAATAATCTCTAAATGGGTGGGGGGCCTTAAATCAATGTAATCACTTAAAATAGACAAAATATTCCAAACAAACATAATGATTAAAACAATTAAATATTATTAGAATTAAATCCATATGCATTTAACCACTTTAATTCATTAGATATATAATCAAAATAACCATATTACATAAGTTTAATTTGTTGTTATGTATCAAAATATATAATATCCATAGTTAAAATATGAAAGTATCATTTTCAAAATATTAAAGTATCAAGTATCAACAAATAAACTCAAATAACAATCCAATCATCATATGTATTAGACTATATCTCAATCAAATGACATCCATTAATTGTCACATACTTAGTATAACTCATGGTAGTAGTAGGAAACTTAACCAATTTGGTGCCTAGTTCATTATCTTCATTATCAAATTCCAACTTTGCTTTCTTCACCATCCTTTTTATCATAGGCGAGTCTAAAGTTGGAGTGATATCTTGCTTTTGACCTTGAATAAACTGCCCTTTATTATTCAAGTGAATAAGAAGGAAATTAATTAAGACTTAACTTTAAACACCCTACAGGCTCAACTATTGGCTCAGGTGAAGGAACTTTGGTATTCAGTGGCTTAAATGAACTTGGGTGTAGATTTGAAGTCACTTGAAGATCATTTTAAAGTGTAGGTGATCTATGATAAAGAGAATGATGAGGAGAATGATTAGGTTCAAATTTTCTTGTAGTGTGCATACACTGAGAAGAACTACTTAGAGTTCCTCATCCACTAGATCGAACTCTCCAATGAGGACCTCTCCAACATCTATTTCCTCAAATATTAATAGGATCGTAAGGCAAAGAGTTCAACACATTCCAAAAGTTAGGATTAGAAGCATCAAAGTGTATAAACATGCGTGAACCATAGTTAAAGTGTCTAGAAAAATTCCTAACAAACCATCTACCCTAAATATTTTGACCTTTGTGAACATGTATTTATAGAGGAGTATCCTCTATATGCCAATCATGGTTATGTACCTAATTGTTCTCATTTTAATGATGATAAACTAGAGGAGTCCAATCTAACATTGTAGACTGAAATATGAAAATGAACCAAAATATTGATTATACCTTAAACATTGAATATATCAATGCAAAATATACATATATCAATGTTTCAATAATTTATCACCAATATATCTCTATAGCAATTGAAAAAATTCCTTGTAGAACCATATTAAAATTTTCAATAAAGGAGATTGAAATTTTGCATTTTGAACTAAACCATGTATCCTTATTTCCATTTTTTTTGTCTATCAAGAACTATTCACAAATCTTACTGTGTTCCTCATTATAATCATGCTATCAAAATATTTGACTATAATCAAAATGTCAAATTATTCCTTTACATCTGTTTTAAAATTAATACATGCTAATGTATTCAATATCCAAACCATGTATAAATTTACTTTCAACATGATTTCAAACAATCTTTTGAAATAATAGATATCATCATTGTTACTACATATCTCAACTCTGTCTTTGAAATAACATGTCAAAACAAACTTTTGAGATGCCTTTGACAAATATGTTTGTATTTTATTGTCATCAAGTTGAAAACATTCAACTGTAATCCATGATATCTAGGATATCAAAACCATTGTATATTCAAGGAGAAATAATAGAGTCTACCAGAATCTATACAAACATATTTCATTGAAATGTTCAAACATAACCCCATGCATGGCCCGAAACTTGTTATATTAAATTCAAACCTCAATTTTATCAAAAAAAGAATCTTTTACAAGTAGAATTTTTGATAATATCAACAACCATTCAACATATATACATAGCTTGTTTTCAACCCTAAAACCATTTTATGGTGAACATATTGATAAACTCAAAAATAACTTCATATGAAGCAACTTATAACTACCAAATGTAAATAAACCCAATCTTCATAATTAAACCCATTCTTTAAAACTTGTTCAATTTGCATCTATTAAGACAAAATGATGACATGTAGACAAATAATCTTAATTTAATCATGCACATATTTATTTGAACACCACTATTAAATACAAGTATAACCTTGAGTTTCAAAAACAAAAATGTTCATTAGGGTTAACAACTTATGTCATATATTTCCAGAATACATATGCAAATGAAATAATCAACCCACTTCATATTCCATAACAAACAAATATTTTAGAAACTTGACTTGAAATATCTAATACCTAGAAATCTATAACTTTAAATCATTTGAGTATAATAATATTCTGCATGCAGAAATTTATAAAACCAAAAACTGGTCCCAAATGAGACTATATCATATTGAGAACAAGCCCATGTATCAATGTCTCATGAATTTATTCATAATGCACACAATATATATCAATCACTAACAACTGTATGGAAATTATTTACCAAGAAACCAAATCTTGAAGAATTAAATGATTTCTAAAACATAAATCTTTGCATGCACACCTTAAAGTCTTAAAACCATTTAAAGGTTTTGAAAACAACTCAAACACTTTCATACTTAAAAAACATTCAATTATTTCCATGCAAACAAATAATATAATGTATAATTGACATTCATATGAGACTCAAACAAACCATATTTATGTAAGAAATAACAATACAAATATAATCAACATACTTCCCTATGAATGAACCAAACATATAAAATTATATTCTCAATGTTCTTCCTTTACCTTATTATATCTGTAGAGCTTCGCTTCCACTCCTGAGCTTTACAAAATGACTACCAAATGAGAATAACCAACTTTTGCATGGACTACATGTGCATTAACCACTTGAATCTACATGTTTGAATTTCATTTGATATCTATTTTGTCACTGACTAATTTGGTGACTCAATCAAACATAAACCATCACTGCCAAATTAATTATTACTTAAATTATTTCCAACTATCCTGTCAATACCTCATAAACCAATGCAAGTACTTAAAAATATAATAAAATATAATATTCAGGTAGTTAACATATCCCAACAAATCTTCACCCCAAAATCTGCATCAATCATGCATTAACTCACACACTAGAAACATCTATGGTGGCACCACTAGTTAATTCTAGTTGGATTAAACTTGATTTTGAACCATGATTTTATATGAAGTTAAACAACTCCTAGAAAACCTAAGTCATCAAGTTAATAATATACACAATGATCAATTTTAACTTGACCCTTTGAACTAAAGTTTGAAACTTAGGCATTTGAGATGTTAGAATGTGTATTAAGATTGCAAGAAATCTCATACTCTCTAATGTGATTTAATATGTCACTATAATGATAGAATTGATCCTTACAAATACCATGTTATACCTCAAAGCCAACTTAGATTTTAGCTATAACCTTTGTTTTAATATTAGGTCTATGCATAAATATGAAAACTTAGGTAATGCTAGATGAAAACATGTTTTAATCGAACACAACATCATAACAGCTTAAAATATGATTTCCATTTGAAAAAATTGAATCTAAGTTAAGAAATATGTTGAACATATGCCAAAAACTTGGACAATCATACAATGATCTTGTAGATATATTTGTACCAATTTTTTTGATTGAAATCAATCAATGAAATTGGATTATCTCATCTTACCGAATATATTAATCAAAACTACATTGTGTATAACTTGAAAATAGACAAAATGAGGTTCACAACTACCATTATTCAAACTAAGAATGACTGTCATCCTGTATTTTTGAATATATAAATACTGAATGATTTTTTTTTAAAAATATCATGCTTTTGAAACCACTTATTTATGTTAGATTAAAAATTTAATTGAATGTAACAATCATCAAATTATTTGACATAAAATACATATCTAAAATGAATCAATTGACTAGGACCCCCATAAGAAATTTTAGATGTTACGACACTAGTCATTAATATGGAATAATATATAAGTAAGCCAAATTTTTATAAAAAAGAGAGGGGTGTCAAAAATAGGCATAACAAGGGTGATTGTGGCACAAAAAACATCTAACAAATATGAAAACATATAAAAGTTACCATCTAGCCTATTATGAGACATCTTTTATTGTTTCAAATTGTAGTAAATAACCTTGATAATGTTAGTGAATTTATTATCATCTAAAATCATTGATAATAAAGGGACCCCAACATCATTTATGTATGGTATGGATGGAGCTCCTTGTATTTTGTTCATGAGGACCATAGCTATCCTGAATCCTGGTCTAAATTGTATAATGGGAAGAGTCTTCCTTTTCACAAAAATATTGGGATCATTTACCCAAGAATTGAGTGTCTCCCTAACATTATTGTTTTTGAGACAATCTAAAATGGTTGGGAAGTCATATACTATATCATTTTTGGGAGCCCATTGTATTTCTCAAAATTCATATGGATTATGTAAGCTATAGGTTCCATACTATTGATCTTGTGGAATATATAATCAATACATTTTCCAACCTAAACAAATTATGTAAGACATTGATACAAGGAAATACCTCTCACTTTGAAATAACCTTATATAGTCATATTGCTTTAATGTCCAACAAGTCATCTATGTATTCTCTTTCAGACAATAAAAATTCTTATTCATGATTATAAAGATTTACTGTATTTACCTCTACATAAAGAATTATAAAGTGGAGGAACTTATTACCCAGGGTACTAAAATAAAAAATAGTGTCTATGATCTCCACTTGTGTCCCAAAACAAAATATTTATGGTGGAGTATTCTCTTTAGGTTCCATTATCATAGCATGATAAATTTTGTATTTGGACTGTAGAATTAGAATTTCTTAGGGAATGTAGGGCTCTAAATTTCAGTTGGCTTGTTAATCTTTTTTGAAAATAATGGCTGAATATAATTGGGGATGGTGAATAAACTATGAGCACCAAATTAATTGCCACAAAATTTCATTCATGGGAATTAATTGCGTAGAAATGGTCTATGTCAATTATATTTCCATTTGAATTTTATTTTTATGATGTAAAATTTCTTTGGAATTTACTTGACATGTGTCTTATTGTCAGTTATTTTGGCATCTTAGTCACCCATTTATTTATAGTAAGTAAATTCATTGTTGATAGTTGTTATTTCACTTAGCCATGTCTTATTTTATCTATGCATAAATCTTGATAGGTTCATATTAAATTTTGACCCTAAATGTATCAATATGGGACACATAGCATGTCATCACTTTATTTTTAAGTTCATGGTTTCCATTAAGATTTTGGATCTTACTTGTGTACAATGGAGCAAGGCAATGGCATGTAGTAGCTAATTGTCCCAGATGGGACATGTGGCATCTTGCTGCTTGATTACAAGTTTTATAATCTATCATTTTTGCTATCATTATCTATATAAAAATATGGTTGCACTTGCCATGATCTCTATGAGTTACTTTGTCATGACATTTGGTAATATTGAAATTTATAGTGTAGTTTGAAATATAGAAAGACGAAAACATGTGGCATGACCCTGTTACATCACTTAGTCACAAAATTTGATAACTTTAAAATTTATGGTATCGTCTATGACATGGTGAGATGAAAACGCATGGTATGATCTTGTTGCATTTCTTAGTAATGATATTTAGGATTTTAGAAATTTGAGCACAAGTCAGTGATGAACCAAGAGAGTGACGTGTGACACAATCTCAATGAGCTGGGACATTTGGAGGAGCATATAGTCAGCCTTTTTGGTATAAAACTTACAATGAAATTTGATAACAATGTATGGCATGACATAACTAAAGCAGAACATTGGAGACATGATAGAGTTAATCAATCTTAGATATGAATATCAAAGGAGATGTATACCTAATAGTTGATGTGGAAATAATATTATAAATAAAGAACTTAGGCCATCATTCAAATTTGAACATGAGAGGGACCTATGGAAAATTTAGTGATGACTTGCACATTTAAACTCAATAACTTTAGATAAACCTTGATAAGTCTTGTTAGTATATAAAAAAATTGCCATTTATCAAATAATTATTAAGTTTTAATCTAAAAATAACTCATGAATAATAGGACTTTGGTTAAGGTATGTTTGGGTCTAAATTTATCACATGCTCCAATGTGACCTAAATATACATTTTTTAAAGATCAAATGGGTCCCTATTTAATTTTTTTTAAATGGGATATGTTGGTCAAAATAAATGGTGATTCAATGGGAAAATACTTGTAAGTGTTTGAAAACCTAAAAGTATTAGTTTAACTATCATAAATAACTTCAAACCTTATAAGAAATAAATATTTATAAATTAGACAACAAAAAGGGACTTTAACATAATCATGCAACATACTAACGATTCTTACATTCTAGATCATTTGTGATTAAGTGAAGATTAATTCCTCCTTGTTATGAAAGGTTTTAATAGAGATTAGACAAAGTTGAAGATTTTGTTGCTATTATATTCTCAAAATATTTTAACTTTTAAGTACAAATATATGAGAAGTCAAGCATTAATCTACTACCAATCATGCATACATATTCCGAGATAACTTTGGTTTCACTCTAATCATTATTCAACTACCATCCAGGCATCCATAGCCCCGATATAGATTGCTTAAATCACTCTTCCTTCAATTTTTTAATTAATTAATTTATTTATTTTTGTCATATAAAGCTTTTCTTTTGGTTTGGTGTAGCATGAGCTAGAGGTAACTGAGTGAATATCTGGATTTGATTATTGGCCATGACATTCTGATTAGCATTTAGAATGGGATTCTAAGTAGTGTTAGGTATGGCCAAATCTTGTAATTGGGGATTCAATTGTTGATAAATATTTATGGATTCAGTATAGGCATGTGATAATTTATATATATTATAAGTTTTGCATAATAATATTATAATCATATAATCTAATTCATTTTTATACATCTCAAGGGTTAGCACAATATCATGTCTATATATGACATACACCTAGATATACATTTTTTGACATCTATGTGACGTTAAAAGTACCTTATTACATGTAAACTTGCATAAGGAAATCTACATGGAGCATCTTGTTAGGTTTGTTCATGATTCTTCTTTTATTTATCGACTTTAAAGGTCTCTTTACAGTCTCGAATAGGCCCCTTGGGATTGGTATGAGAAGATGAATTCATTTCTTCTCTTCATTGGCTTTGTTTGCTTCCACTTATATCCCACAATATATATTCAACATATTGGGGAGGATTTTTTTTACTGGTCTTGTATATTTATGATCTACTTCTCATAGGTAGCTCCTCTTCTCAGATTGTAGGCACTTTCAACATAATTTATATGATAGATCTTGGTATTTTGAACTTCTTCCTTGGTTTACAAATTTCAAAATTAGATATAGGAATTTATTTGAGTTAAAAAAAGTACACCCATGATATTATTCAACATTTTAGCATGGTTGATTGCAATCCAAGTCCTTTTCCTTTTTAATGTGGAGTGACTCTCACTACCACTTTTACTACTCCTCTTTGTGATCCTACATTATATAGGTAGATGGTTGGGATTCTTATGTAGTTGACCCATACTTACCCAAGCTTAGTATGAGGAGATGAATTAATTTATTATCTCCATTGTCTTTTTTTGCTTCCACTCAGATCCCATAGCATATATTCAATGTATTGGGGAGGACATTGTTATACTAGCCTTGTTTGTTGATGATCTACTTCTCATAGGTAGCTCCTATTCTTAGATTTAGGCCATTTAGTAGGCACTTTTAACATGATTTGATATGGCAGATCTTAGTCTTTTGCACTTCTTCCTTGGTTTATAGATTTCATATTCAGATACATGAATTTATTTGAGTCAATAAACATACACCCTTGATCTTATTCAACATTTTAGCATAGATGATTTCAAGGCAAGTTCTCCTTTTTTAGTCTAGAGTAACTCTCATTACCACTTGTATTACTCCTCTTTGTGATCATACATTATATAGGTAGATGGTTGGGAGTCTTATGTATTTAACCCATATTTGCCTTGAAATTTCATTTATAGTTGGGTTTGTATCTAGGTTGGAACATGACCCTCATGACAGTCATTGGCAAGCTGAAAAGAGGATTTTATGATATCTATGAGGCACCACTCAATTTGGATTACACTACACCAGGGGTTCTACTTGGTTGGGTATAATAATTCAGATTGGGAAAGTTCTCTTGATTATAGGCATTCCACTTCTAGATATATCTTTTATCTTGGTTATTCACCTATTTTTTTGTTACACAAGAAGTAGTAGGCTATTGCACTTTCATCTATATAGTCTAAATTTAGGGCAGTCGTTACAATGAGTCAACAGGTTCTTTAGCTTTGTTAATTATTGATAGAGTTTGGCTTTCCATAGGATTCACCTACTATACTTTGGTGAGATAACCAGAATGCAATTCACATATCCCATAACCTAGTTGAGCACCAATAGACCAAATACATTGAGGTACATATGCACTTCACTCATTAGCACATATAAGATGGAGTTCTTAGCTTAGAGTACATTTTGACTCAACAATAGGTTATCAACATCTTTATGAATGCTTTTGTTTTGCCTCATTACCTTGAGTTATATGGTTTACTTGGGGTTTTAGAAGTTTTCCTTAGGGGTTATTCATGAGGATATCTTCCTTATTCATTTTGATTTTACATGGGTATCTCATCAGGTTTGTTGCCAAAACCCATTTTTAGAGTTTTATCTCTCTCCCCAAGTTAATCCCAAGGGAGGGTGTTAGAGTAAATAATTTGGTTAATATTAACTTGGGATTAACCTATGTAACTTGGGTATTAACCAAGGATGTTTAACCTTAGTTAATTAGACTCATGTGTGATTTAAAATTTCACACTGATGTATAGCATCGTACAACTTTCACTTCTCCTTCACTTTTCCTTCAATCTTTCCAATCCTGCTTGACCAACACTAGGCCTATCTTGTATACATGGACCAAAACTCAAATTATTATTTATAAAAATTTCAAAACACATAAAACATTCAATCTCCTTATTATAAACCATCTCAATCAACTTCTATCACTTATCACCCTACATTTCACTCAATATTCCATATCTTGTCTTCTAGGCCTACTAACCCTATTTTTGGGTAAGTCTCCTTGTTGGGAGATATTTAAAAACCTTCTCAATAAAATGATTACACTTTCAAGGACCCTTTTATTCCATACAAATCATACATCTCCCTCTTGACATAGATCCCTAGGCTTCACCTACTTCCTTCACAATACCCCTTCTTAATCAACCCTCCTAAGCTAGAAAGTTTCTTGCTTTGGGAAAAATATATACCTTTAATATAAAAATTAGAAATTTTTGGATACCCATTTGGCTTACCCAACTAAATTAACTCATTCTTACCCTTCTTCTTTAGATAAATTTGTCTTTCCTTCACCAGCCTATCACTAACTAGGTCTTCTTAGTTACACATATATGAACAGTCTTCATACATTTTTGTACAAAGTCCATACAATGCTAATGCCTTAAAAATATTCAATAATGCACTTAGGACTATTAGACTACCAACTTTTAGATTTTTCCTAGGGTTCAATCTTTCATAATCCTTAAAACCCTAATTCTTGGGTTTTCCTACTCTATCAGTGATCGAGAGGCTTAAATATTGCTTATTTGGTACTAGATTCATTGTCAAATCTCCAAAATGATTTATTGGGGTATAAAAGACCTATCTACAACCTCTCAATGCTTATATTATGCTTGATTCCCTTTGAAACATGTTCCACACATTGATTCTATAGGTGTTAAAAACATAATTTGCTTGTATATCTTTAAACAAGGGTTTATAATGCATATAAATGGCTTGTTTTAGGGTTTCAAACATAAAAATGACCTCATCAGTGTCTTCCCAGCATTACTATACCTTTTCAAACCTTAAAATCTCTCAAATGATCCTTCAATACTTCCACAACACCAATTTCACATTGATTGTTAGAACACATTCAACTTGTATTCAATTTACAACATGGTTTAAGCACTCACTAGAGGTTATTAATTATTCCTGAACTGATTCTCCTTATCATAATAACATTTCAAAATATCTCATTTCACCCACGTTCCTTATTATTTTCTCCAACTTGATCAACGTAGGCACACACATATTATTTGACTGTGCCACAAAAATAAGGTATATACATAGTTTGTTTCTTTTGTTATGATCAGGCACACACCCATATGTATGATAGACAATTATTCAATTGGAACACTTGAATATATTAGATACACTCATGATATATACCTTGAGAGTATTCTTTCCTCTTAGACTATAGTTTTCAATGAACCAACATAGGACCTTAACTTCAAACCTACAAAATACTTTTCCCTATAACTTCCATTACCTACTGATGCTTCCAATAGCTTTAAGGATTATCAAAATAGGGCACATTAGTTATAAAACATTTAATATATAGATATATAATTATATCATTCTAATTTATCAAATTTTATTGATTGTGGGCATAGAAACATTAATTGCCCAACCTAAAAATACAGAGTATAGAGTTCCACTATTCTTCTTTCCTAACTTCTACTCCATATCTCTACTTCCCTAACTTATTACCAACCTTATATATATGAAAAAAATAAACCTCTCACCTTTTTAGATAAAATCTAGACTCTAACATAAGACATATAACCATTTCTTGGTTCAAGAAACTTCCACATTCCATTCACCCATGTAGGGTGGTGAACTTCTTAACTGCCACCTCACACCTCAACCTAACATATTAACTCATAACCACCTTAGGAAATTTCATGAGACCTTAAAGGTCTATTAAAACTTGAATTCATCAATTAAATATAATCATCACTCACTTAGATCACCTAAAACATCTTGAAAATTTGAAAATCTATTTTGGCAAAAAAACTAATTTTGTCCTCTAATTCAAATTTCACTCACTATCATGACTCTCAGACACATCCTAGACTAACCTTGAGCATTTCTAATATGCCCCTGCATCATAATCACATAGGAATAAAAGACATTGACACCCACATTATTTTTCATTCAAATGTTCATACAAATGTGTATGATCATTGCTTCCACACCTATGCCTCTACTTCCTTAACCATGTTATCCTTTGCTCTTTCACCTGTTGTTTCTCATACTACTACTTGTACCTATAGTTATACTTATTGCTTTGTTTTATTTCATAATCCTCTTCAATCTTCATGTCATGTAGGATGAATTACCAATCTCTATCTATTACTTCCTCTAATAGTGATGTTTTTGCCTCTTTATCAAGATACACGTTCCATATTTATATTCTTTTCTTTTTGTGGTGACCATTTCAAGGCTTCATGCTTTCTCATAATATTTTTGGAATCCTCCTCCATCCTACTATCATCCACTATAGCTGCTCCTTTTTTGACTATAAAATCAGTCAACTCATCACTTTGCATCTTCTCTTCTTGGATTGGTAAATCAGTCACCTTCTCATTCACCTATTAATTACTTTTCTCAAGCACTTTATGTGCTTTATGATTATTCACTACTCCAATGAACTCCTCAAATAAACTTATTGTGTCTTTATATATAATATCTTCTTGATCTTCATGATATTCATCAAAAATTACATTCAATTTATTACGTACTATGCCTTTGTCTTCTTGGTTTAGTTTTGTTTCCTTTATGTGGCATGTTATGTCTTCTTTATTGCATGTTCTTTACTTTTATCTCTCCACTCTTCTTCATCAAGTAGTTCAAACTCTTCAGGGTAGAAAAACACTTCATCTTCAAATGTAATTTCACTCATCCATTCATCAAATTCTTCTTCCCTATGGACTATTGTCTAATCAATTTCTTCATCCCAATCATGCTCTTCACTTCCCATTTTTTGACCTGAGTTCAACCATGACAAATAAATGTAAGTCTAAAAATTTTGAGGCCCAATTGACTCTCTCTACTCTTCCATGGAAACTTGTGTTGCTATCTTCTTTAATTGTCTCTCCATATGTCCCACTGCTTGTTGGTTTTAAAGCTTCACTTGACTCTTTTTTTGAGTTTGATTCCACATCTCAGACTATATACACTCCACATATATAGTAACTATCTTTCCATCCTTGCCAATACATTCTTCATTTCTTTTATGTCTATCTCCATCATTCTCTCACTGTGGCACTCAAATCTAGCCCTATTTCTCATTTTCCTTTCTACATCTCCTTTTATTTTCATCTTGAGTACCTCACTTAAAAACATACTCCTCTTTTGTTGGCCTCAATTGGACCACTTTATTTTGGTTCCTCACTCTCTATTTTAGACCTCACTAGGGCCTTTTCACCTCTTGTCCTTCACACTAGGACCATCTTCTTATTCCTAAGCTCTATTTATGAGCTTATCTCAATTGATCTTGTTAATAGCTCTCTTGATTCAAGGCTATCCATTACACTACTTATTGTTTTCTTTCCTCACCTATCACATACCATCATCAATAAACTCAAACCAATAAATTAACCATAAGTAACTCATACCTTTCTTAATCTATCTTCTTACTCTATCTTTGAACATGACTCCTTAAAAACTGCTTTCTTGCTTACCTACAAATTCATGCAACATGCACTATAACAATGTAATTACCAAGTTCATACCTATATATATCTATTACTAGAGAATTTATATGGATATGATACAACTATGATGCAGAGCATCATACAACTTTCACTTATCCTTCAATCTTTCTAATCCTGCTTGACCAACACTAGGCCTATCTTGTATAAATGGACCAAAACTCAAATTCCTATTTATCAAAATTTTAAAACACATAAAACATACAATCTCCTTATTAAAAACCATCTCAATCCACTTCTATCACTTATCACCCTGCATTTCACTCAATATTCCACATCTTGTCTTCTAGGCCTACTAGCCCTATTTTTGGGTAAGTCTCCTTGTTGAGAGTTATTGACAAACCTTATCAAGAAAATGATTACACTTTCAAGGACCCTTTTGGGCCATACAACTTATACATCTCCCTCTTGACACATATCTTGGGGCTTCACCTACTTCCTTCACAACACCCCTTCTTAATCAACCCCCCTAAGCTAGAAAGTATCTTGGTTTGGGAAAACTATAGAGATTTAATACAAACCCTAGACATTTTTGGATACCCATTTGGATTACCTAGCTAAATTAACTTGTTCTTACCCTTATTTTTGGACAAATTTTTCTTTCCTTCACCAACTAGGTCTTCTTAGTTACATATCTATCAATAGTCTTCATACATTTTGTTACAGATTTCTTACAATGCCAATACCTTCAAAATATTCAAAAACACACTCAGGACTATCAGAATACCAACATTTAGATTTTTCCTTGCGTTTAATCTTTCATAATCCTTGAAACCCTAATTTTTGGGTTTTCTTAATATGTTAGTGGTTGAGAGGCTTAAATATTGATTATTTGGCACTGAATTCATTATCAAATATCCAAAATGATTTTTTAGGGTTTGAAAGACCTATCTAAAACCTCTCAATTATTCTATTATGCTTAATTCCCTTTAAAACATGTGCTACACATTGATTCTATAGGTGTTAAAAACATAGTCTACTTGTATACCTCTGAATAAGGGTTTATAATGTATATGAATGGCTTATTTTAGGGTTTTAAATGTGAAATACTCATATGATTACTATATATTTTCAAAATTTTAAATCTCTCTAATTATCCTTCAATACTTCCACAACACCAATTTCACAGTGATTGTTTGAACATAGTCAACTTGTATTTAATTTACAACAGGGTTTAAGCACTCACCAGAGGTTATTAATTATTCCTTCATTGATTCTCCTCATCACAATAACATATAAAAATATCTCCTTTCACCCATGTTTCTTATTCTTTTCTCCAACTTGATCAACATAGGTACTCACAGATTATTTAACCATGCTATAGAAATAGGGTGGATACATAATTTGTTTCCTTTGTTATGATCAGGAACACACCCATTTGTATGATAGATAATTATTCAATTGGAACACTTGAATATATTATATACACTCATTATAAATAACCTTAATAATATTCTTCCTCTTAGACTATAGTTTTCAATGAACCAACACAAGACCTTAACTTCAAACCTATTGAATACTTTTACCTATAACTTCCATTACCTACTGATGCTTCTAACTAACAACTTTAGGGATTATAAAAATAGGGAATGTTAAGAAATTCAACATATAGAGATATAATGATATCATTATAATTTATCAAATTTTATTTATTTGGGGCATATAAACATTATCTGCCTTGTGTAAAAATACAGAGTATAGAGTTTCATTGTTCTTCTTTCCTGACTGCTAATCCATATCTTTGTTTCCCTAACTTGTTACCAACATTATATATATGAATAAAAAAACCCTATCACCTTCCTACATACAATATATACTCTAAAATAAGACATATATAACCATTTATTAGTTCAATGAACCTCCACATTCCATTCACCCACATAGGGTGGTGAACTTCCTAACTACCACCTCACACCTTAACCTAAAATATTGAATCATAACCATAAAAAAATTATGACATTTCATGAGACCTTAAATGTTTATTAAAACTTGAATTCATCAATTAAATATCATCATCACTCACATATCACTTAAAACATCTTGAAAATTTGAAAATCTCTTTTGGCATAAAAACTAATTTTGTGCTCTAATTCAAATTTCAATCACTATCATGACTCTTAGACACACCCTAGACCAACCTTGAGCATTTATAAGATGACCATAAATCACACACCCACATGTATAATTATGTATTCAACATGTTATTTTTAAATGTTAACAATAATGCACAAGGTAGGTATAGATTTGTGCACATGGTAGGACTATTCATTTGGCAACTAGTTGGTTTCACATTGCCAAATGAACTCTTCTCACCTACCCTCAATTGTTATAAATATGAGGGTAAGATGTAGCATAAGAAATATATAAGCTGAGGAATTCAACATTGTAATAGCTCCTTCAGAGAAATATATAGAATCTCTTTTCTGGATATCATTTGAGTTGTCTTGTTTTACATCTCATTTATTTGCAGCTTCATGTGATGTTTTTTGTTGCTAACTCTTCAAATCTTGGATTATTGAAATGTTTTTACCATTTATAAAGATAAAATGATAATATTCACTATATATGTATAGAATAAAGAAGATATATGTAGATTCAAGGCCAAAGCCTTGAATTACTTCATAATAGAATGAGAAAATAATGTCACTTTGACTGGGAAACGTCCCGAGTACTTAAGCCAAATATGAGTTTACACAATTAATGTTGTACAAATGAATGATCAATAAGGTTGGGACAACCTCAAAAACCTTAGATAGGTTAGATAATATAATCATGAAACTCTTACTTGACTAGAACAAAGGGTTATGCATGTCACACATAGGATACTCGATAATTGATTCATATGTATGATGTTTATAACTAGGAGTATGACAAGCTATGTCAATGTTTTTTATTTGGAATGAAATATTTCAAGAATCTGATGTTCAATATTCTCCATTTTGTAGTAAGGCTTAATTCTTTATAAAGGCTCATTTTTTAGCCTTTTTGTCATTCATTTAATGCTCACACCATACCATGTGAATATGGAAAATGAATGACATCAATTGGAATGCCAAAAATAGACTTCCATTTTCCAATATATAAAATATATTTATGAAAGATAGATTCAATAAAATTACTTATCTTTACTAAAAAACTTTTTAATTATATATTTTTTCACGTTACTCGTGAATTGTGGTGCAAAGATGATTCTTTTTTACCCTTCTTTATGTTATTATATTTCTCCACATTGGATTTTTGATGTCATATTGCTCTATTATATATGTGGCTTATCATTTCAACATAATGCAAAACCCAAAATTAAATAGTGGTTTTGTGAGAAAGGCAAGTTTACATGCTCTGAGCATGGTCTTAAGATATGTTTTTTCTTATATAAAGATACCATCTATATATAGGATATACATAATATTTTCTTAAGTCATAAATTTAATCCTAAAAATACATTTTTGTAAGCAATCACTTCCTTCATTTAAAATATTCAAAATTAGACTGCTTAAAGAACTATATTTTTAGGATTAAGACCATATCCTAAGAAAATACTGACCAAGATCATCTATACATGCTTAACCCTACCCAAGATCATCCATATGATTTTGGATTTTTCTCATTTCAACCTAAGATTTGATTTCCAATAGATTTTGGAAGTTATAAATTTACATAAATAATTTCATATTACAATGATGGGTTCAAAAATAACTAAAAAATACATGTTCATAATATTTTCCCTATGAAAATATATTTGTCTGACATTGATCCATTTATACTTATTATACAGGTTATTTTAAGTGCAATTTTTAGAGGCTTCTAAAATTACATGTTGATGTATTTCCAATCTTGGCCTTAATTTTGGAGATAAGGTATTTAGGAGCTTGGAAGTTGTGCCTCATTTCTGCATGATTTGCTTTATTTGAATGTAATAAAAAGCAACTTTTCCTTGAATACTGATAATGAAATGTAGGAAAGTAGAAAATTTATTCAAATATCTAATAATTAGTATTTAACAATTCAAAAACATCATATTATCTGAAAATCCTATGCTTCATAACTTTATCATTACAGAGGACATTCCAAGAGTTAATACTCAACTCCCATAGGGACTTGGCATCTAACACCCTTATTATTATAGAGTAGTGAAATATTATGCATTTTGTAAAATGACTTATATATGGATTTAGTATAAATTTGAAGCTTCTCTAGGAATCTTTGCCTATAATAGATCCAAAAATAATAATAAAAAAAAAAGTCAAATCCTTAGTGTGGGATAAACTAGTTTTATAAAATAGAACATAATTAAATATTAAGAGAAGTAAATGCAATCTGATTAAAAAAATCATAACCATATACCTTTGTAAAAATGCTCCACACACCTAAGGACTGCCTTTATTCTCAAACTAAGTTGATGTCTTACGTAAGTAATGTAACTTATTTTTTAATTTAAAAAAGAAGAAAGATACTTAAAAGGAAGCAATACAAACTATCTCATCATTTCAAATATCCAAGGAGTGGTGCATACCATGACATCTCGAACTCAACCTTGAGTTGTACAAAAGACCAAAATAATAATAATAAATAAAAATAAAACTCATATAGGAACCTCTATGCAAAATATGTAGTCTAATTCTTTCAAAAAGGATCCACTTAGGGCACAACACTCTTAGGAGTCTTTGTATAAAAAAAAACATATAGATTTGTTAAAGAATAAAATCAAGTTCATATCATATAGTCTAGGATAATCTCCTCAGAAATAACATGAGGATTTTTAAAAAATGAATTTAAATAAAATATATGTATATATTTAGACCCTCTCAACCTCTATTGAAAAGGATCAGTCTTGATTTGAGGAAAATAAATAAAATAAGACTAGATTTTCCTTTCAAATGTAGGTTATGTTGGAGACAGAGGAGAGAAGAAATCTCTAATTTTCTTTCATACCTCTTATTACTAATGGTGGTATTATATAAATCCAATGGAGGCATGAAAATGCTATTTTAAATGGAGGTTTAGATTTCTTTTAGATCAAACCATATCAAAAATGGCCTCCGATGTTAACTGAAGGATCATATTCATTGTACATATAAAGTTAAATACAATGTTTGGAACTTCATATCCCACTAATTATATATCCATTCAAGAATCAACATCTCACAGCTTCTCAGTCTTGACATACCAGACCTCCTTATCAATACATTATTGTCCTCTTTGTGCATAGTCTAATGGATTATATGTTAGAGATACAATCACTGATAGAGGGTGAATCAATGAGCCCAGATATTTCAATTTCAATTGTAGTATTTAAAACTATTAATCAATTATCATATATCAATTTGATCAAGTAACAATAACAAGAGAGATCATTCATTCAATGCATACACACATAACACATAGTTCTTATGGGAAACCCTCATGAGGAATAAAACCCACTCTTAAGCTTACAACACAAATAAACTACTATCCTATAAGAAATTACAAACAAGAGCCTAGTCAACTCCTTCATACTAGAAAACCTTGATCATGTTCTCCTAACCAAAGGCATTTAGTGAAACACCTATTTCACAAAGAACAACTACCCCTAAGGAATATCAAGTACTTTAGACCCTCCTTGAAGTGAAAACATCCACCTTAGAACTAATGTCTTCAACACCTGATGATGGATCTCTATTTATCTAACATATCCACAAACTCTCTCTCTATATTATATAATCCTCTCACATAGGCATACCACAATCTCTCTCCTTCTTTAGTCAATTTGTCCTCATATGCACACTCAGACCTCTTTGCATATCCTTAGATTATAAGAGAAATTTTTAACACCAAAAATTTGACCTATAGGTCATACACATAGTCATCAATCTGATCTGATCATCAATTCATCAACTGCGCATTCTACCTCTCCTTCACTCCATAACTCACACATACCTTGCACAAGTCTTTCTCCAATTAAAGTCTTCCACAAGCCTAGAAACCAACACATTTGATTTTAATATATATATAGAAATCATTAATTAAAAATATCATAATATTTATCATCATCTACAATACATGCCTTCACCCTTAAGGCATCTCACATGGGTCACACTTAAGCACAATCCACTTTCAAATAGGCCTAAGTCACTTTTAGGTCCTATAGGGACCCATTCAGCTTCTTGACACTTTTTTGAGCAAATAAATAACATAAGAACACTTTGTAAAAGCATGGACCCATTATACATGATCTATAGGTCCCCCTTAAGTGCTAAAATCCATCATAATACCCTTTTACTCAAGCATAATCCACTCAAACAACTCTCTATACACATAGACACCATGAACAAATACACAGTCAACTTGTAAACCTTTGTTCATACTACATATTATTAGACAAACCTAAAAAATTCACATAGAGAATCCTCATGGAGTCTACAACACTTCCCAATCACCAATTCATCAATATATATCAAAATAATATCTACATAAGCTCAATTACTCTTCTTGGGTCACTTGCATAACAAACATGAAACCACAGTCAAATTTGAAGCTCAATATTTTTTATATACACACTTATAGATATTCAAATCCATGTTTCTAGATGTGCCTTAGAGTCCTCTACACATTTTATTTTTACTACATGAGAAAATTTGTCTTCTATCAAAAGATATGGCCTAAAGACCAGACACTGGTTTTTCCTTTTATAAAATTTAAATATTTAAATGTCAACGAACATAGTTAAACTTCACCCACTTTGCTCACATCTCGTGTCCTCTTAGATTTCCATCAATCTTTCACCATCAATATTGTCTAAAATTTAATGCATAGGCATCAATTCTCTGTAGACATCTAAATCTGGCCACTGATAACCTCTAATCAGGCTTTTGGCCAATTTTTACCCAAAACACACAAATTTGGCCTAAAAACACTAAAACATGCTAAATGATGTAAAAATGACAGATTCAATTGCCAATTTTGGCTAGTGTATCACTAAATGAGGTAATGCAATTTATGGGCTAGCTAACTTTGATCAAATCATTTCGAGTCAAAATGCCAATTTTGAACCTAGGTGCTTTGGATTGCTCTTTCCTATCAAATATTCTACACAAGACACGTGCATTTTTTATTTGATGTTTATAACATCCTAAATGGGAATATTATTCTAATGCATTTGACATCACCTTGCAATTCCAATCTAGTTAAATTTTGGACCAATAACAAGGCATTATGATCAATTTGAGTAATTTGTGCACAAAGTGCTTAAACATGCTTAAGAGCTAATTAACCCAAATTAGATCTTAATTGATAATTCCATGAAAAATTGTTGAATATTTGTTTTGGAAATGAATATGGAATATTTGAATCATCAGGTGACCTCATTTCTTGGGAAGACATCCCTAGGCCATAAATGCGATAAATATCAGGATTCATGCCCTCCATGCCTCATCAATGCCTTCTATGATGCCCTCCATGCCTCTTAATTGCCCCTTATTAGAATGTTATGATGAGGATAATTATAAACTTAATTTCAAAAATTAAATTAATCCTCAACCGCACATCTCAATCTCAGGATGGATGGTTTAGGTTGATTTTAAACATTTGCAAAAATCTATAAATAGAGAGGCCATGAACATCATTTCTAAGCTATTTTGGTGAAAAGTTATAATGCAAAAATATCTGAAAAAGCCATTGCAATTAGTGTTACCATGCCAAATTGATTCCAAGCCAAGCCAAGCCTTAAGCCAAAAGTGCCAAGGAGAGATGGATGTAGCCAAGCTTCCATTGCCAAGGACTTCATGAGTATAAGCCGAGCAAGCCACTACTACAAAGGCATTTAGAGCATCCAAGGAAGGTGAAAGAATTTTTGTGTTTTATTCCTTAATTTTTATTTGTGTTTTTCATTTGTTACCAAGCTCTCCCTGGTGTCTAGCCCTAGAGATGTTATGCTAGTTAGTGTGTTTCTTTCATTTTATTTTCATTTTGAAACTAACATGATACTAAACATCCTCTCTCGAGTCAAATTGTTAGATCACATAATGGCATGCTTAATGGGACTAAATGCATCTCACACATGAATAAGATCATTTTTTAGCTTTAAAATATTCATTTAGACCCTTAAAACTCTTGCAAATTAATTTTCTAACTTTTTTTTTGTCATTTTTGTTTGCCACAGGTTTACACAGTAACCAACGTCGGCTAATAAGACCGACATTAGTTGGATAACTTAACCAACATCAGTTATTAAAATCGACATCAGTTGGATACCTATCATCAGTCACATTGGTATAATCGATGAAGGTTAGATAATCATCATCGATTAGAAAATGTAACCATCCTCTGTTATATAAATCGACGTTGGTCATTGTGTTTTTCTTAAAACACAGACCCGAGAGCTCTTTTTTTAAAGTTCATTATTTCAAACCTAAAGAGCTTCAAGGCTAAAATACATGATAACATTTTCGTTGTAAGACCAATCTTGACATTTTCTAAAAACATATTTAACCTTTTTCATGCTTAAAAATCAATTAGGAACCTTGTTTTGGTGTTTAACAAAAAAATTAGATGTTTATGGTGAATGTTTTTAAAGTTTGAAATTAAGATCAAGTGGTCAAATTAACACCAACTCATTTTCCATTTGAGCTTAAAAATGAACTCACCTTTTCAAAGCTTTTTGTATTTACTTAGTTTATTTAGATTAAAATTTTGTTTGGCAAAAAGAGGGATGTTGTGTGTATGCTCTTCCATTTGTCCCCTTTAGGGAACCCTTGGAATTAAAAGTGCCATTCCTATTACAAGTAGCCTAGTCCAAGGCTTAGAAATAAATGTCTAAAGCACTCCCCAAAAACTCATCAAAGTTTGGGTGACCTTGAAAATGACCATAAAATATTTCTACTTTCATGCTTTCTTTATTTTTATGAAAACTTGGCTTGCAAGGGGGACTTCATCACCTCCCATGAGTTCTTTAGGGAAGCTTTGACCCAGGGTTTCACCTCCTAACATTGACTTCATTTGGCTCCTAATTGGAGTTGCACACAGGATGTAGTGGCACTTTGGACATCACAATACACTGAGCAAACAATAAGATGTAGTGGTTACAAAAAGGAATAGACCTTTTTGCAATAAACTAAGTGATATGGACCTAAATTCTATGCTTTTCTTTTGCATTATTTGGCATGAAAGTCATTATGCAATTGATTCCCCTAGAATGTTTGGAAACTTGTTAGATCTTAGACAAATCCCCACTTACCATGAAAGTATTGTTGGTGTAAAGTATGCCTCAAGGTACATGTCATAGTACTATCATTTGAGAGAAGGGGAGGTGTAAAAACCCTACTATATAATGTGCATTTAATTTTGGATGAACACTTAAAATCCTCTCAAATGACGTATATTGACAGATTCCAACAATACCAAGAAACCTTGTTAGTTTAGGATCTAAGAGCGATTAATTAGTTGGTCTTGTCCTAGATTAAAATCTTGTTTGAATTCAAAACTTGGTGTAAACAAATAATTCAAACCAAAAACATGGTCCTCATTTTCCTTTGAATAAAGAGGCACTATGCTGCCTTTGTGAGATCATCAATTTACCTTGTTCAAAGTTCATTAAAAGCTTGGGAGTCATATCATCCACTTTGGCACAGTTATGCTTCCCAATTGAGTCTAGACTTTTACCAAATTTATTTTAAGTCCTTCACTTATAATCTAAATTTAGAATTTCACATTTATAAGTTCATAGGGTTGATGTGTTAAATGGGTTCACCATTTGTATTAAACTTGAGGGAACTTAGGTTTAATTTCCAATTTGGGTTGAAGGCTGTTTAAGAATCATAATCATTGTCATCACTTGATAGACTTAAGCCATTTTGTGCTAAACACTTGCACTTTGAGTCTATGCACCATAACATTTTTAGTCAAGAAAAGTAGTTTATGCTATCAAAATTATGGAAAATTATCTTTGCCTTAGAGATTTTTTGAAACAAACTTTTTTGTCACACTTTTTGGGTAGTGTAACATTGGTAATCTACCCAAAACATTTAAAATATTATTTCATAGACCCTCTTGCATAGAGTTCAAATTTGTTCCTACATTTTTATACTAATCCAAGTGTCCTTTTATGATCCTTTGTCTAAAATAAAGTTATACTGTTCACTTTTGTCTAGCTTTATTTGTCAAAAGAACCAAGTTTTATACCATTATTTATGAGAAAATAAACTCTCTAAAAGTGCCTTTTGTTTCATACCTTATACCTAGTTGATTAAGTTCATGTCCAACAATCAAATGCCTAGTGTTTTTTATAAGTGTTTCATATCCATTAGATTAAACCTTTCATATATTTCAAAGTCTAAATTTTGATGTCGTTTGGCCAAGAGTCCTAGCACATGCCTTGATTGAGCCTAGATTTTGATGCCACATTTGGCCAAAAGACCTAACAAATTTTAAATTCCTAAATTAGACTTAATTGAAACACTTTGACCTTAGATTTTGGCATTCTAATTTTTGGTTGATTTGCTTTATTATCTTTGTGTGAACAATGAAACATTAGATACTTCATGCTAACTTGTTTCCTCACAAATATTTGCATAAACTTTTTGATCCTTTTGATGAATCTATACCAAGTTGAAACATCATTTGTTTTAGATTCTATCTTTTTTAGAGTTTGTATAACTCTTTGGCCTTTTATCACAAAGTATTGAATATGGATCCCAACATGTATTCCTACACTCATAGTGGACTCATGTACAATCCAGGGATTAGTAATGTAGTTGCACAAGAAGAAATGGTGCAAGACCCCTATGTGGATAATATTTCTTATGTAATGATCTTGATCTTCAATATATGCAAAAATACCCTTAAGGTAGGGAAAAACCATATAGTAATCCTTTAGGAAGGAATAACTCTACAATGTCTCTTCGAGGGGACAACCTCCAATATCCTCTTACAATAGAAGACTCAATGCTTACTTGATATTTATCATGATATTCATCTCCTATACATATACATCTATCTAACCCATGGATGGGTAACCTCCTAATCCAATGTAGGCCGACCATTATCCAATGTACAGCTTCCACAAGTTACTCTATTATCCTAATATATTGTACCCATATAACTAAGGGGATGTGTGCCACATGTCGACATCTCCATACCCATATACATCAATATATCATATCCCTTGGTACATAGCAGCTTATGAGATGGATTTTTATCCCTCTTATAGTACTCGATCAGGGGCACAAAGACAAGATCCATTGGCTAATTATTTGGTTAACACACCACCTTATTCATAATAAGACCAAGAATAAGCCACACAATACCTAGCTATAATACCCACAGTGGATGAGCCAATTTTTCAACAGTCATATTCTACTAATATGGCTTCCACGTATGGCCCATTTTTGTTTGAGCGACATTTGTTAAAGAACAAAGACAAGATTTTGGTTAGATCCATAGAGGTAGGGGCCAAGTTTCTAGCAAACTTCCCTCATGAAAATTTACCAAGTGTAGTAAGAGTGCCCCACAATATCATTTATGTTCAGTAAACTTCTTCTAGCAATCCTATGGCTCTAGTCCAAACAACATATCAAGACCCTAATATATCTAATCAAGGCAAAAACATCATGGAATATCACTTTAACCAAATGCAGACAATAGATCAAACCTACCTGAATCTAGCACTTAATTTCAATTAGATGAACATGGTGAGTAAGCCTCTTATTGACCTAGTTCCTTCAATAGGAGTGTTGATAGAGTTAACTAGACAAGATAATTTGAGTTCTGACCTATTCATACAAACCACTTCGATAGATAACTTAATGCATATTCCCATTATTGAATAAGTGTCTTTGACCTCTATATAGAATAGTGAGCCAAACATAGTGGATAATATGAAAATAATGTCCAATCCTGATCAAAGTGGTACTAACGCACAAATAACTAGCCAACATGTGCCTATAGTTAATCCCATGAGTAGATCATCATACTAGGGAATAGGAGTTTTTACACCCCAACCTCAACCAACTGCTTCCTTAAGTGTACAATTTATGGGATTAGGTAATCAAACAATGGCTAATGTCATGCCTCAATGATAGAATGTGACAAACCGTATTCCTCAACAAGTAACAAGTAGTATTTCACAATAGCTGAGATAATCTAGTGTATCAATGCAATAGAGGACAAATACATTGCCACCTTAATCAGGGGAAATAAGTGTTCCATATCACTAGGTAACGATGAGCATACCTCTTCCATCATAGACTAATATTCCAATTCAAAACAAAGCAATGACTAGTCAATAATGTGCAAATATTGGTCAGCGATAAATGCCAAATCTAAAACCTATTTTTACTTCCTCACAGGGATTCATGCAACAAGGCAGTTCCCATGTTTCTCAAGTACCTAATAGACAACCGTTGGTTCAAAATGTGCCAAAAATTTAGAGACAGGGTCTTGGTCCGTAAGTTCCCACTCAACAACAAGGTTTGATTAGTTGGTAGCATGTCTCTTTTCAACCACAACAGGCACAATATAGTTATATCTCTCTATCTCAACCATAAAATCCTCTAAGTCAAACCTTTATTGCCAACCCAAACTAGAATATCATACAACCAACAATGCAATTTCAAGTACATCATTATCCATGTATGCATATTCCTAATCTATTCCCAAACCAAACCAATGTGTGCCAATAGGTATCTCCATCATACCCTGGTCAAAGTGTCTCACTTATGACCTCCCAACCATCTACCCAAACTAATTTTCTCCCTCAAACCAATGTTCCTTCTAGTTTCTTATCCCAAGAATTGTAACAAATGAAGGATATAATTGCTACCATTTAGGCTAGGAAACAGACTAAAAATTTTAAATTAGATGACGTGTGTTCCTACCCATTCAACATGGAGTATTTGTAGATACCATTTCCTCCAGGATACAAACCACCAAAATTTGACAAATACAAAGGGAAAGGTGACCCTAAGGCTCATTTGACCAAATTCTTTATCACATGTCAACCAATGGCATATAACAACATATACCATTTACTTTTGTTTCCATGGAGCTTGGTTGGACAAGCCTTGAAATGGTTTTTAAAGTTGCCCAAAAATTCAGTAATAGATTTTCATGATCTTTCTGATAAGTTTGTGTAACACTTTTCCTATAATCTCAAGCATGAGATTTCATTAGTGGACTTAACAAAATCAAAGCAAAAAGATGGTGAGAGTTTTGCAAGTTATTTATAGTGATGGACAGCCCTTGTAAGCTATTTCACCCATAGTTTACTAGATAAACAATTAGCCGCTATGTTTACTAAAAAATTTCATAGTGAGATAGCTTATCATCTGAAACTCCAATGTGCACATACTTTCAAAGAGATCATTGATAAAGGTTTGTTGATCGAGTGGGAAATCATAATTAAAGGAGTCATCAAACTTAATTGAACTAATCAAAATAAAGGTACCAATTAGGGGAATGACCAACATCAACATCCTATTCAAGCGCAAGCATTGCAACCAACACATGCCAATAACCAAGAAATATCAAAGTAATTCCACTACAATAAGAATGTTATGAGAAATGGAGTAATTGAATCTTGTCATGTCCAAATAGTGTAAACATCATTTGCACCACCTTTTTAGCTTACTCTTACCTAGTAACCTCTCTAACCAATGCCACAAACACAATAACCAAGACCTACACAACAAATACAACAACCTTTACCATTACAAACCCCTCCTCCTAAGAGAACCAGGCCTACACATCGTGTCTTTAGTGAACTAGGAGAACATATTGAGTCTATTTTTCAAAAGATTGCTACCATTAATCTGATTAGTTGGCCTATACCAAAGCATTATCTATAAGGTATTCCTTATCTTGATTGGTACTATAAAAACAAATTTTGTGACTATCATCAGGTCAACAAGCAGGCATAATCAATGAAGATATGTCCAAATCAAAAATTTAAATGAGAATATATTAAAGAATGGGGAGATAACATTGGATAATGGTGCTTCCACTTCCAGTCAAACTCTTGGGATTTATCAAAACCCCTTTCCTTGACAACCAACTAATAAACCTATCAACAATAGAACAATGAACAAAACCAAGGTCGGAAATGGTAACAACCAACAAACCTACCATGTAGTTGTACATGACTACAATAAGTTTGTATGTTATATTTTATGGGGTAGTGTTAATACCATCTCCATTAATCCTAGACCAAGCATTAATCAGTATAGACTATTGCTAAACAACAACATTCAACCAAATTACCTAGATAATCCTTCTTTGACCTGGGAATGCACACATACAAACCAACAAACTAAGACTTCCCATTTTGAACCTTATATCAACAAATCATCCTTATCATGTGACCACATATGAGTGCACTGACAACTGAGACTTGTCTTCTCTAGTCCCACACCATTCCTAACATTGGTTAGCAATAATGGTCCAGTATTTAATCCTGATTGTGCAATCACAACTTGGGGGTCAAAGGTTACTATCTCAGAACCACAACCATTTTCCACTTTTCTTGTCATCCAACCAACCATTCAACATTAGAATAAACCATTCACTACTAACCAAGATAATAAGTTTGATATTGTGGAACAATTACATAAGACACCAACACAAATTTCAATTTTAGATTTACTACGAATGTCAATAATCCACAAGAACATCTTGAATGAGTTTTTGACCCAATCCACTATTTCTAGTGAAATATCCCTTAATAAATTTCAAGCTTTGGTTGGACACCTAGCTTTAGCCCAACAAGTCATATTCAACCAAAGCGATCTGTATTCCCTTGGCCCACTCCATAATAATCCATTATACATAAAAGTTTATATAAGATGGCATAAAGTCAAATGTGTCCTTATAGACAATGGATCAGGCCTCAACATAGTGTCTCTAAAGCTCATCAAGCTTCTTGGCTACACAATGGCATATCTTTAGCTAGAAACAATAACCATCAAAGTCTAAAGAGAATCCCAAGGCACCATTAGTTTGTTAGTTATCATTGGGCCTTTGACCCATGATACACTTTACCATGTGATTGATCTTGAGTTATCATATAATATGCTTTTAGGTAGGCCTTGGTTACATGAGATTCATACAGTCCCATCAATGTTGCACCAATGTATCAATTTTTCCCACTTAGGGATGGAAGTGAATATTTCAGGAGATTTACACCCATATGAACACTACAAGCATCTTGAGGATAAATTTCAAAGCTATAATTATCAGTATGGCATGAATCCAAGTTCCAAGCAAGATAAAAGAAAGGCTATACTTATTGATCCTTCACCAGATAATTGCATAGATCCTAATACCTAGGATTCCCTTTCCCACATGTCACCTTTTAAAGCTTCTAATCATTTCACCATTTCAGATAATGGATCGGGAGAGTATGTGACCCATGATACATTTCATTTTTCCAATCTTATTCAGAATCCAAAAACCTTTGGGCAACCTAAATTCACCCCACATATGCATTAGCAATAAAAGAACAAAGATAAGGGACCTTTCACATTTGTACCATCATCTGGCCTAGAACCTAACCCTCTTGAAGGGGATGAATCATGATTATACATCGATAACCAAGCTGATTATTATAAAAATGCAAAGTATCTTATTGCCAATAAGATCATAGAGCATCACAATTATGAAGGAAGAGGCCTCAGACTGAATCAACAAGGAACCATCAAGCCAATTTCCATGACTAAGTATGAAAGACTTTATGGACTTGGATTTAAACTGCTTGGGGGTAACCCCACATATCTTATTCAAACTCCATCACTAATGACTAGTGATGATGAAGTTGATAGTGAAGCCGAGTCTGATCATAGCCTCATTTTTGATGACCTGGCTAAAACCAACCTGCTTGATAATAATGCCATTTGTACCCTTACCCTGGCCATTCATTGCAACCCATTACCATTATATTATCCCCAACTAATAGATTGAGACCAATAAGAATCCAGTCTGTCTATTGATGAGTTCTAGAATGATGAGGAATTCTATGACTTCTTAGGCCTTAGATATAACATTCCATTGGGAGATCACAAATCAAGATTCTCAATCACATTGGATCATGTAGCCTATTTTGGAGAGAGAGTGAGCACCCTTAACCAAAAAAAATAAGTAAAACATTGAGGTCCTAAAGTGAAAACCTCTTTGAGGTGCTTTCTAACTAGGGAAAAAGTAAAGATAAAGGCTAGTCTAGTTGTGAAAACCTATTTTAGGCACCATTAGATGGAGGTGTTCATTCTTCTTCAAATTTAGACCAAGAGATGACCAACGATAAACTTGCCTGTGGATCTGAGTTCAAATTTGAGTGACAACAAGTATTTGATCAAATTAGTCAAGAATTTATAACTATTTTTGTCACATGGCTAGATCTCCCATTATGGAACTTAGATTCATCATGCCTAGGAGAAGTTGAAAATCAAGTCCTAATGGAGGACCCTGACATAAGTCAACAATTTAAGTCATTGCCTATTATCCTAGAAGATGGTTTGACCCTTTTATTCAAAAATATAATAGAGGTAAATATTAGGACTCCATTAGACTTGAAATAGATAAAATTAGGTGCATCCCTCCCTAAGGAGGAACATGACGTCTTTACAACTCTATTGAGAGAATTTTTAGATATCTTTGCATGGGCCTATTCTGACATGCCAGGTTTAAATCCCACTTTGGTTCTGTACCACCTTATGGTTAGTCCTTACGTCAAACTGATAAAACAAAAGCTACATAAGATGCATCTTGACATTGCTATATTGGTAAAGAAAGAGTTGGAAAAACTCTTAGAAGTAGGATGTATCCAATCCATTGACTACTTAGAATATATCTCTAATGTGGTACCTATTAGTAAAAACCCCGAAGGGATCAAAATTTGTACTAACTTTTGGGACATCAACAAAGCTTGTCCTAAAGATAATTTTCCCTTACCTAATATCGACATGGTCATTGACTCTATGGCAGGTTATAAAATGCTTGCACTCATAGATGGCTTTTTAGGATACAACTAGATCAGAATAACACCAAAAGACTAACATAAAATAGTGTTCACCACTCCATGGGGAAAATTTTGTTATCAGGTAATGCCATTTGGCCTTAATAATGTGGGAGATACATATCAAAGAGCCATGACTATCATATTCCATGATATGATGCATGATATTGTTGAAGACTATGTAGATGACATATTAGAAAAATCTAAAACTAGGGCTGACCATCCAGTAGTGATGTATAAGATATTTAAAAGATTACAGGAGTACAAAGTTAGACTCAATCCAAAAAAATGTGTATTCCATGTAACTTTAGGGAAATTACTTAGTTCATCATGTCTCGTAGAGGTATTGAAGTCAATCTGGCTAAAATGCATGCTATAACCAAGATACCACCACCAACCAATTTAAAGCAAATCCATAGTTTGCAAGGTAATATCTTATCAATCTGATGTTTCATCTCTCAATTAGTAGACAAGTGTCATCCATTTACACACCTTTTAAATAAGGGAGTTACATTTCACTGGGATGATCACTGCCAAACAACTTTTTAACAACTCAAAGACTATCTTGTTAATCTGCCTATTTTATTACCTCTTATGCCTAGAAAGCCATTCTTGTTATACCTATCAGCTATCAACCATGCTCTAGGGGTACTCTTGGCTCAACATGATGACAATGGAAAAGAGCATGCCGTATACTACTTAAGTCATACCTTAGTTACATATGAACATAACTATGCACCTATTGAAAAAACTTGTCTGGCCATGGTCTTCATAGCTCAAAAATTGTGCCATTACATGTTGAATAATAAGACCATGGTCATTTAAAAAGTAGATCCACTCAGGTATTTACTATCTAAAATAGCACTGCAAGGTAGAATGGCTAAATGGATCATGCTTCTTAGAGAGTTTGACATAGAGTATGTCAATCAGAAGGCAATCAAGGGACAAGTTCTTATAGATCAAATTACTGAATCACCTCTCATAGAAACACAACCACTCACATTTCAATTACCCAATGAAACCATAATGACCATCATTGATACACCCCTTGAGGAGCAACCCTAGAAGCTATATTTTGATGGTTCATTTACTGTACATGGATCAGGGGTAGGTATATTGTTTATTACACCATAGGGGGATCAATCCCTAACTCATTCAAAATTATCTTTCTCTATACAAAAAACATGGCCGAGGATGAAGGACTTATTACAGGACTTCAATAGGTAGTGCATTAGAACATATCTCATCTTAGAGTTTATGGTGATTCTCAATTAATCATCAATCAGGTCACATATCATTTTTAGACCAAAGATGACAAGTTAGTTCCATATAAAGCCATGGTCGACACTCTTAAATAACAAATTGCCAACATTTAGTTTGAGCACATACCAAGGGCTAGTAACAAAACTATAGATGACATGGATACTATTGGCTCTCTAATTTGACAAATAGATAAAGCTAGAGAGTATCAGTTCCTCATTGATAATTTGTCAGCACCGGCTCATGAACCTCTAACCATCATAATGATTTGTGATATTGTTGGTCCTAATTATATATGGTACTGAGACCTTTAAAAATACCTTCAAGACCAATTTATACCACCTAACCTATCTCAAAAACAAACTAAAGCCTTCATTCATCATTCCAATCATTATACTCTACTCAGATCCACCCTTTACCATCATAGTTTTGATGGAACTCTACTTTGTTGTTTAACTTCGGCAGAGTCTACACTAGTGTTAAGAGAAGTTCATGAAGGAGTATGTGGAGCTCATTCTAGTTGGGAATTCCTATCCAAAAATATCTTGTGTACTAGTTATTATTGGCCCATAATAGACGCAAATGCCATTGCATATGTAAAAAAGTGTTAGGTTGTGGAGCTAAAAGCTTCACTGATGCAGACATGGAGAAGGCCATTGGAGGGGTTGCTGAAGGTTGCTAAGCGTCAAAGAAACCGGCGTCGGTCTGATCAGCCGACGTTGGCAGGACAGTGAAGAGAAGCAACCGACGTCGGTCAGGGATCGGCCGGCGTCGGTCACCTCCAGGCAGACAGGGACCAACGTCGGTCGCCTGTGTGGTTCGACTGCGAGCTAATTACGGGCAGTTAGCTAACGAACCAAGTGTTTGCATGATTAGAGCTATTTTTAGACTGAGAGCTGCGGATCTAATTATTGTAATTAGATGTCTAATTATTGTTTGGATGAGATCTATATAATAGACTCATGGTTGTATTGGAAATGCATTCTAGTTTGAGTTGAGCAAAGTTTGCTCCTTCTATGTGTGAAGTGAGTAAGGGTGTTCCTCCTATTTCCCTATCAGTGCCAAGCTTGGTACTGGTTGGAGAATCATAAGGACTTGGTGAGGCAAGGACAAGGGTTCTTCAGGTGTGTAGGATCTTGGTCACAGTTGCATGGCCTATATAGGAGATCTACATGGTAAGTAAGATCATTGATCTGCAGGTGTATGTGTGTGTAAGGTCAAGGTTCACAGGTGAGCAGAACCGTGTTTGATTTGCAGGTGTGCAGGATCATATAGACAGCAACACAACAGGGAGCAGTATCAGGTAGGATCTACTTGGAGTACAGGTGTGTACTCAGATAGAGCAAAGAGGAAGGCAAGGGAGTTCCTTCCATAAGTATGGTCTGTTGAAGTGCAGGTTATTGCAGGTTCATGGGAGATCTACTTGAAGTACCTTGAGTACTTGTGGAGCACGTTGAGTGCTTGTGGAGTGCATGTAGCACTTGTGGTGTGCGTGGAGCACAGGAGGTGAACACCAACTCTGTATTTTGAGTTGGGTGTTGGGACCTGAGAGGGAGAGCTTTGGGGAGAAGATTTACTGTTCACTTGAGGTGTGGGAAACCTCTATAAGGTGGTGGAGAAGAAGTGGCATCTTCTTTATTGTATTCTTTTCTGTATAAAGTGTTAATACAATTTGTGTATTGTCTCTCATATCATGTGTTACTCTGAATTCTAGTTACTTGTTGAATCTAGTTATTTCCGCATATTAAGTTGCTTGAATTTGGTAATCAATTGTGTGCTTCTGGGTTGGTCATATTTCCCAACAAGTGGTATCAGAGCTAAGGTTGCAGGGAGCAGGTTTTGTGTTTGGTTACAGGGCACTCTTAGGGGTTTCTGATTGAGTGGGAGTAGAGCAACGGCAGATGAAAGTAAGCTAAGAATGGAGGAGTTGAAAAGCACAGATGGTCACTCACGGTCCTATAGAAAGAAAGAGCAGGTAAAAGATTATTGTTGGTTGGTAGCAGATCAACGTGAAGGAACTGAAGAAGCAGATGTAGCAGGTGTTGTTGCACAGGATGCTCTGGGAGGTTTCTTGGATAAAGTTGAATCTTGGATAAAAGATTCGGTTGCCTCTTTCCATGCAGTTCCTAGGTAGAGGAGCTGGTGAGCCTTGCCAAAGAATTGGAAAAGGGGAAGTGAAGCTGAAATTGCAGGCGGCCAACACACATGTGTTGATGAAGGTCATGCAGGGCCCAGGTTTGGAGATATGGCTAATTTCTTCAGAAAGATTGGGTGATGAGAGATGCACAAGAACTCTCACAGCGGATGCACTTGAATTAGCTGGTGGTAAGAAAACAGGTACCCTTTATCTACTTGTTTATATTATTGATTCTTATTTTGTTGCAGAGACGTGGCTTCGTAGGCTTGGTCACATGAGCAGGAAGGAGATGCATGTTCTTAAGCAGAAGACAGATATATTTGACAGGCTTAAGAACTGGAAAGCCTTGGTGTTTATGGAGGAGATGGCAGACAGAACCCAGTGGATGTGGCTGGATACTTTTGAGCAGGGCAGTTTGGACATGGGTATTGATTCAAAGGAGCTCACGGGTAAAAAGTCATCACTCACAGGTGAACACAGGTACCGATGTCAGTCAGGAGGAACCGGCGTCGAACAGACAGGTGCCGATGTCGGTCATGTGCAGACCGAAGCCGGCGATGTCGGGCAGGGTAAGACCGACGTCGGTCATGGGACCGACGTCGGCAGTATGTAAGACCGATGTCGGTCAGGAGGACCGACGTCGGCAGAAGGGACACCACAGGGTCGGTAGTCAGGGACAGACGCATGGGAATCGACGTCGATCGGATGCAGACTGTGGAGTGACCGAGGTCGGTCACTGTAACGGATTTTGGGTGGACAGCACGCTGTCAAGGAGTCTCAAACACCCATATGGAGGACTGAAGATGTAAGTAGGCCCTCAAATTCGTTGTTCCTCTTCTTTATACATGTTGCTGATTGTAGAGCAGGAAGGATCCAGGAAACAGGTGTGAGCTTGGCATGGATGAGGATGTGATTCCTTAGAAGAGAACCAAACAGGTGTTTTTGGTAGGGTTGCCAGCTGGTATGAAAGCACAGAGACGAATGGATTCTTTAGTAGAAGAATAGAGAGAATGGATACGTGAGACGAAAGACCAGGTATATGGTCTTGTGGAGCTGCAGGACAGTGGTACAGGTTTTGACAGGTGGAGGACGAAGCATGGCTTCAGTCAATGTCAGGGAACTACTGTGGTTTGCCTTACCAGGAGGATGATGAGTCATGACATCATTTTGTTGCTGTATGTGGATGGTATGTTTTGCTAGCAGGATTGTACATACAAGGTTTTGCTGAGCTAAGGGTAAGATTAGTTTAGTGGCATGTCAGGAGGAGTTTGGAGCAGCGAAATTCTTTGACATGGGAGACATGGAGATCACAGGTTGATTTTGTCTCGAGTGGGAGCTGATGTGAATCATGTGTTGGCGAGGTTCAGGGTACAGAGCCAGAGCACACTAAGGGCTGGACAGGTACAGTGTCCGAAATCACATGAGGTCTGGTATAGACCTGAGTATTCCCATGCAGTGGGAGCTGTCAGAGAGTTAGGAACCAATTCGGGGAAGTGAGTTCTCAGGTATTTGAGAGGGACCAGCAGCAGGTATACATGCAGGGTCAGGACTTCACTACATGGATTTGTAGGTTCGGATGTGGCAGGTACTCGGATGACAGGAGGTACATCACAGGTTGTGTGGTGGGTTGTCTTCAGGGTTGAGCTTGAAGAGGGATACAAACCAGGAAACAAATTAGACGAAGTACAGGTACAGGTATAGTGCAACTATTTATCTCCAAGTGGGAGATTGTTAGGTTGTGGAGCTAAAAGCTTCACTGATGCAAACATGGAGAAGGCCATTGGAGGGGTTGCTGAAGGTTGCTAAGCGTCAAAGAAACCGGCGTCGGTCTGATCAGCCGATGTCGGCAGGACAGTGAAGAGAAGCAACCGATGTCGGTCAGGGATCAGCCGGCGTCGGTCACCTCCAGGCAGATAGGGACCGACGTCGGTCGCCTGTGTGGTTCGACTGCGAGCTAATTACGGGTAGTTAGCTAACGAACCAAGTGTTTGCATGATTAGAGCTATTTTTAGACTGAGATCTGCGGATCTAATTATTGTTTGGATGAGATCTATATAATAGACTCATGGTTGTATTGGAAATGCGTTCTAGTTTGAGTTGATCAAATTTTGCTCCTTCTGTATGTGAAGTGAGTAAGGGTGTTCCTCCTAGTTCCCTATCAGTGCCAAGCTTGGTAATGGTTGGAGAATCATAAGGACTTGGTGAGGCAAGGACAAGGGTTCTTCAGGTGTGTAGGATCTTTGTCACAGTTGCATGGCCTATATAAGAGATCTACATGGTAAGTAAGATCATTGATTTGTAGGTGTATGTGTGTGCAAGGTCAAGGTTCACAGGTGAGCAGAACCGTGTTTGATTTGCAGGTGTGCAGGATCATATAGACAGTAACACAACAGGGAGCAGTATCAGGCAGGATCTACTTGGAGTACAGGTGTGTACTCAGATAGAGCAAAGAGGAAGGCAAGGGAGTTCCTTCCATAAGTATGGTCTGTTGAAGTGCAGGTTATTGCAGGTTCATGGGAGATCTACTTGAAGTACCTTGAGTACTTGTGGAGCACGTGGAGTGCTTGTGGAGTGCGTGTAGCACTTGTGGTGTGCATGGAGCACAAGAGGTGAACACCAACTCTGTATTTTGAGTTGGGTGTTGGGACCTGAGAGGGAGAGCTTTGGGGAGAAGATTCACTATTCACTTGAGGTGTGGGAAACCTCTGTAAGGTGGTGGAGAAGAAGTGGCATCTTCTTTATTGTATTCTTTTCTGTATAAAGTGTTAATACAATTTGTGTATTGTCTCTCATATCATGTGTTACTCTGAATTCTAGTTACTTGTTGAATCTGGTTATTTCCGCATATTAAGTTGCTTGAATTTGGTAATCAATTTTGTGCTTCCGGGTTGGTCATATTTCCCAACAAGTGGTATCAGAGCTAAGGTTGCAGGGAGCAGGTTTTGTGTTTGGTTACAGGGCACTCTCAGGGATTTCTGATTGAGTGGGAGTAGAGCAACGGCAGATGAAAGTAAGCTAAGAATGGAGGAGTTGAAAAGAACAGATGGTCACTCACGGTCCTATGGAAAGAAAGAGCAGGTAAAAGATTATTGTTGGTTGGTAGCAGATCAGCGTGAAGGAACTGAAGAAGCAGATGTAGCAGGTGTTGTTGCACAGGATGCTCTGGGAGGTTTCTTGGATAAAGTTGAATCTTGGATAAAAGATTCGGTTGCCTCTTTCCATGCAGTTCCTAGGTAGAGGAGCTGGTGAGCCTTGCCAAAGAATTGGCAAAGGGGAAGTGAAGCTGAAATTGCAGGCGGCCAACACACAGGTGTTGATGAAGGTCATGCAGGGCCCAAGTTTGGAGATATGGCTAATTTCTTCAGAAAGATTGGGTGATGAGAGATGCACAAGAACTCTCACAGCGGATGCACTTGAATTAGTTGGTGGTAAGAAAATAGGTACCCTTTATCTACTTGTTTATATTACTGATTCTTCTTTTGTTGCGGAGACGTGGCTTCGTAGGCTTGGTCACATGAGCAGGAAGGAGATGCATGTTCTTAAGCAGAAGACAGATATATTTGACAAGCTTAAGAACTGGAAAGCCTTGGTGTTTATGGAGGAGATGGCAGACAGAACCCAGTGGATGTGGCTGGATACTTCTGAGCAGGGCAGTTTGGACATGGGTATTGATTCAAAGGAGCTCGCGGGTAAAAAGTCATCACTCATAGGCGAACACAGGTACCGATGTCAGTCAGGAAGAACCGGCGTCGAACAGACAGGTGCCGATGTCGGTCATGTGCAGACCGAAGCCGGCGATGTCGGGCAGGGTAAGACCGACGTCGGTCATGGGACCGACGTCGGCAGTATGTAAGACCGATGTCGGTCAGGAGGACCGACGTCGATAGAAAGGACACCGCAGGGTCGGTAGTCAGGGACATACGCATGGGAACCAACGTCGGTCAGATGCAGACTGTGGAGTGACCGAGGTCGGTCACTGTAACGGATTTTAGGTGGACAACACGCTGTCAAGGAGTCTTAAACACCCATACGGAGGACTGAAGACGTAAGTAGGCCCTCAAATTCGTTGTTCCTCTTCTTTATACATGTTGTTGATTGTAGAGCAGGAAGGATCCAGGAAACAGGTGTGAGCTTGGCATGGATGAGGATGTGATTCCTTGGAAGAGAACCAAACAGGTGTTTTTGTTAGGGTTGCCAACTGGTATGAAAGCACAGAGACGAATGGATTCTTTAGTAGAAGAATAGAGAGAACGGATACGTGAGACGAAAGACCAGGTATATGGTCTTGTGGAGCTGCAAGACAGTGGTACAGGTTTTGACAGGTGGAGGACGAAGCATGGCTTCAGTCAATGTCAGGTAACTACTGTGGTTTGCCTTACCAGGAGGATGATGAGTCATGACATCATTCTATTGCTGTATGTGGATGGTATGTTTTGCTAGCAGGATTGTACATACAGGGTTTTGCTGAGCTAAGGGTAAGATTAGTTTAGTGGCATGTCAGGAGGAGTTTGGAGCAGCGAAATTCTTTGACATGGGAGACATGGAGATCATAAGTTGATTTTGTCTCGAGTGGGAGCTGATGTGAATCATGTGTTGGCGAGGTTCAGGGTGCAGAGCTAGAGCACACTAAGGGCTGGACAGGTACAGTGTCTGAATTCACATGAGGTCTGGTATAGACCTGAGTATTCCCATGTAGTGGGAGCTGTCAGAGAGTTAGGAGCCAATTCGAGGAAGTGAGTTCTCAGGTATTTGAGAGGGACCAGCAACAGGTATACATGCAGGGTCAGGACTTCACTACATGGATTTGTAGGTTCGGATGTGGCAGGTACTCGGATGATAGGAGGTACATCACAGGTTGTGTGGTGGGTTGTCTTCAGGGTTGAGCTTGAAGAGGGATACAAATGAGGAGACAAATTAGACAGAGTACAGGTACAGGTACAGTGCAGCTATTTATCTCCAAGTGGGAGATTGTTAGGTTGTGGAGCTAAAAGCTTCACTGATGCAGACATGGAGAAGGCCATTGGAGGGGTTGCTGAAGGTTGCTAAGCGTCAGAGAAACTGGCATCGGTCTGATCAGCCGACGTCGGCAGGACAGTGAAGAGAAGCAATCGACGTCGGTCAGGGATCGGCCAGCGTCGGTCACCTCCAGGTAGATAGGGACCGACGTCGATCACCTGTGTGGTTCAATTACGAGCTAATTACGGGCAGTTAGCTAACGAAACAAGTGTTTGCATGATTAGAGCTATTTTTAGACTGAGATCTGCGGATCTAATTATTGTTTGGATGAGATCTATATAATAGACTCATGGTTGTATTGGAAATGCGTTATAGTTTGAGTTGAGCAAAGTTTTCTCCTTCTGTGTGTGAAGTGAGTAAGGGTGTTCCTCCTAGTTCCCTATCAGTGCCAAGCTTGGTACTGGTTGGAGAATCATAAGGACTTGGTGAGGCAAGGACAAGGGTTCTTCAGGTGTGTAGGATCTTGGTCACAGTTGCATGGCCTATATAGGAGATCTACATGGTAAGTAAGATCGTTGATCTGCAGGTGTATGTGTGTGCAAGGTCAAGGTTCACAGGTGAGCAGAACTGTGTTTGATTTGCAAGTGTGCAGGATCATATAGACAGCAACACAACAGGGAGCAGTATCAGGCAGGATCTACTTGGAGTACAGGTGTGTACTCAGATAGAGCAAAGAGGAAGGCAAGGGAGTTCCTTCCATAAGTATGGTCTGTTGAAGTGCAGGTTATTGCAGGTTCATGGGAGATCTACTTGAAGTACCTTGAGTACTTGTGGAGCACGTGGAGTGCTTGTGGAGTGCGTGTAGCACTTGTGGTGTGCGTGGAGCACAGGAGGTGAACACCAACTCTATATTTTGAGTTGGGTGTTGGGACCTGAGAGGGAGAGCTTTGGGGAGAAGATTCACTGTTCACTTGAGGTGTGGGAAACCTCTGTAAGGTGGTGGAGAAGAAGTGGCATCTTCTTTATTGTATTCTTTTCTGTATAAAGTGTTAATACAATTTGTGTATTGTCTCTCATATCATGTGTTACTCTGAATTCTAGTTACTTATTGAATCTGGTTATTTCCGCATATTAAGTTGCTTGAATTTGGTAATCAATTGTGTGCTTCCGGGTTGGTCATATTTCCCAACAAGTGGTATCAGAGCTAAGGTTGCAGGGAGCAGGTTTTGTGTTTGGTTACAGGGCACTCTCAGGGGTTTCTGATTGAGTGGGAGTAGAGCAACGGCAGATGAAAGTAAGCTAAGAATGGAGGAGTTGAAAAGCACAGATGGTCACTCACGGTCCTATGGAAAGAAAGAGTAGGTAAAAGATTATTGTTGGTTGGTAGCAGATCAACGTGAAGGAACTGAAGAAGCAGATGTAGCAGGTGTTGTTGCACAGGATGCTCTGGGAGGTTTCTTGGATAAAGTTGAATCTTGGATAAAAGATTCGATTGCCTCTTTCCATGCAGTTCCTAGGTAGAGGAGCTGGTGAGCCTTGCCAAAGAATTGGCAAAGGGGAAGTGAAGTTGAAATTGCAGGCGGCCAACACACAGGTGTTGATGAAGGTCATGCAGGGCCCAGGTTTGGAGATATGGCTAATTTCTTGAGAAACATTGGGTGATGAGAGATGCACAAGAACTCTCACAGCGGATGCACTTGAATTAGCTAGTGATAAGAAAACAGGTACCCTTTATCTACTTGTTTATATTACTGATTCTTCTTTTGTTGCGGAGACGTGGCTTCGTAGGCTTGGTCACATGAGCAGGAAGGAGATGCATGTTCTTAAGCGAAAGACAGATATATTTGATAGGCTTAAGAACTGGAAAGCCTTGGTGTTTATGGAGGAGATGGCGGACAGAACCCAGTGGATGTGGCTGGATACTTCTGAGCAGGGCAGTTTGGACATGGGTATTGATTCAAAAGAGCTCGCAGGTAAAAAGTCATCACTCACAGGCGAACACAGGTACTGATGTCGGTCAGGAGGAACCAGTGTCGAACAGATAGGTGCCGATGTCGGTCATGTGCAGACCGAAGCCGGCGATGTCGGGCAGGGTAAGACCGACGTCGGTCATGGGACCGACGTCGGCAGTATGTAAGACCGATGTCGGTCAGGAGAACAGACGTCGGCAGAAGGGACACCGCAGGGTCGGTAGTCAGGGACAGACGCATGGGAACCGACGTCGGTCAGATGCAGACTGTGGAGTGACCGAGGTCGGTCACTGTAACAGATTATGGGTGGACAGCACGCTGTCAAAGAGTCTCAAACACCCATACGGAGGATTGAAGACGTAAGTAGGCCCTCAAATTCATTGTTCCTCTTCTTTATACATGTTGCTGATTGTAGAGCAGGAAGGATCTAGGAAACAGGTGTGAGCTTGGCATGGATGAGGATGTGATTCCTTGGAAGAGAACCAAACAGGTGTTTTTGGTAGGGTTGCCAGCTGGTATGAAAGCACAGAGATGAATGGATTCCTTAGTATAAGAATAGAGAGAACGGATACGTGAGACGGAAGACCAGGTATATGGTCTTGTGGAGCTGCAGGACAATGGTACAGGTTTTGACAGGTGGAGGACGAAGCATGGCTTCAGTCAATGTCAGGTAACTACTGTGGTTTGCCTTACCAGGAGGATGATGAGTCATGACATCATTCTGTTGCTGTATGTGGATGGTATGTTTTGCTAGCAGGATTGTACATACAGGGTTTTGCTGAGCTAAGGGTAAGATTAGTTCAGTGGCATGTCAGGAAGAGTTTGGAGCAGCAAAATTCTTTGACATGGGAGACATGGAGATCATAGGTTGATTTTGTCTCGAGTGGGAGCTGATGTGAATCATGTGTTGGTGAGGTTCAGGGTGCAGAGCCGGAGCACACTAAGGGCTGGACAGGTACAGTGTCCAAAATCACATGAGGTCTGGTATAGACCTGAGTATTCCCATGCAGTGGGAGCTGTTAGAGAGTTAGGAGCTAATTCGGGGAAGTGAGTTCTCAGGTATTTCAGAGGGACCAGCAGCAAGTATACATGCAGGGTCAGGACTTCACTACATGGATTTGTAGGTTCGGATGTGGCAGGTACTCAGATGACAGGAGGTACATCACAGGTTGTGTGGTGGGTTGTCTTCAGGGTTGAGCTTGAAGAGGGATACAAACCAGGAAATAGATTAGATGGAGTACAGGTACAGGTACAGTGCAGCTGTTTATCTCCAAGTGGGAGATTGTTAGGTTGTGGAGCTAAAAGCTTCACTGATGCAGACATGGAGAAGGCCATTGGAGGGGTTGCTGAAGGTTGCTAAGCGTCAGAGAAACCGGCGTCAGTCTGATCAGTCGACGTCAGCAGGACATTAAAGAGAAGCAACTGACGTCGGTCAGGGATCAGCTGGCGTCGGTCACCTCCAGGCAGACAGGGACCGACGTCGGTCGCCTGTGTGGTTCGACTACGAGCTAATTACGGGTAGTTAGCTAACGAACCAAGTGTTTGCATGATTAGAGCTATTTTTAGACTGAGAGCTGCGGATCTAATTATTGTTTGGATGAGATATATATAATAGACTCATGGTTGTATTGGAAATGCGTTCTAGTTTGAGTTGAGCAAAGTTTGCTCCTTTTGTGTGTGAAGTGAGTAAGGGTGTTCCTCCTAGTTCCCTATCAGTGCCAAGCTTGGTACTGGTTGGAGAATCATAAGGACTTGGTGAGGCAAGGACAAGGGTTCTTCAGGTGTGTAGGATCTTGGTCACAGTTGCATGGCCTATATAGGAGATCTACATGGTAAGTAAGATCGTTGATCTGCAGGTGTATGTGTGTGCAAGGTCAAGGTTCACAGGTGAGCAGAACCGTGTTTGATTTGCAGGTGTGTAGGATCATATAGACAGCAACACAACAGGGAGCAGTATCAGGCAGGATCTACTTGGAGTACAGGTGTGTACTCAGATAGAGCAAAGAGGAAGGCAAGGGAGTTCCTTCCATAAGTATGGTCTGTTGAAGTGCAGGTTATTGCAGGTTCATGGGAGATCTACTTGAAGTACCTTGAGTACTTGTGGAGCACGTGGAGTGCTTGTGGAGTGCGTGTAGCACTTGTGGTGTGCATGGAGCACAGGAGGTGAACACCAACTCTGTATTTTGAGTTGGGTGTTGGGACCTGAGAGGGAGAGCTTTGGGGAGAAGATTTACTATTCACTTGAGGTGTGGGAAACCTCTGTAAGGTGGTGGAGAAGAAGTGGCATCTTCTTTATTGTATTCTTTTCTGTATAAAGTGTTAATACAATTTGTGTATTGTCTCTCATATTCTGTGTTATTCTGAATTCTAGTTACTTGTTGAATCTGGGTATTTCCACATATTAAGTTGCTTGAATTTGGTAATCAATTGTGTGCTTTCGGGTTGGTCATATTTCCCAATAAAAAGTGTGAAAAATGTCAACATCATGCTAATTTGATTCATGGGCCAGCCAAAAATCTGAAACTGATGTTAACACCATGGCCATTTTCTACATGGTGACTTGACCTCATTGGGAAGATCAGCTCCACTTCATCTGATGTCCATAAACATATCCTTACTACCATCAAATATTTCACTAAGTGGGTTGAAGCTATACCCATCACTTATGTGACTAGAAAGCAAATTTCCAAATTCATTTTCAACCATCTCATTTATCTCTATGATATCCCCTCTGAAATTATATATGATAATGGAGGATCATTCAAGAACAAGGATGTAGACTAGCTATGTACTAAATATAACATCACACAACATTTTTCTACAGCATATTATCCTCAAGGTGATGGCCAAGCTGAGGCATCCAATAAAACTATTGTCAATATTCTCAAAAAGATTGTCAATGATGCCAATCATGATTGACATCTCTAGATATTCCCTATCCTTTGGGCATACCGTATCAATCATCATACCCTCATAGGAGCCACTCCATACTCACTTATTTATGGTACTAAATCCATCCTTCCCATTGAGATTAAATTTACTTCATTATGCATCTCTTTTAAGCATGTCCTAGATGATCATGACTATTGAGTAGCTCACCTACGAGAGCTAGACCTACTTGATGAGAAATGCATAGCCATGCTCAATAATATTCAAGCATATCATAACTAACTCAAAGGCCACTATAATCAGTGTGTTAAGTATAGAACATTCAAACTTGGTGATCTTTTTCTTAAAGAAAACCAAAAGAATACCATGGCTAAGAAGAAGCATAAAGGGAAATTCAAACCAAATTGGATAGGACCTTTCATCATTACTATCAATTATGGATCAAGAGCATACAAGCATGCCACACTAGATGGAGATGAACTTCTAGAGCTGATGAATATTATTCATCTCAAGTGGTACTATGCTTGAGCGCTAAGGTGTATTTCCTGTAAAGACCATTTTAGTTATGCCATTTTTATCACTATTCTTCTTTGTACAAATACCATCCTTATTTGTCCTCTTCATTGTATCCAATTTTTGCTTCTGACCTATCAACCTAGTGTGGTCTAAAGCTTAGCTTGTTTGACCTTAGTTTTTTCCAATCATTACATATTTTTGGCATCAAGGTATTTGATTAGTTTCATCAGTTGGTTTAAGTAATTTAGATAGAGATCATATTTTGAGATAGTGTGATATAAGTTTTAGCAGTTGCATCCTTCGTTTGTTATTCCTTTCTTACCATCAGTCTTGCTACTAATTATAAACACCTTTGGGAAAATTAGTACCATTGATCTATGCCATTATGTCCTGGTTATAACCGCTTATGGGAAAACTAGGGGATACATTAAGCCTTGACGTACCAAATTTCCACATCCTATATCATACTATGCCTTTTTACCAACTGTGCCTATTTTGTTTGAATTGACTGCTACACTAGTCAAATTTTTCTGCTATAGGGTGGAACTACAATGACTTGAGGTCCTACTTTGGGACTATGTAGGTAGTGATCGATACTTGTTGAGGTCAGCTCAGTCACCCTAAGCCATGCTCTCACCATTTTGTGTGTAACCTAAGCCATGCTCTCACCATTTTATGAGTAACCTAAGCCACACTCTCACCATTTTGTGAGCAACCTAAGCCATGTTCTCACCATTTTGTGAATAGTCTAAGTCATGATCTTGCTATTTTGTGAGCAACCTAAGCCACACTCTCACCATTTTATGAGCAACCTTAGTTTCAATGCTCTCACCATTTTGTGAGCTTGAACCATTTAGTGTCTCATCATTCTCGATTAAGTTGAGACACTCCAAAATAATTTGAAAAATATTTGAAAAAATGTTAGAAAAGAACAAAAACATTGACCACTTCTTTACCTTAAGGATTTTGGGAACTCTTACTAAGTTACAAGCAAATAACTTGTCATTTAGTTTCCCCATCCTTTTTGGCCTTTTTCTCTCATGCACTTGTTATTTTTCAAGACCATTCCTCTTCTTCTCTCACATCTATTTTGTTTATTTTCATCAGTTATCACATTCTTCCCATTCCCTAGGAGAACTACATTTGGCATGAAGTTTTTTATTAGATATTACATCCTTGGAACTATGTAGGCAACGTTCACTTGCCTAGTGCATATGGATTCAGCTCGACCACCCCCTTCTTTTTCTTCTATTCCCCTATTATATTTGTTTTTTTAGTTGTCACCTAATTTCTAGGGGCAATATTCATATGGTATCTATTGCATTGTTTATTTATTTATTTCTAATTATTTTATTTGTTTGTTTGTCTATTTATTTACTTTCAACACTGTTGCCTTGATTCAGTTTATGTATGTTCATTGGGTGATTCCTTGTCCACACTTACACTTGAATCCATCCCTATTCATATGTTTACATTGTCATCATGGTTTATATTATTGGTGCATTATTTTATATTGAGTATTAGATTATGGGAGTTAGTCCTTATGAATATTTTGGCCAAGTGCTCATGATGTTATACCATGATGCCTATCGACACATGCTACAAAAAACCTCAGATTTAAGAAGTCTATTTAGCAATGGTGGAATCTCTTTGACACTGACATCCCAATTCAATACCAATCATATCCCAAACAGAGTAATTAACCACAAAATAATTTCAACTTTATTAGTTCAGATGAGCATCTCCCTACTAGTAGGTTGTTCTAATTCATCATTACCCTTTGTGTTAAGTTATCATCATCCTTGGCCAAGTTTATCATGTTTTCCATGATTGGGGTCCAATGATTATAACCGCCTATGGGCAAATCATTTCACATCATCCCACCTATGTTTCTCAATGATTATAACCACCTTTGGGCAAATCATTATGTTTTCACCACTTTACTTTTTCTATCTATATAGGGGCATGCTATTATCTTGTTTGTCTATCCTAACAGGGGTAGCTCCATCTTCTCAATGATTATAACTATCTTTGGTCAAATCATTGTGTTATCATATCACATTTTCACTATTGGGGTATAATGCTTATAACTGCCTTTGGGCAAAACCATTGTACACTGTCCCACTTACATTCTAAATGACTGTGACTACTTTTTTAATATCATTATGTTTTCACCCCATCATATTTCCTTTCTTTGGTCTCCTCATTTTTCTTCTTTCTTTTCGAGGAACTATTTGTTGACCTCCTTGTGCCAATCGTTCCCTCGAGGGGGCATCATATAGTTAGTTTATCATCATTGTAGTTTTAGGCATACATGACCTTTTCATTCTTTGAGAAGATGTTACTGTGCTTATAGATTGTAATGCTTTTCCAAACAAGGGCAAACTATAAACACTTAAATTTGGCCATCGATAACCTCCAATCAGGGTTTTGGCCAATTTCCACCCAAAATACACAAATTTGGCCTAAAAACACTAAAACACATTAAATGATGTGAAAATGACATATTCAAGTGCCAATTTTGGCTAGGGTATCACTAAATGGGGTAATGCAATTTATGGGCTAGCTAACTTTGATCAAATCATTTCGAGTCAAAATGCTAATTTTGTACCTAGGTGCTTTGGATTACTCTTTCCTATCAAATCTTCTATACAAGACACATGCCTTTGTTATTTACTGTTGATAACATCCTAAATGGGAATATGATTCCAACACATCTAACATCACCTTCCAATTTTAATCCAATCAAATTTTAGACTAATAACAAGACATTCTGATCAATTTGAGTAATTTGTACACAAAGTGATTAAACATGCTTAATAGCTAATTAACCCAAATTAGAGCCTAATTGATAATTCCATGGAAACTTGTTGAATATTTGTTTTTGAAATAAATATGGAATATTTGAATCATCAGGTGACCTCAGTTCTTGGGAAGACATTCCTAGGCCATAAATGCCACAAATATCAGGATTCATGCCCTCCATGTCTCATCAATGCCTTCCATGATGCCTCTATGCCTCTTAATTCCCATTCTTCCAATGTCATGATGAGGATAATTATAAACTTAATTTCAAAAATTAATTTAATCCTCAACCACACATCTCAATTTCAGGATGGATGGTTCAGGTTGACTCTAGACATTTGCAAAAATCTATAAATAGAGAGGCCATGAACATCATTTCTAATCTATTTTGGTGCAAAGTTATAATTCAAAAATATATTCAAAATCCATTGCAATTAGTGTTACCATGCCAAATTTATTCCAAGCTAAGCCAAGCCACAAGCCAAAGGTGCCAAGGAGAGATGGAGGCAACCAAGCTTCCATTGCCAAGGACTTCATGAGCATAAGCCAAAAAAGCCACTACTACAAAGGCATTTGGAGCATCCAAGGAAGGTGAAGGAATTCTTGTGTTTTATTCCTTACTTTTTAGTTGTGTTTGTCATTTTTTTTATTACCAAGCTCTCTCTAGTGTCTAGGCCTAGATATGTTATGCTAGTTAGTGTGTTTCTTTCATTTTGTTTTCATTTTGAAACTAACATGATACTAACCATCCTCTATTGAGTCAAATTCCTAGATCACATTATCAAGCATTAAACCTCTATCACTTTGACCTCATCTCATACACTCTTGAAATCTTGACTAAATGCACACCATCAATCTCTATGGATTAACTTGGTCCTTACCTTGTAATTTTCACTATTCAATCTTTGCTCATAACCTTCATGATCATGACACTCGTCACCCTCTTATTCCTTTTAATCACTTTACTGATAGTCTATGTGCATCATTGATCTCTGTCAATATGAACACCGGCTCATAATTGATCTTCTAAAAAAGATTGATCTTTATCTTTGTTCATCATTAAACTTTGGACACTTGTCCTCATCACGTAGCATCTTAACATATTTGAATACACACATGTCATTAATCTTATGTAAGATGCTCGATCTTTAACATTGTTAACCAATGAATACTTTGACTTATTTGACTTGCTGTGCACCATAGACATTCATTGTATGAACTCCCATGAGCCATTGGATCTTCACAAGGTATAGATATTTAACATTGAGCAAAAATGACTATGGGGACCATTACTCATCTACTTGGAAGGCCTAATTTGGACCTCAATAACTTCTTCTATATTTAGATGTATGATCTCAAATTTAGACCTCATGATCATCTTTCAAAGGATAATCCATCCATTTAACAAACTAATCCTATAACCTTCATGTGTGCAAGATATAATACCATTAAAATTCCTTCTCAAAATCTTCTGTCACAGAGCTAACTATGCTTGGAACTTGTCTGGGAGGCCAACTTTGCTCGTGCATAACTTTTGTTGAACTTTAACACATGATCTAAAATTTAGCATAAATCAACTATGTATAAAACTAAAAAAACCCATATGATCACCTTATCATAAAAAATCCACACATACAAGATATTCCACCATAAAATGCTTAATCATCTCTTCTTACCACATTATAAATTTAGCTATGGAAAAACATTGTCAAAATGCCTAGGAGCCCAACTTTGCACATGCATATATTTTGACATATTTTATCACATGATTTTAAATTTAACACAAATAAACTAAGCACAAAAATGAAAAATCCCATATGATCATATTGTCTAAACACCTTCACACGTGTGAATATTGACATCTTCAACATGTTTACTCCACTATGCTTAAACCCTTTGTAAAATTGGCTAAGGGAACTTAGTGAATTTTGTCTAAGAAGCTAAACTTTGCACCATCATATATTTTATCATGCTTAGATGCATGACTTCAGATCTAGTGAATAAAAACTAAGGACTAATGTGATCACAACCATATGACCAACTCCCCTTGACTTATTCCCATGTGAAAATGGTGACATCATCAAACTGCTTACTTAGATTTTCTACCACTAGACCCAAACTATCTAGATGAAAACTATGGACTACCAGATGAATTCCACTTATGCACACAAGTTCTCCAAGCATAGATAACATATTAAGGACCTATTTCACATGCTCCAATCACCATACTCATCCCTGAACATCTCTAATCATGATAAAATTGAAGATCAACTAAACCTCTTTTAAGCACATTAGGACAAACACATTGCACACTTTGTCATTATTACTTATGATATCAAAGCACTTCATCCACTGACTAGGACACCTCCATGAAATCAAAATGACATCAATGAAAACTCTAAAATAATCTCTCCCTTTGTCATTGATGTCAATATACATCATTCAACTCACCTTCTCTCTCTTCAAGCACTCACATAACAAGAACTTTCTCCCCCTTTGACACAATGACAAAGTGGGCAAAAAGTAATTGTGAGGACTTGAAAAGACTACCAAATAGGAAATGATCATCTTATAAAGATGATACAAACTCCTCCTTACCTTGAGCCAACCTCTTATTTCCTTGACAACTTCCTCTTGCTCCATGCCAACACTCTTTTTAACCAAGCACTGCAACTAATGAAGAAAGAACACACAAAAGAACTAAAATTTGATGTATCTCATCAAGAGACATTTGAGAGGGACTCCCCATAATATTTTTGAGTAATTTTACCACTTGATCATCTTTAGATCTCCATATATCATGAATAACCACCATGCAGGTTTACTAGTCTTCTCTCTCAATACACTTCCATGATTACCAACTTTGTATATGCACTATAACTTCTTTACAAACCTCTAGAACAAGCTCAAGAACTTGTTGCTCATCTTTAACAAAAGACTTTCTATTGATTCATAGAGAAATAAATGACACCTAAGCTTTGTCTTAGATACTCAAATGTAGATTTTGACAATGGTTTGGTCATAATATCTGTAAACTGCTCTTTTATAGGCACATACTCTAACTTAACACTTTGATTATTCAATTGTTCTCTCAAGAAATTATATCTAATAGGAATGTGCTTAGTATTTGAGTGCATAACATGATTCTTTTAGATACTAATTGCACTAATGTTATCATAATAAATAGAACAAGGTCCATTTTATCTTACCTTATAATCTTCCAAAGTTTGTTTTATCCATATGACTTGCATACAACAAGAAGCAACTAAAATATATTCAGATTTTGCAGTTGATAGAGACACTGAGGCTTACTTCCGGCTCAAACAAGACACCGAACATTACCCCATAAAGAAAACCTCACCATTGGTACTTATCCTATCATCCACATAACTTGCCCAATCTACATCAGTATAAGATTTCAAAGAGAATTCTTTACTCCTGGGATACCGTAAACCATACTCTATGGTTCCTTTGAGATATCTCAAGATCATTTTGACTACTTTTAAGTGAGATTTTCTAGGGTTAGATTGAAACCTTCCTAAAAGACCCATTGCTTGCATGATATCAAGCCTAGAAGCATTAGAGTACAAAAGACATCCAATCATATATATATACAAAGTTTGATCAAATTTTGGTGAGTCATCTAGTTTACTTAGCTTTCATTGTGTGATCATTAGAGTACCCATTGGCTTACAATCCATCATGTTAAACTTCCTCAACATATCTTTCATGTAATTAGCTTATGAAATGAATATCCCTACATCAAGTTGATTAAACTATAACCATAAAAAGAAAGACAGTTCTCCCAACATTAACATTTCAAACTCATTCTTCATAGTTTTTGAAAAATCTCTACTCATTTAATCATTTTCAGATCCAAAAACTATGTCATCAACATATACAATAATAATTAATTGATTATATCCTTCTATCTTAATGTACAAATTAATATCAACTACCCCCTTTTAAAAACCCTGACTCAAAAGATACTTATCCAACATGTCATACCAAGATTTAGGAGCATGTTTAAGAGCATACAAAGCCTTCTTCAGTTTACACACAAAATATTGATCACTTGACATGAAGTATCCTTTAGGTAACTCAATGTAGTCTTCTTCTTCTAAGTTTCCATTCAAGAATGCATATTTCACATCCATTTGATATACCTTAAAACCCTTGAAGCTTGCATATGCTAAGAAGAGTCTAATTGCTTCCATTCTTTCCACAGGAGCAAAAGTATCATCAAAATCTATTCCTTTAACTTGACCATATCCTTTACACACAAATCTAGCCTTATTTCTTGTGACTTCTCCTTTCTCATTCATCTTTTTTTTGAAAACCCACTTGGTACCTTTCACATTTTTATCTTTTTTTCAAGAACTAAGTCCCCTGTTTCATTCCTTTCTATTGGATCAATTTATTCATCCATTGCATCATTCCAAATTTTATTTTTGTTATATTCCATGAATGTTTTGGGTTCAATAATGGACAAAAGAGCTGAGTCTTGTTGATTCAGATTGATCAACATTCTCTTTCTAGTCTATAACCTTACAACAACATTCTCAATAGTCTAAGAGATTGGATGATCTTTTTGAGTTCTTTTGGATGGATATTTAGAATCTTATCTTTCTTCCTCCTCTTCATCTTCATCATTTGTTTAAATATATAACTCATCATTATTTACAAAAACATTCTATATTAAGTCACTTACCTACAATTTTGGCTTCTTGACTCTACTAGTTTGATCTACCCTTACATTTGAACTTTTAATAATATTGTGAAGTCTCTTGTTGAATCACCTATAGGCATTACTAATAGAAGAGTAACCTAAGAAGATGCCCTCATCAGACCTTGAATCAAATTTCACAAGATTCTCTTCATCTCTTTTGATGAAGCACCTACTCCCAAACACTCTAAAATGTTTGGCATTAGTTGCTCTATTCTTTCATAACTCATAAGGAGTCTTATCATCATTTGATTTGATTTGATTTGACACTTGTTTAGAATGTAAACTAAAGTGTTGGTTTCCTCTTCCCAATAACCATATGATAGTTTGAAATCTTGAAGCATGGTTCTACTCAACTTTTGAATAGTCTTATTCTTCTTTTCAACAACACCATTATATTATGGTGTTCTAACAACATAATACTATCTCTTTATCCTTTATTTTTCACAAAAATCATCAAATTCATGAGACCAAAACTCACATCCTCTATTTGATCTCACACACTTGATCTTTGACCCTTTATCATTTTTTACAAGTGCTTTGAATGCCATAAATTTTCTAAAAGCTTTTGATTTTTCTTTAAGAAAAAATATCCAAGCCATCCTAGTAAAATCATCAATGAGAATCATGAAGTAGCTATTACTTTGAGTAATTTGGGTTCTCATAGGTCCACATAGATCATTGTGGCTTATCTCTAATGGATTTGTAGTAGAGAATTCCTTGGATTGGTATCTCGTTTTGGTTTGCTTCTTGTTATGCAGACTAATTACCCAATAATTATTAGATCCTTAAGTCTATTGAAATTAATTATTAACCTAGGGTACGTATGCTTTTCAAGAGTGTCAACACTATATATGCATTATTTTTTAGGAAACCAACTTAATTATTTAGTTTCATTACATGTATTTATGATAAAATTATTAGATAAATATATTATGAAACTGTTGAAATAAAATTATATAACTACTTCACACTTATAAATCACACATATATGATCAAAACTAAATAAAATCAATCTTACACATGATACTTTAAACTAAAAAGGGTCAGGATCTTCCCTACAAATCCTTTTGAGGGGGCCCTTCTTTGTTCAGAAATGAGTTTCAATGCTTCTCCAAGAAGATTCATAAGCTTCTTACAAAATCAATCTTATCATTACTCAATTTTGTAGCAATTAAATATTGTTACAATAAGTTACAATACTTACAGTACAATGATGTAGTACTTCTGCTATTACCTTATTCAATTTTTTTAAAACTATATTATACTCTAAGTTCTACCATTAAATACAGAGGGTAGTTTATTAACTCTTAACCAAAAACACTAAACTAGGAAAAATACAAATATTTAGAAATTTACCCAGTCAACCTTAAAATGGTTAGTAACCAAAGTTACTTATTTTATGCTTGACTAGGTTAGTGATAAGGTAGATTGTTTTACTATTTTTATCTCTTTTATCTCTTCTTCATTACCCAACATCTTCTTGTATGTAGGTAATCCATATAACAACTTATGACTATTCCCAATTATTCATTTGATTCCCTAAGACAGCTGGATGTGTCTACCAATCATCTTCATCATTTGTCTATATTACTCAAAGTGGTTGTAGGCATTCTTACAGTGGTTGTGGGCAACCTATAGGTGAAGCCTAAAATTTTTATGAATAGCTTTTAGGTGAAGCGTAAAATTTCTATGGGAAATATGTAGGTGAAGCCCATAGTTTCTATGGGCAGCCTATAGGTGCTATGGCTTAACAAGTTCTTGCATATTTTCATGATCCTTCAAATGTTTGTTAGATAGAGTTACACCAATATACTTCAATCAAGAAAAAACATCAATAATTCATAACACAACACACACACACACACACACACACACACACACACACACACACACACACACACACACACACACACACCAATAAACATACAAAATGACAAGCTGCATTTATTCTTTTACAAAAGTCATGGAAAGTTATGGGATTTATATGAAAAATGTCATAGAATAAGCATGGATGAGGCTAAAATAGTAAGCAAGTGGTCGCCTCATCACACCCCCTACTTAATCTCTTACTCATCCTTGAGCAGGCTTTGGTTGCATTCTAAAACTATAAAATTTCCTAAAGTCTAGGGCCTTGAGGCAACCTACCTCTTCAAAGATGTAAAAACCTTTGGAATTCTTAATGTCACTCCATCTTTTCTTCTCTTTCTCCCTGTCAATTGAAATATTTCCTTCCCAGTTGTTGGGTGAATATTTTTCCAGTAGCTAACTGAGGGCAAAATAGGTGTTTCAACCACAACATAGGGAGATTTACCAGCCAAATGTGCAGGTTGACCACATCAAAAGGGGACAAATCTCTCCTCTCATCAAGGGGAGGTTCCCTATAACTATGATATATTAATATACTATAAATATAAGATGAAAATAACACTTAGAGCATGATAACACCAACCATCTTTTTTTTTTAGAGATGATGTTCACAGACATAGGAGAATTCCTGGGTGATTACTGGAGGTACTTCTCTTCTTTTAGAAGTAATACTCAGTCAACAACCAAATTCCTTCCTGGCTAGTAAAAGTAACTTGATGCAGTAACACAACATGATGAATTGTAGCACAAAGTCTCCACCTCAACTGCCAAAGAGTGAAATATATGAAGGACAATGGGGGCACAAAGTTGTCCCAAGATCCTTTACACAAATATAGAAAAAAAACACTAAAGACCATTGTGGCAGCACAAAGTCTCTCCACAGTCGGCTTCAGGACACCTTCTTGATTACTTCCACTAGTTCTGTTTGTTAAATTAAATGGACAAGAATGCTTCTAGGAAATAGACATAAGAACAATTTCCTAAATAACACAAGCTATTCCAGCATAAAGTTTGAAAGGTCACTTGTTTTCTCATTCAAATAATAAAATATGATTAACAGTCTGAGCTCAAAGTCTCAAGAATGCATTTTAATTTGGGTAGAGTTTCACTTTTGATAATAGAGAGATCTCCCTTATAAAATGGGAGATTAAAATATATAGCATTCCAAGAAAGACTTGGGCACTTGTTTTCATGAAAATGGCCCATGCTGAATTGAATTCCTTAAATATCTATGAAAGGGCCATGCTGGAATAGGTCATCAATCTTGACTTTGGCATTCTGAATCATCTCAAATGTCTCCTACTAAGCATGGGTCGTCTGGTCTTCTTTATGGCGCTTACATAGCTATCCATTCATCTTTACTTAATGTAGAAAAATAGACCACATCTTTTAATGCTTGCACTCTCTGATGTCCACCTGGTGGATTGTTTCACCTACTAGAAATAACTCTCCTGCAGATATTTCTAGATTTCTTATAGTTGATATCGCTTTCCTTGCCACATTTTATCCTTCCTTGGAGATCTGAGATCTTAGGGCTATCTTCTCGCTTTCAGCTAGCTTTTTTGGCTCCTTCTTTGGTTGATCACTGAGTTTGTTCTCAAGTGTGCATCTTTGAAAATCAACAGATATTTCATTACCCTATATTTGACATCTATGGGGACATCACTGATCACTTAGTCACTTGAACCACTTTGAACCTTAAACCTTTGGAATGCATCGGTTCAATGGTTCAATGGTTCAAAGTGGTTCAATGGTGGGTGGTTCAATGTTTCTTGCAAAGGGCCACATTCACTTAGTCATTTTTATGAGTTCAATGTATTTGTTAAACCAATCATTTGAACCATTTTCTTGGAATATTATTCTCAAATATTCTACTTTAAACATCTTTTGGAATCTTCCGTTTGAACCTTTGAAACTCTTCGAAGCCTTCTTTTCTTTAAGTCTGTCAAAGTCATTGAACCTTTGAACTTGCCGAAGTCTTCAAACTTTTTAGATCCTTTGAAGTGCTTAACTCCTTTTGAACCTTTGAACCACTTTAAACTTTAAACTTGTGAAAGTTCAAGGTTTAATGGTTCATTGGTTCAATGGTTCATTCCACTTATTTGAAGCCTGTCAATGGACCTTTGATTGAACCTCAATGTTGAACCAGCCTTGAAATTACCTAATTGTTGGAACTTCTTTCTAAGAAAGCCTACCTATTGAACCTGTGAGTTCTTTAGCTGAGAAGACTTGAATAATTGAATAATTTGAATACTCAGAACATTTTTGAGAAGGGAAGAGATCATTTTGGCCTTCAGGACCAAAATAGTCGATATGTTGTCCCCAAAAATAGGTGATGGATTTTGGAAACAATAGTTGGCTCCAATTGGGGAACTTTCATCAATTGCAAAAATAATTGAAGGGAGTAGAATCCAGAATCTCAGTGCCTTCATGTATGCCATTGGGCTACGAAGTCATGCTACCCAAAAAGAAAGGCATAAAAATAAAATAAAATTAACCAAACAAAACAAAACTAAAGACTATACAAATATGTACAACTGATGTCATCTGATACTTCAAGGATTGAAGTGCTTCAGATGCTACCCACTATGAGGCAGTGAAAATGGCATTCTGTCTTGGTATATCACAAGAAACCATTTTCTCCCCAGAAGTGATGATTGGCGAATGGACCTCTCCACCAGGAATCAAATTTTTTATGCATTCCTTTTGGTTCTCTCCTCTTGCCCCACAACAAGACTTGATTTCCAGTCTGAAAATCATGAATCTTTATTCTCTTGTAGAAGAGTTTCTTTTCCTAATTTTGACGTACAATAGTATGGTCCATTACCATAATTTGTTGTTCTTCTAGTTTAGTCTAGCACATGATTTAATTGTCAGCATAAAACACCTACCAATGATTGGCATTGTCAGGCACACTTGGTTGAAAGACCAACTTGAAGTGTACTTCTGCTCTTCAAAGTCTCTGTGAGGAACCATGAGGGTTGCAAAGACAACCAATGAATCTGCACAATTATGAAGCTCTTTGGGCACTGCAAAAATATTAAAAGCATCAAAAATTTCAAGGCAATCCCATACCTAATTGTGATAATGTCACAATATTTCATTCTTGGTTTGATACAGGTTCCTCACCTGACAAATGACTAGCTCAGCATCTCCTTTGGCATGAAGGAGCTTAACACCTTTATCTTGAGCAACCTTTATACCAAGTAACAAAGATTCATATTCAATAGTATTGGTGTTGTTGAACTGCAACTTGTAAGCATAAGGAAAAATATCTCCTTGCAGAGATATTAAAATAATCCCATCTCTAGAACCGGTAGAAGAACAACTGCCATTATATTTCAAAATCCATATGCTACCAAAAATTGCTCCTTAGATTTTCCTTCATTTGGAGGGGAGGGTCCTTTTGCACCTGCACTATGCTTTATTAATTCTTCTGTTGTCTCATCTGAATCAATTCCTAGATCACCACCTACAAGAATTTTGTTTGCTGAAACATGTACATCCTTTTTGGTTAAGAAGTAATTACCCACCCCTGAAGACTCAAATAGAATTTGAGCATTGGGGGCTGTCATTTGGATGATAATGTACTTTGACTCCTTTTCAGGGAGTAGCCTCTGCATGATGCCTTTGACAGGGATCCTTGCCTCAGATAGGTCCATACTTATTTCTCCACCAACATCCTTGCAAAAATTTTGACCAAGAAGGATGCCATAGGAGGCTGGGACGTCGGCCACCAGGACTGTCATCTTAATTATTTTTTCTAGAAAGGCCACAAATGCAAACTAGGCATCTTTGATTTGTCCCAAAAAAAGGACTTGTTTATTTTCCATGGAGAAGCATCTCCCAAATGTCTTGGTCAGTGTGAGACCAAGAGATTCTATCACTTTAGTAGGTGTGACATTGTTAGATGCGCCTGAGTCGATGATGCAATTATTCAATTGATGACCATTTATCAACAGGGAGACATAAAATGGTTCTATCTTCTCAAGAGTAGTAGGAGGAGTAATGACAAGGTTATTTTGGGTGGATGTGGGAGTCACCTTTGGAACAATTGGTCTTGCAGGGACAGTTTTATTCTTTACACATTGAACCAACTTATCCAACTGCTTAGGGTTGGATTGTAAGAATTCAAATTTAGACATTTGAATTTTGGTTTTCTTGACATGGTCGATTATATCAAATGTCTGAAATGAATTAGGAATAGGGGAAGGTAGTTCATCCTTCTATTTTTTAGGAGGGGTGGTACTAGTCTATGAATTTGAAGCAGAAGATGAAGCAAAACTTGATGTACTTACCTTTTTAGCGATCACCAAGTCTTTTGATTGAAAAGGTAGAGTGGTTCCCCGCTTAGCAATTGAAATTGCTGGTTGAGATCGCTCCTCTATTTTTTCCTTATCAGCTTGCTGGGATGACTGGTTCTAGGACCGAGTGAGTACAATGTATGATCCATCAAATGCTTCACCTTTACTTCTGGGTTCATCTTGGTAATTCAGAAAACTAATGTTGGAGTCACCAGCTGATTCATCTTGGTCTTCCACAAAGAGATCAATGCCATCTTCCTGGTTCAACTTAGATTGGAAATAAAAAATTGATTCTGTTTCAAGGTATCCAACTGCTGAGTTGGATGGAGCTACTTCAATAGTAAGTTTCCCCTAAGGGGGAGGAAGATGATTTGGCTGCCCTTGATTCCTGGTAGCGTTGCCTTGGTATGACTGATTAGGGAATGTCCTCCTTGGTATATCTTAGTACAAAAGAGGAGTAGACATCCCTTGCACCATTTACTTTTTGAGAGCTAACAACTCATTTGTCAAATTTTTCACCATTGGATCAGTGGTGCCTGTAGATGGATATTCAAAGGATGAAAAAGAATTCCTACTGTTAGGATCTCTCCTTATCTTCTCTGCCAAGATGAGATCATCTTATACCTCAGTAGCCAAATCCTGCACTTCAACAAGGTCTATGTGGCCAGTACATCTCAGTAGAAAACTCACTTCAGGCAGCTGAGAGTTGATGAAGAAGCATTTGAGATTCTCAACTGTTGGCTGAGAAATTCTAGGAATCCTATTCCTCAGCTTATCGAACTTGGCTATGAAATATCTCATTGATTCATGAGGCTCCTTCATTTGTGTTGGTTGAGCTAGTAGGGCATGTGCATCTTTTGGAAGCTTGAACCTAGCTTCAAATTTGGCTTTGAGAGTGTTCCAGTCAGTCACTGACTGAGCTTGCAGATGGTAGAACCAGTATGCAATAACACCTTGTAATATCTCTATGAATAGCCTGACTGCTACGTCTTCATACTCCACACCTATTACACCATAGGCTATGTTGAAGGCTGCAATATGTTCATAAGGATGAACTCTCCCATCACCAAAGAATTTTGGGAAATTCTTCCTTGAACTGTGTGGTAGCTCATGTAGAGGTGGAGTTAAATTGAGTGGGCCAAAAGAGTTACCCCAGGTGTTGGGAAATCAGGGAACAACAAACATGCTCTGACTCCACTGGTTAGGATCTTGCTCCTCAGATAGAGCACAGTATGATTACCAAATATATAAGCAATTGAATATGCGGAAATAACCAGAAACACAAGTAACTAGAATTCACCAATAGCACAGAATATGAGAGACAATACACTATCTTGTAATAACACTAACAGAAAAGAATACATCAAAGAGCCGCCACACTCTTTCACCTTACAGAGATTCGCCACACCTCAAGTGTACAGTAATTCTTCTCACACACACTCTCCTACACAAAAACGGTCCCAACAACCAACTCACACACAGAATTGGTGTTCACCTCACCAACCAGTCAGTAATAACCCTGCCGGTACATCAAGCACTCTATAGCACTTCAAGCTGATCTCTCATGAACCTGCAACCTGCAATTCAAAGACCAAGCTTACATGTAGATCACCAATGAGCTTGCAACAATCTGCAACTCATAGATCTTACAACTAGAAGGAACTATTCCTTTCTATCTCATACCTTATACAATACATGCCAATAGGTCTATAAATAGATCCTTAACTCAAACAATAACTAGGACTCTTAATTTAGACAATTGTCCTCGCAGCCCAAGACTCTGGGTGGTCTTGACATGCAAACTCATAGTTCACTTAACTAACTGTCCGTGAAACGAACACTTCGGGAACACACAGGCGACCGACGTCGGTCCCTGCTGGTCTGGTTCTGCCGACGTCGGCCGACTTCCTGTCGTCGCCGGTTGCCTTCTGCACTGGATCCTGCCGACGTCGGTCATGCTGCCGACGCCGGTACCTGTAGAACTCAGCAACCATTATTCCTCAGTTTGCAAAGGTTGAAGCTTTTAGCTCCACACCCTAACAATCTCCCACTTGGAGATAAACAGCTGCAACCTGTACCTGTACCTGTACACCGTCTAGTTTGTTTCCTTGGCTTTGTATCCCTCCTCAAGATTACTCTTGAAGACCAACCACCACAAAATCCGTGATGCAAAATCTGTCATTCAAATTACCTGTCACATCCACATCTACAACCATGTAGAAAAAGAACTTGACCCTGCATAGCATGTGCACCTGCTGCTGGTCCAACTGAACTGCCCTTCAGTATTACTCTCCCGGATTGACTCCAAACTTGTGACAACTCCCACTGCTTGGGAAAACTCAGGTTTAGTACATACCATGCACTCAACCTCACTATGTGAATCAAGACACCTGTTCTATGAACTGTCTTACCATCGGCGTGCTAACCGGCTTCACACAATCATCCTGAAACAAAGTCAACAAGACCTCCATGTCTCTAAAACACACTCATGCCAAAGAATCTTGCTGCTCCCAGATTCTCCATGACAAAACACCTGAACTAGCTTTACCTTTAGTTCAGAAATACCTGTATATGTAACCCTGTAATCAAAACACACTACCCAGATCTACACCAATCTGTTAGTATCCCAACCAAAAGCTCTGATACCAATTGTTGGTATCAAGCTCAAGAACCTACAACCAAGGCTCTGATACCACTTGTTGGGAAATCAGGGAACAACAAACATGCTCTGACTCCACTAGTTAGGATCTTGCTCCTCAGATAGAGCACAGTATGATTACCAAATATATAAGCAATTGAATATGCGGAAATAACCAGAAACACAAGTAACTAGAATTCACCAATAGCACAGAATATGAGAGACAATACACTATCTTGTATTAACACTAACAGAAAAGAATACATCAAAGAGCCGCCACACTCTTTCACCTTACAGAGATTCGCCACACCTCAAGTGTACAGTAATTCTTCTCACACACACTCTCCTACACAAAAACGGTCCCAACAACCAACTCACACACAGAATTGGTGTTCACCTCACCAACCAGTCAGTAATAACCCTGCCGGTACATCAAGCACTCTATAGCACTTCAAGCTGATCTCTCATGAACCTGCAACCTGCAATTCAAAGACCAAGCTTACATGTAGATCACCAATGAGCTTGCAACAATCTGCAACTCATAGATCTTACAACTAGAAGGAACTATTCCTTTCTATCTCATACCTTATACAATACATGCCAATAGGTCTATAAATAGATCCTTAACTCAAACAATAACTAGGACTCTTAATTTAGACAATTGTCCTCGCAGCCCAAGACTCTGGGTGGTCTTGACATGCAAACTCATAGTTCACTTAACTAACTGTCCGTGAAACGAACACTTCGGGAACACACAGGCGACCGACGTCGGTCCCTGCTGGTCTGGTTCTGCCGACGTCGGCCGACTTCCTGCCGTCGCCGGTTGCCTTCTGCACTGGATCCTGCCGACGTCGGTCATGCTGCCGACGCCGGTTCCTGTAGAACTCAGCAACCATTATTCCTCAGTTTGCAAAGGTTGAAGCTTTTAGCTCCACACCCTAACACCAGGGGCCTTGAGCTACCATTGTATGACTATGGAAAAGGGGGAAAACAAATCTTGGTGGGGTATGTATAGGCAAAGCTCTGCTAGTAGAGGAAAAAGAAGCTCTACCTTGTATTGGTGACTTGGTGTTGGTAGGAGGAAGACTCCTAGTTTGTTGAAGGTGAGGTTGTGGAAGAAACAAATCAAAATTGCTCTACTGTACCAACTCAAAAATAGGGTCAACAACACCTTGAGATTTCTGGCTTCTTGTATAGCATGGAGCTACCAGATTGTAGAATAAAAATGGAAAAAATTGGCCCTACTTCAGCTTAGAGCTTGAGGCTCTAAACTGCTTGTTCTTCCCTGGCAGAGTCACCAAAAACTATTGGCATGGAGCTGGCATAGTAGACAATAGCAATGAAATGTTTGATCCTCAAAATCTATGGTTTTGTAGGTCGGAGTATATAATAGAAATGGATAAGGATATGGAGATGGAAAAGAATTGGAACAGCTCGTTCGATCCCCAATGGAGTCACCAAAAACTGTTGGGTGAATATTTTGTCACCAACTAACTGAGGGTAAAATAGGTGTTTCAACCAAAACATAGGGAGATTTATCAACCAAATGTGTAGGTCGACCACATCAAAAGGGGAAAAATATCTCCTCTCATCAAGGGGAGGTTCCCTATAACTATGATATATTAATATACTATAAATATAAGCTGAAAATAACACTCAGGGTAGGATAACACCATCCATCTCCTTTTTTCAGAGATGATGTTCAAAGACATAAGAGAATTCTTGGGTGATTGCTAGAGGTACTTCTCTTCTTTTAGAAGTAATACTCAGTCAACAACTAGATTCCTTCTTGGCCAGTAAAAGTAACTAGATGCAGTAACACAACAGGATGAAGTGTAGCACAAAGTCCCCACTTCAACTGCCAAAGAGTGAAATATAGGAAGGACAATGGGGGCACAAAGTCATCCCAAGATCTTTTACATAGATACAAAAAACAACACACTAAAGACCATTATGGCATCACAAAGTCTCTCCACAGTCAGCTTTAGGACACCTTCCTGATTACTTCTACTAGTTCTTCTTGTTAAATTAAATGGACAAGAATGCTTCTAGGAAACAGACATAAGAATAATTTCCTAAATAACACAAGCTATTCCAGCATAAAGTCTAAAAGATCACTTGTTTTCTCATTCAAATAACAAAATATGATTAATATTTTGAGTTTAAAGTCTTAGGAATGCCTTTCAATTTAGGTAGAGTTTCACTTTTGATAACAAAGAGATCTCCCTTATAAAATGGGAGATTACAATATATAACATTCCAAGAAAGACTTGGGTGCTTATTTTCATAAAAATGGCCCATGCTAAATTGAATGCCTTAAATATATGTGAAAGGGCTATGATGGAATAGGTCATCGGTCTTGACTTTGGCATTCTGAAGCATCTCAAATGTCTCCTCCTAAGGATGGGTCATCTGGTCTTCTTTATGGCACTTACACGGTTGTCCATTCATCTTTACTTAATGCATAAAAATAGGCCACATCTTTGAATGCTCGCATTTTCTGATGTCCATCTGGTGGACTATTTTACCTACTGGAAATAACTCTCCTAAAAATATTTCTAGATTTCCTATAGTTATTATCTCTTTCCTTGCCATGTTTTGTCCTTCCTTGGTGATCTGAGCTCTCAGGGCTATCTTCTCACTTTTAACTGGCTTTTTTAGCTCCTTCTTTGGCCAACCACTGAGTTTATTCTCAGGTGTGTATCTTTGAAAATCAATGTATATTTATTTACCCTATATTTGAAATCCATGGGGATGTCACTGATCACTTAGTCATTTGAACCACTTTGAACCTTAAACCTTTGGAATGCATCAGTTCAATGGTTCAATGGTTGGCAGTTTAATATTTCTTGCAAAGGGCTGCATTCACTTAGTCCTTTTTATGAGTTTAATGTATTTGTTGAACCAATCATTTAAACCATTTGCTTGGAATATTATTCTGGAATCCTCTGCTTTGAACATCTTCTGGAATCTTCCATTCAAACCTTTGAAACTCTTCGAAGCCTTCTTTTCTTTAAGTCCATCGAATTCATTGAACCTTTGAACTTGCCGAAGTCTTCAAACTTTCTAGATCCTTTAAAGTGCTTAACTCATTTTGAACCTTTGAACCACTTTGAACTTGTGAAATTTCAAGGTTCAATGTTTCATTTCACTTGTTTGAAGCCTGCCGATGGACCTTTGATTGAACCTCGGCATTGAACCAGCCTTGAATTGCCTAAGTGTTGGAACTTCTTTCTTAGAAAGCCTACCTGTTGAACCTGTGAGTTCTTTAGCTGAGAAGACTTGAATAATTGAAGAATTTGAATACTAAGAACATTTTTGAGAAGGGAAGATATCATTTTGGCCTTCAGGACCAAAATAGTTGATATATTGTCCCCAAAAACAAGGGACAAATTTTGGGAACAACACCAATCAGGAATTGCTACGCCCCTAACCTATCACATGTATGAGGATAGTATTAGCCGACTTGTGGCTTAATTATCCCTCTTTGACATTATATTAGTTAGCCAAATTGTGGCTTTCTTTAGATTAGTAGGTCGGCCTATGGAGTAACCATGGCCTAGTTAGACTATATATAGGAGGTAGTGGGTAATCATTTATCATCATATCGTGAATTCTACTCTTATTGAAGCTTGTGGAGGTTGCCCCCTCGAAGTGGCTTATCTATTATCATATATTTGGATATATTTCAGTAATATTTGGGTATAATTCTTCTGTTATACTTAATTCTTGAAGTAATTTCATTACAAGTGGTATCAGAGCTGCGATTTGGGCAATCTTGTGGGTGAAACACTAAATTTTTAAATTTTGTGATATATAAAAAATAGTTGTGAATTTATCTAATTTTTTTTACTAGAGGTTCTAAATCATCACATTAAGCTTCCATTAAAATTTCTGCTCATTTGGATTTGTTTTTCAAAAGTTATCGCTATTTTATGGTTTTTCATAAAATTGCTCTATCGTGCTCAATTCAAAGAATTTTTTTGAGTTGTTTACATTTTTGGAAAGCTTAGAAAAATTTGGCTACAGTTTGTTCTTTGTATATTTTGAATTGAGGCCGAAATAATTCCAAAATCACTTGGTCAAAGTTGGGTCAAAAGTGTCAATAAGGGTCGACATCGTAAAACCCTTTTATGGCAGGTCCACAAACTTGGGGGTGAGGAAAGGGTGCTAAAACTCCAAGAAAAACTCCTAAAAAGGATGAGATGGAGTCATAAGGGGGGTGTAATAAACCCTTTGTACCAGGGTTTTCTAACATAGATCACAAAGTGAGCCAACTTGACTATAGTGTGCAAGGCATTCAGAGTGAGGTGCAAGACATAAAATCTGATATGCAATCCATACAAGATAGTTTGGGATATATCATGATGGCTTTTAAAATTAATCAATCAAATCATCAAGCTAACTCTATTTGACAAACCCACCAGGGTGGTTCTCCTAACCAGTCTACTTCAAATCCAACTCCATGGCCACAGAAGAACCTATTACCAAAAGTGGATATGCGCAAATTTGATGGAAAAGATCCACTCAATTGGCTCAACCAAATGGAGAGTTTTTTTTACCTACATCAAATTCCAAGTGGACAGAAGGTTACCATGGCATCCTTGTATCTTGAACCTGATTAATTCATTTGGTATCGATGGTTGTGTGCTCAAAAGAAAAAGATGAGTCTCAATGTCACCTGGTCAATTTTTACAGAGCAACTACAATTACACTATGAAAATAATGTGATAGATAATTACTTCAGCCAACTAGAAAAATTGTGACAAACTAGCTCCGTCAAGGATTATATTCATCATTTTCAGAACCTATCCTTACGTGTGGAGACAATTTCTGATGCAAACTTGAATGACCTATTTTTGGGTGGACTCAAAGACCACAGTCAACATGAGGTACGCATGTTTAATCCACTTAATATTTTTGAATCTATTATCCTAACACATAGAGCTGAGGAAAAATTCATAGCCAACAAGAAGCAGCCATTCACTCACTTCAAAGATCGTAGCATATCATCATCAACATTTCCTCCACCTACTAGATTGACCCCTCAGCAAATTGAAGAAAAGCGTGCAAAAGGATTATGTTTTGGTTGTGATAGCAAGTGGAGTAAAGGACATAGATGTGCTGAAAAGAAGTTATTCTACATTGAGGGACCAAATGAAGATGAAGAAGCAGATGATGCCTCCAATGATGATGAGGAAGATTTAGAGGAGGTACCTAAAGATTCCCAATCTATAATCTCTTGTCATGCACTTGCAGGTATTGGCACTCCATAAACTCTTAAGGTGGTGGGTCTCCTCAAGAAACAAAAGGTGACAGTGTTGATTGATTTAGGGAGCACACATAACTTTAAAAACCATAAGTTGGCCACTCAATTGAACTATTTCATCTACCCAGCACCAGAATTTTAGGTCATGATTGCAGATGGTGGCATAATTAATTGTTCAGGCAAATGCCATAGTATTAAGCTTACTATGGGTGGGTACAATCTTGACTCTCCTATGTTTGTTATTCCCATGGGTAACACAGACATTGTTTTGGGAGTCCAATGGCTCACAACCTTAGGTACCATTGAGATGAACTTCCAAGAACTATTCATGCGCTTTCATTTTGAAGGTAAGAAAATTGAACTACATGGATTACATGCAAAATCTCCACAATTGGTTAGTTCACATCAGATGACCAAGATGCTAAAAAAGGGGGCAGAGGGAATTATTGCACGATTATGCTCCATAGAAGTTCAACCCCCAAAGGTATCTACACATCCTGATCTACAAATAATTCTTGAAGACCACTCATCTATTTTTGGGGCCATGCCAAAAGGACTACCACCAAAAAGAGAACATGATCATGCCATTCAACTAATTCTAGGTAGTCAACCACCAAATATCAGACCATATAGATATCCATATGCACAAAAGAGTGAAATTGAAAAGATGGTCCATGAGATGCTAGAAGTAGGGATCATCAAGCATAGCCAAAGTGCATATTCATCACCAGTGGTCATGGTGCAGAAGAGGGATGACACATGGAGGATGTGCCCAAATTATAGGGAACTCAACAAGTACACCATCAAAGATAAGTTTCCTATTCCAGTAATTGATGATTTACTTGATGAGTTGCATGGTTCTAATTATTTCACAAAATTGGATCTTCACTCGGGGTACCATCAAATTAGAATCAAGGATGAAGATGTTCATAAAACTGCTTTTAGAACACATGAGGGCCATTATGAGTTTTTGGTAATGCCCTTTGGTCTTACAAATGCACCATCTACTTTTCAGAGCTTGATGAACACTATTTTTAGGCCTTTTTAAAGGAAGTTTGTGCTAGTTTTCTTTGATGACATATTGATTTATAGTCAGACATGAGAAGCACATCTGCAACATGTGAAACAGGTGTTGATAGTTTTAGAGAAGCACCAACTTTATGTGAAGCCATCTAAATGTGCTTTTGGAGTACAGGAGGTAGAGTACCTTGGTCACATTGTTTCCCATGAAGGGGTCAAAGTTGATCCTCAGAAGATCAAAACGATAATGGAATGGCCCATGCCAAAAACTCTCAAAAACCTTCGAGGTTTTCTTAGACTAACAGGTTACTATAGAAGATTTGTGAAAGGTTATGGCAGCATAGCAACTCCACTCACTGCATTGCTAAAGAAGGATGCTTTCCATTGGAATGATGATGCCACCAAAGCATTTGAGAAACTAAAAGTAGCTATGTGCACCACTCCAGTTTTGGCTACTCCAGACTTCTCACAAACATTCACTGTTGACTGTGATGCTTCTGGGTCTGGATTGGGGGCAGTACTAATGCAGGAAGGAAGACCCATTGCATTTGAAAGTTGTCAATTCAAAGGTAAGAATCTACAAAATCGTATCTATGAGAAAGAAATGATGGCTATTATTCATGCAGTTAAACAATGGAGGCCTTATCTGATGGGTAGACACTTTAAGGTGAAAACAGATCATGATAGTCTCAAATACTTTTTGGAGCAAAGATTATCATCTGAGGAACAACAAAATGTGCAATAGGTACTCTCAATTTTGAAACAACATCAATTATATGCCAAACCTTTGAAATGTAATTTTAGGGCTTGGGAGGTTGAATATTTGGGTCATCTAGTTTCTCATGAAAGAGTGAAATTGGATCCTAAAAAAATCTAAACAATGGTGGACTGGGCATCCCATCTAGATAGTGCATCTGCTACTACATTATCTTTACCCTTCTTGTAGATGATTTCAAAATCATAACCCAACATTTTGGTTACTTGGAATATGGACATTACACAAAGTAATGCTTCTATGGATGCATCCCATCTAGAGAGTGCATCTGCTACTACATTATCTTTACCCTTCTTGTAGATGATTTCAAAATCATAACCCAACATTTTGATGATTTCAAAATCATAACCCAACATTTTGGCCAGCTGTATTTTCATGGCCCACCTCAATCAACACTGCTTCTTTTCCATGGTTTCCTTGTGAATTTCTAACTGCGCCATCTGCTTCCTCACCCTTTGCACCACTGTCCACAACTTTATCACAGAGAACCTCAATTGACATCTGGGCCCCATAATCCAGCTGTTCATATTTCCTGCCTACAGCTGCAAATGTTGCCATAACTACTGCAGCAGTAGCTGTTGCAGCAGCAGTTACAGGAACTTCAAGTGTTGGATCTGTGTTAGTTTTTGATGCTGCTACAACCATTAAAGATGCTACAACAGCTGCTGTGGCAGCTGCAGCTGCAGCAACAGGCACATGTCTTATCAGCTCAGGAGGAAGAGTATCCTGTACAGCAGCCACCAAAGCTAATGTACCCGGAGTGGTTGATGAAACTACCTGAGAGGAATCAGTGGATGAAACCACTGGAGTAGAATCAACCAATTCTAGTGGCCGTCGATCTCCTAAGCCCTCTACTGAATTTAGTCGTTCTAGATGTTCTCTTGGACCTCCATCCCTTGTTGATGAAGCATACCAGGGTACAGGAGGCAGGAGTTGGGCAGGTCCCAATCCACTCTTATTCGCACGTCTAGCTCTATGGCTTTTCCTCTTTTCATCCATCTTATCTTCAATGATCTTCTTGTCTTCTGTAACCTGAGCCTGAAGTTGTTCAGCAGAAATTTCTGTAAACAAATTTGGCTGGGCAACCACACCACTTTCTAACAATACATCTACAAGAAGGGTAAAGATAATGTAGTAGCAGATGCACTATCTAGATGGGATGCATCCATAGAAGCATTACTTTGTGTAATGTCCATATTGCAAGTAGATTGGGTGGATGAAGCTAGGTTAGAATGGGAGCAAGACAAGGATACACAGGTTTTGATTCAGAATCTCCAACAAGGTAATTTATCCTCTGACAAATTTGAATGGAAAGGTAATGTCCTATGGTATAAGGGTAGGTTATACTTGTGCAAAACTTCAGAGCTTAAGCATAAGATTCTTGCCGATTTGCATGCATCTCCACTTGGGGGACACTCAGGGTTCTTGAAAACTTATCATAGAATTAAGAAAGAATTATTTTGGGAAGGACTCAAGGGAGATGTACAAAATTTTGTGGAAGAATACATGATATGCCAACAGAAAAAAGGTGAAATAATTAAGACCCCAGGTTTGTTACAACCATTAGCAATTCCTAGTCAAAGGTGGGAGGAGGTTTCCATGGATTTCATCACTAGGTTGCCTTGTTCTGAAGGTAATAATGTTATTTTGGTCATTGTGAATAGGCTTACAAAATATGCCCATTTTTGTGCTCTATCACATCCATTTTCAGCAAGTACAGTTGCGACTATTTTTATGGAAGCAGTTCTCAAATTACATGGAACCCCAAAAATAATTGTAAGTGATCATGATCCTATTTTTACTAGTAATTTATGGACTAAACTATTTTCTTGTTTGGGTACTCAGCCAGCTCATAGCTCATCTTACCACCCCCAATCTGATGGACAAACTAAAGTGGTTAACAAATGTTTAGAGGCGTATCTCTATTGTTATGTATTAGATAAACAAGCACATTGGGTTAAATGGCTACCACTTGTAAAATGGTGGTATAACACATCTTTCCATACCTCTTCTAAAATGTCTCCATTTCTAGCACTATCTGGTTACCATCCACCTTCCATCACTTCTTCATTGAAGGTGCACACCAAGGTTCGAGATGTGGAAGAGCATATTCAACATCAACAAGAGGTTTTAGCTAATTTGGGAGAGAATCTAGCCTTGGCACAAAATAGGATGAAGCAACAAGTAGATTAACACCGGAGTGAGCAAAATTTTGAGGTGGGTGACTGGGTATTTGTTCGTTTGCAACCTTACAAGCAGATGTCCTTGAAGCAACTAAAAAAGGACAACAAACTTGCTCCAAGGTATTATGGCCCTTATCAGGTTCTACAAAAAATTGGAAGTGTGGCTTACAAGCTCGAGTTACCTCATTCATCTCACATACACCCAATATTTCATGTTTCTTGTTTGAAAAAGGTCATTAGATAGAAAGTTTTTGCCCAGACATAGCTCCCAAAACTAGATGAAGAATGATGAGTCATTTTGGAACCAGAGAAGATCCTCCAAACACGTACTAAGAGGTTGAGAACCAGAGAGATTAAGGAATATTTGATCAAGTGGAAAAACTAAAGCAGTGAAGATGCAACTTGGGAAGGTGAAGAATTTCTGCAACAACATCCACAGTTGTTCAACATTGAGGACAATGTTGGTTTGAAGGGGAAGGGCATGCTACGCCCCTAACGTATCACATGTATGAGGATAGTTTTAGCTGACTTGTGGCTTACTTATCCCTCTTTGACATTATATTACTTAGCCAACTTGTGGCTTTCTTTAGAATAGTAGGTCGGCCTATGGAGTAACCATGGCCTAGTTAGACTTTATATAGGAGGTAGTGGGTAATCATTTATCATCATATTGTGAATTCTACTCTTATTAAAGCTTTTGGAGGTTGCCCCCTCGAAGTGGCTTATCTATTATCATATATTTGGATATATTTCAGTCATATTTGGATATAATTCTGCTGTTATACTTAATTCTTGAAGTAATTTCATTACAGGAATTGGGAACCAAAATATAAGGGGTTGAAACATCAATCCCAACCATTATACTCTCCACTTTCTAACATGTTCAATAACAAATATAACCTATGGATGGCATCCCTAAGGTTCTGAGGAGAGTATGGCTACTTCCTTTTCAAATCATATAAGATATCTGCTCATCTGTGAGAGCAAGCAACAAAAATTTGCTTGCCATCTCGTTCCATAAGACCCAAATAGTGATTCTAGACTTCTACCTGCTTTTTGATAACCCATTCCCAAGGAGTGTTTTTGTTCATAAAAGAGATCCATTCATCTACCATAGCATCTAAATTCCATGCTTCACTCCCAATCATCAGGGTGGCCTCCACTTTTTCTTGATATCCTTCCATTTTTTTCTTCTTCCTTTGAGATCTCCTAAGAGGCGGTCTCCTTCTTTCTGGCACCATGGGATTCTTCCCTTTAGATTTCATTTTCCTTGTAGGAGGTATGTCTGATGGAATTTTTTCTTCCTAGACATCAGTTATCAAGGGAACTTATTCTTGTGCAACAAGAGATAGGGGAACTTCTTCAATGAGTACAGTTTTAGGAGACAAGAGAAAAGGGTCATGTTGCTGTGGGTTTTCCTCCTCTATGTTAGAAGGGGATAAGACCAGCCTTCTTCTCTTTTTATTTCCCTTAGCAGTCCTAGATGGAATTTTAGTGGTTATGGGTTGGCCAACAACACTAGAGCCTACAACATTTTCCTATTCAGCTTAATGGGGTTGCCTCATGAGGGGTTTCATCTCGTCAATAACCTCTTCTTGTTGAGGTACATTATTTTCTAGGGTCAAAAATTATTCCCAAGTAAGGTCAGGTTAGACAAAAGCTCTTCCATGTCTGAATATTAACCATATTAAGGCATGGTGAGATAGGGTTATTTCAATGTCCTAGTATTCCTTAGACATTCTTTTCAGCATATGCCATAAGAAATTTGGAACATTGATAAGTCTATTATGCTTTAAATGACTTAGAAATTTAAAGTGGAGAGTGTAAATGAGGGAATATCTACCCTCACAAGTCATGTACCTAATAATGTATGCTGTTGTCTCTCTCCATTTAGCATGTAGGCTAAGTATTTGCACTCCTTTCCTTAATACTAGTGTTTCATCTGCTTGGCAAAACTTTTGCCTAGCTTCTTCACATTAGGTCTATCCTGCCAATTATCTCCCATGTTTGGTAACCTAGTTTCTTGGCTCACCAAGGCCTCGATCACTAAAAATGTGATGCCACATACAATGGCTTGGTTTCCATCAAAATATTCTACAAATGCTTTGGCAAGATACTCTAAATATTTTTGCAACCACTCAAAGTAAGTAGTTCAGCTAGCCCTGTGGAAGACATCCCAACTGGCTTGGTCTCCTCATAAATGTTTGTGGTCTATGGGCTCCCTTTGTACTACTGATCTAACCATTTTAGTTTCTTTGCTATCCCTTCAGCCAATAGTTTGTTGCACACTTGTTTACCCTAAATCAATCTACCTGCAACATGATAAGGGTTGCTCTAGAATGGTGAATTTTTGAAGTTACAGGTTGCAGGGTTGGTAAATGGTTGTTGTGAAGTTTCAGGTTCAAATTTATGGCATATAATTCTCATTTGAGGGGTTCCCTTAGCACGTGAGATTCTAACTCATAGCACCTTCCCCCCACTTGAGCTATCACATGTCCTCAGGTGATGTGAAAGGAGAGAGAGTATGGGATAAGACAAGTCAGGATGAGGAATAAAGTGTGAAGGGTGAGGTGATGTGATAGACTTTTTTAAATGAATAAACTATGCAAGTTTTAAATATGCTTTATTAAGTGCAAGTAAATTGGAACCTTGGTAAAGTGATTGGGAGATCACTGGTGGTGAAGGTGTGGATGATGCCAATAATGCACATGCATGCTATGGAGGACAATCTGCATGGAAGGGTGGTTTGAGCTAGGAGGAGAAGGAATTTCACTTGGATCATAAGGTGACAATTTGAGAAGCTGAAGGATCCAAATGATGGGCTATAAGGTCCTGGATAGCAAGCTAGGGTTGTGACTATCAAGTGACCTTTATGTGTATAAACAAGCTGAGAATTGATTGGATGTTGCTTATGCCCTAGAAATTTTGGGCCTAGAGGGCTTGGCTATAGTGATCAACAAGGTCTGTAAGACTTCAACATGGAAGGGAAGTGGAATGATGCATTATGGCTCTATAGCTTGATATTCAAGGGTATTTATCTGAGGCAAGAGATATGACTTTTGTTGTCCCAATCCTTATTTAGTTTCCCCCAAAAACAAGGTTTTATAACTTATATGCAAAGCCCAAAAAGCCAATAGCCAAGCCATAGGTGAGATCTATAGAAGGATCTATCTTACCCACTATAGAGAAGGGCAAGAATAGGCATGAAAGGGTACCTACATTAGCTATATGAGCACTCATAGCAAGCTACATAGTGATAACCAACTATGTAGGAGGTGCCCATAGCAAATTACAAAGTGCCTATAGCAACTGGCAGAAGACCAACAATGACAATGGTACTTATAATAAGCTACAGAAAACATGTGATGTGTTAAACAATTAGGGGTGGAGGAATTGCCCTTTCTTCCATCCTTTCTCACTTGTCTGTGTCTTAATTTTGATTTTTTACCCATAAATAACTAGCAAGATAGTTCTATACTTAGACCCTTTTTTACAGATCTGGGTACCCAACAGGTTAGTTTTCTACCCAGAAGCCACTAACAATGCCCAAAAATAAGTTTTTATTGTTGGATTTTTTTTGACTCTAACTGCTGCTTGTAGTAGAGTGTTTATTCAAGGTCTTGCCAAGTCACCTAAAAAGGTGATTGGTCAAGGACCAAGTGACTGTCTCATTCATCATGCTAGAGGAGGGCAAAGATGTCCTCCTCCTCTTCTTTTGCTAAATGTGTACTGGTGCTCTCATTGTCTGGTGAGGCAGCATGCCTATCAACGACATCATTGTATCCATCCTATAACTATTGTCATATGTTAGGAGTAAACTCTTCTTGGGTAAGTGGCTTCTTGTACAAATTGAGTCTGTGGCCATTGACCAACAAACAAAATATTACTAGGTCAATAGTTTGGAGTTATACTGCATCATTGTCAAAAACATGATCGATTTCAAAACGATCAAGCCATCAGGTCTAGAGTTTAACCTTGTGATATTTATAGTTAGAATAAAAAAAGGGCCCAATCTCCTAATGGAACTATCTAATTTTTATGTACATGTCATGCCATCTAATCCAATGCTGCTCTATAAGTTCTATGTTCTATAATACCTATTTTCTATATTCATCTAAGGCATTCAATTGCAGGAGCCTTTCCTTTTGTGTTTGAGATATATCCATCCAACTTATAATGTTTGCTTCAAGGTCTTGTGCTCAAATTCAATTAACAAGACAAGTTTCTTGCCATAGACCAACTCATATGGAGTGAAGCCTGTAGTGGTCTTCCATGTGATTCTATAAGCCCACACAACTTTAGGAAGCCCAGCCTCCCAATCCTTATAAGACAGACTAACAATTTTTGTCATAATATTTTCTAACTCTCTATTGGTGACTTCCACTTGTCCATTAGACTATGGATGATATGGAGTTGAATTTTTATGTCTAATCTCATATTACTAGACTAAGGTAGTAATTAAATTGGTAGTGAATTGGGGTCCCTGATCAGTGACTATTTCATGTGGCACACCATATTGAGTAAATATTTCTTCATAAAATAAATCTTCCACTTTCTCATCCTTGGTGTGTGTAAGAGCCTTGAATTCCACCCATTTGGTGACATAGTCAGTACTGACAAGGATGTATTCTTTATTATTGGATTTAGGATCAAAAGGTCTAACAAAGTCTAGGTCCCATTTTTCAAATGGTTCAAACATCATTTAATGCTGCAAAGGCATTTCATCTTAACATGTGGGTCTTCCCATACATTTAAATTTATCACAATGAGTAGTATACTTGATTGCATCCTTATAGAGTCAAGTCCAATAATATCTTGTATTCAATATTTTGACTATTATATGCATGGCTGCAAAGTGTCCTCCACAAGGTTCATCATGGTAGGCTTTGAGGATATCTAGGACTTCATCTGCTTTGAGACATCTTCAGATGATAGAGTTAGGCCCAGTATAGAAAAGGAATCTAGAAAACCATGAATATCTAACACTTTTGTGAATCAATGCTCTCTTTTGTTTGGGAAGAAAGTGTTGTGGAAGTAGCCCTATTGCAAGATAGTTAGCAATATCAACATACCAAGGTGTGGTCAGGGTGAGAGTGAAAAGGTGCTCATATGGAAATGAGTCATCCACTATGGTGTCCTCTTCAGGGGTTTGCAAGCGTGATAAAAAGTCAACCACTACATTGTCCTTATCAGGCTTATCAATAATAGTGATATCAAATTCTTATAATAAGAGAAAACATCTTATCACTCTAGCTAGAACAAATGGTTTATTCATAAAGTACCAAATGGATGCATGGTCTGTATGAATAAAGACCTGATACCCAGTGATGTAGTGATGAAACTTATTGATAGCATAAACTACTACCAAGAATTCTTTTTCAGTAACTATGTAATTCAATTCAACTCCTTACAAGTTTTTATTGACAAAATAAATGGCATAATTAAGTCCTTATTTTTTGCCAAGCACAATTCCTAGGGTAGAATTTGAAGCATCAGTGTGAATGTGGAAGGGAAGCTTCTAATCAGGACCACACTAAATAGGGGTGGTGGTTAATAATTGCTTTAATTGTTTGAAAGCTGAATCATAAGTAGGAGTCCAAATAAATTCAACATCTTTGGTCAAAAGGGTGAATAATGGTGTTGCTACTTTGCTAAAATTATTGATGAATCTCTTGTAGTAACCAGCATGGCCTAAAAAACTCCTAACATCTTTTTTTTTAGGAACAGGTAGGTTTTTGATGATGCCGATTTTTGTAGGGTCAACATTAATGCATGTAGCAAATATGTGGTGGCCCAAGACAATTCCTATAGTCATGAGCATGTAGCATTTCTTGTGGCTAAGAGATAGATGGTGCTCTTGATAGCATTGTATCACTTTTTCCAAGTTGTAGAGGCATTCATCAAATGTCTCTCCATAGACAGTGAAGTCATCCATGTAGATTTTAACATAGTAATTGACCATATCTACAAAGATACTCAGGACAACCCTCTAGAATGTTATAGAAGCATTACATATCCCAAAGGTTAATACAACATAGGCATAAGTACCCCATGGACAAGTAAAGGTGGTCTTCTCTTGATCCTTAGGAGCAATTTAAATTTGGTTATAACCACTGAAGCCATCTAGAAAGGCAAAATATATCTTCCCCACTAGTGTTTCCAACACTTGATCAATGAAGGGTAGGGGAAAGTGATCCTTCTTGGTTGCTATGTTGAGTTCCCTATAATCGATGCATACATGCCATTATCCATTTTTATTTGGTACAATTACCAAAGGTGACACCCATTCAATGTCAGAGATAGGATATATAAACCCAACAGTCAAAAGGTTTTGTAATTCTTTTTTGACTATTTCTTGAAGAGTTAGATTCATCCTATATTATGGTTGTCTAATTGGTTGTCACTCTTCTTTGATGTAGATATGATGTGTGCATGTTTTCGAGCTGATTCCTTGCATATCCTCATAATTCCATGCAAAATCAAATTGATTTATATGCAACATGCTGACTAGATTCTTTTCCTCATTTGGCTCCAACATGATATTAATAAGCAATGTTTTTTTGGGAGAGATCTCAATCTGTTTGATAGTGATTTCATCATTTTTATATTGTTAATGGATTTGTTATGGATACAGATATGAGGTAACATCTGGTGGAATATTTCTTGAGCAGATGCATCAAAATTATGTGATTCCCAGAGACTAGAAAATGGGCACTCAACATATGGTAGGCAGTTGAGATCTGTAGGAGTTGGAGACTGATGCTGAAGAACATTGAAAAGGATCATGTCTTCATCCTGATTAGTCAATGTGCATGCATGGTCTAAATTAAATATAAAAATAAAAGGAGGCTAATTTTCCTCATCTTTTATGACCCATCATGTATGCTCTGGTGTAAAAACTTGCTTTGCTGGAGGATAAATAACCAACTATTTAGTGTGGCTATCATTGGATATCATCATGTTACCTGATCTATAGTTGATGAAGGCATCAACTGTTGCAAGCCATGGTCATCCTAAAATAAGAGGATATCCACCCAAATTAGATTTAGGCTACATCAAAATGAAATCTATAGGATACTCTCAAGAATCCACAGTAATGACAAGGTCTTCAATGACTCCTTCTGGTTTGAATGGAGACCTGTCATCCATTTATAGAAATGTAGATGTAAGATGAATATTACTTAGCTTTAGTTTGTGCTTGGTTTCAGTTGTCATTACATTAATTATAGCCCCCAAGTCTATCAATGTGTTGAACAACTACTAGTCATGGATATGGACTATTACTATGAGGCATCCAAGATCTAAATACTTCTTTGGTAAGGTATTTCCCAGGATGATGTCTGCGAGCTGGCCAATCACATGCATAGTATTGGGATATTTTTCTCCTTCTTAGTTTCTACAAATAGATATCTCTAACAGCTTTGGAATATATGGGGACATCTCTGATGGCTTGAAATAGAGGGATTTTGACACAAAGATTTTTGAGTTGTCCCATGAGGTCAAATTTAGGTTTAATTATATGGCATTGTAGATTGAGACATCCTAGAAATGGTGGGGCTGTGTCATCCATATCTTTATTTTTAGGTCCAAAGAATTCTTGTGGTGATGGAGGTGGGTTAACATGGCCTTTAAAAGTTTCAAGATCTGACTCCATTATTGGGGTTGGTAATGGGGGTGGTAGAATTCTACCTAAATGGAGGGTGAACTTCATTGATGTCCACTGCATATGTCAAGTAATAAATAGATTCAATACTAAATGTGGGTTGCACTAAATTATTTGAAATATTATGTACAAGTTGGGTAGGTAGCTGGTTGGGCTTGGGTGCAGCTTGTGTATTAGGCATGTAGGTGGAATCTTAGAAATCTTGGGCATATGCCTTACCAACCCCTTTAAATTGATCTTTACCATGTTATCAAAATTTATATGTCCAAGCCTTCTATGCCAAATCCAGCTTTATTCTAATTGACTCATGAAGCATTCTTCCTTCTTAGATTCATGGAATATATACATGTTGTTATCTATTTTATAAATATTTACAACTAATTTTCCATCCTTTATTACTTCACAAACATCATCATGAAAAGTTACAACATTTCCTTGCTTACACATTTGGATCACGCTTAAAAGATTATGTTTCAAACCTTCTATATTCTCAGTCCTAAAATGATCATTATCCAACCTCATAGTACCTTTGACAACTATGTTAGTAGATTTTTTGTCACCAAATCTTACTGAACCAGGGTTGGTCTTCTTGAGAGAGAAATTTTCTCATCTCCTGTCATATGATTTGATCAACCACTATCTACAAACCATCTCTTATTCCCATCTTATTGAGTATGAAAGGCTACTTGAACAAACATTGACTCTTCCTTTGGTGGACAACTTGAATTTTACTTCTTTTCTTCTTCAGTCTTAAGACTTAGTCTTCTTAAACCATTTGATGGTGTCAATGACTTGTATATTCTATTTCCAAAAAGTTCTTTTATATTTTTTGGCTTTATGACCTTGTTGGTTACAATTGTATCATATAATATTCCTTTTCATCTCTGAAGAGAAAGCACAATCCCTATATCTATGACCAAATTGATTTCAAGAGAAGCAATACCCATTGAATACATCATTCTAATTTGACCTACTTTTATTTTGATCATTACCTATCCATGAATTTTAATTTTTGACCTTTTTGGTGGAGCTAAAATCCCTTTTATCCTTTGATAAGAGCACATCTGAGTAAGTCATGAATTTATTTTCAAATTTTTCCTCCCTTTAGTTAAGATCATTACCCATCATGACCTATAGATTCTTGATAATTGCTCCTAGATATTTCACTTTCATCATCACAACATACATGCTTGAATTGACATTTGATAAAGCACATACTAGTTTTTTTTTAAGACAAGCCACAACCTCTTTGTCAACCATTGTACCTTTGATCACCTTCTAGTGGTTAAAATTTCAAGGACCTACACTGATACCAATTATTAGAGGTGCAATCACTAAGATGGGGGGGGGTGAATCAGTGAGCTTAGATATTTTAATTTCAATTATAGTCCTTCAAAATATTAATCAATAAACATATGTCAATTTTATCAATTAATAATAACAAGAGAACTCATTTATTTAATGCATACACACATAATACATAGTTCTTATGGGAAACCCTCATGGGGAATAAAACCCACTCTCAAGATTGTAACAAAAATGGACTACTGTCCTATAAAAAATTATAAACAAGAGCCTGATCAACTCATTTATGCCAAAAAACCTTGATCATGTCCTCTTAACCAAAGGCATTTAGTAAAACACCTACTTCACAAGGAAAAATAACCCCTAAGGAAGATCAAGTCCTTTAGACCCTCCTTGAAGTGAACACCTCCACCTTAAAATTGATGTCTTTAATACATGATGATGGATCTTTATTTATCTAACATCTCCAAACTCTCTCTCTCTCTCTCTCTCTCTCTCTCTCTCTCTCTATCTTATACAAGCCTCTCATATGGACATACCATAATTTCTCTCCTTCTTTACTCAATATGTCCTAATATGCACACTCATACCTCTTCACATATTCTCAAATTTCAAGAGACCTTTTTTGACACCAAAAATATGACCTACAGGTGATACACATAGTCATGAAATCTTCTTTGCTCATCAATTCATCAACTAGGCACTCTACCTCTCCTTTTTTCCACAACTCTCACACATACTTTTCACAAGTCTTTCTCCAATTCAAGTCTTCCACAAGTCTAAAAACCAACACATTTGGTTTCATTATATATAGATAAATCATGAATTAACAAGATTATAATATTTCCTATCAGCCACAATACATGCCTTCACCCTTAAGGCATCTCACATGGGTCACACTTAAGCACAATCCAATTTCAAATAGGCCCAAGTCACTTTTAGGTCCTATGAAGACCCATTCAGATCTTTGACACTTCTTCATGCAAATAAAGAACATAAGACCACTTTATAAAATCATGGAACCATTATACATGATCTATAGGTCTTCTTTAAGTACCAACATCCATCATAGTACCCTTCTGCTTAAGCACAATTTCCTCAAACAACTCTCTATACACACAGACACCATGAATGAATACACAATCAACTTATAAACCTTTGTTCATAATGCATACAATTAGACAACCCATCAAAATTCACACAGAACATCCTCATGGATTATACAACATTCCCTAATTACCATGAATTTATATCAAAATAATATCTACATAAGCTCAGTTACTCTTCTTGGGTCACTTGTAAAACAAACACGAAACCATATTCAAATTTGAATCTCAATATCTTTATACACACTTCTAGATATTCAAATCAATATTTCCAAATGTGCCTTGGAGTCCTCTACATATTTATATTTTACTGCATGAGCAAATTCATCTTCCATAGAAAGATATGGCCCAAAAACTAGACACTAGTTTTTCCCTTTATAAAATTCAAATATTTAAATGTCAACGGTCAGAGTTAAACTTTGACCACTTTGCTCACATCTCATGTACTCTTATATTTTGATCAATATTGCACCATCAATCTTGTCCAAACTTTAATGCATAGGTGCCAATGCCCAATCTTTAAATATATGTCACTTTGAACCCATCTCGTGCACTCTTACAATCTTGACTCAATATGCACCATCGATCTTTGTGGATCATCTTGGTCCTTACCTTGCAGCACTCATCATTCAATCTTTGATCAAAAACTATATGATAATGCCACTTGTCACCCTTGCATGCCTTCTGAGCACTTTACTAATAGTCTATATGTACCATTGATCTATTCCAGTATGAACACCTACTCACTATTGATCTTCTAAAGAAGCTTGATGTTTATCTCTATTAATTATTAAACTTTGGACACTTATCCTCATCATGAAACATCCTAACATCTTAGAACACACATTCTCTATTGATATTCTGTAAGATTATTGATCTTTAATGTTGTTAACCAATGACCACTTTGATCTCTTTGATTTGATGTGTATCGTAGATCTTCAGTGTATGAACTCTCACGAGCTGTTGGATCTCCACTAGGTCTAGATCTTTAACATTGAGAAAAAATGACTAAGTATGGGGACCAATTATCACATTCTTGAAAGGCCTACTTTGGACCTCAATAACTTCTTCTACACTTAGATGCATGATCTCAAATTTGGACCTCATGATCACCTTTTAAAGAAAAATCCATCCATATAACAAACTACTCCTGGAACCTTCACACATGTGAGATATAAAACCATTAAAATGCCTTCTCAAAATCTTCTATCATAAAACCAATTATGCTTGGAAATTTTTTGGGAGGCCAACTTTGCTCCTGCATAACTTTTATCATGCTTTAGTGCATGATCTAAAATTTAACACAAATTAATTATGTAAAAAACTAAACAAACCCATATGATCACCTTCTCTTGAAATGTAAACACATGTGAGATATCCCACCATCAAAATGCTTACTCAACTCTTCTTGCCACATTATAAATCTGGATAAGTATCGGAAAACACTATCAAAATACCTGGAGCCTAACTTTGCAAATACATATCTTTTGACGTGCTTTAGTGCATGAGCTAAAATTTAGCACAAATTAATTATGTACAAAAATAAACAAACCCATATGATCACCTTCTCTTAAAATGTAAACACATGTGATATATCCCACCATAAAAATGCTTACTCAACTCTTCTTGCCACATAATAAATTTGGCTAAGTATGGAAAAACACTGTCAAAATACCTGGAGCCTAACTTTATAAATACATATCTTTTAACGTGCTTTAATGAATGATCTTAAATTTAGTAAAAATACACTAGGAAAAAAAATAAACAAACCCATATGATCATTTTATCCAGACACCTTCATGTATGTGAACACTGACATCATCAACATGCTTACTCAATTTTGCTTGAGCCCTTTATAAAATTGGCTAGTATGGGAACTTAGTGAATTTTGTCTGAGAAGCTAAATTTTCACCCTCATATCTTTGACCATGATTTGATTCATGACTTAATATTTTGTTACATAATAACTAGGGAGTAATGTGATCACAACCATATGACCAACTCTCATTGACTCATTCCCATGTGGCAATGGTGATGTCATCAAACTGCCTACTCAATTTTTTTTTCCATTGGACCCAATCTATCTAGATAAAAATTATGGACTACCAAATGAATTCCACTTATGCACACAAGCTCTCCAAGCATAGATAACATCTTAGGGACATCTTAAACATGCTCTAATCACCATACTCATCCTTGAACATCTCTAATCATGCCAAAATTGAAGATCAACAAAGCCTCCTTTAAGCACACTAGGACAAGCACATTGCACATTTTGCCATTATTACTTAGGCTATCAAAACCCTTCACCCACTCACTAAGACACCTCTATGACATCACCACGACATCACTAATAACTCTCCAACATTATATAACAATTTTATGATATTTTGCAGTGTGTCCTTATTGCACATTGTACTTATTAGTTTAATTATATCTTTCAAAATAGTAATCACTCCATCTTGTTTCATAATCATATATTTGTGATCTAGGAATTTGACTCAAGAGAGGATGGTTAGTATGGTGTTAGTTTCAAAATGAAAACAAAATGAAAGAAACACACTAATAGCATAACATCTCTAGGCTTAGACACTAAGGAGAGCTTAGTTAACAAAAACAAATAACAAATACAACTAAAAATTAAGAGATAAAACACAAGAATTCCTCCAACTTCCTTAGATGTTCTAAATGCCTTTGTAGTGGTTGCTTGCTCAGCTTGTGCTCATGAAGTCTTCATCAAATGAGGCTTGGCTATCTCCTCTTCTCCTTGGCACCTTGTGGCTTGTGGCTTGGCTTGGAATCAATTTAACATGGTAACACTAATTACAATGGATTCTTGAAGATATTTGAGCATAATAAATTTTCACCAAAATAGCTTAAAAATGATGTTCATGGCCTCTCTATTTATAGATTTTTGTAAATGTCTAGAATCAACATGAACCGTCCATCCTAAGATTGAGATGTGTGGTTAAGGATTAATTCAATTTTTAGAATTAAGTTTGTAATTATCCTCATCATGACATTGGAATAAGGGTACAATTAAGAGGCATGGAGGGTATCATATAAGGCATTGATGAGGCATGTAGGGCATGAATCCTTATATTTATGGCATTTATGGCCTAGGGATGTCTTCCCAAGAAATGAGGTCACTTGATGATGAATATATTCAATATTCATTTCCAAAAATAAGTATTCAACAAGTTTCCATGGAATTATTAATTAGGATTTGATTTGGATTAATTATCTCTTAATCATGTCTAAGCACTTTGTGCACAAATTACTCAAATTGATCAGAATGCCTTGTTATTGGTCCAAAATTTGACTGGATTGGAATTAGAAAGCAATATCAAATGCGTTGGAATCATTATCCCATTTAGGATGTTATTGATAAAAAATAATGAAGGCACATGTATTGTGCAAGAGATTTGATAGGAAAGATCAATCCAAAGCACTTAGGTGCAAAATTGGCATTTTAACTTAGAATGATCTGATCAAAGTTAGCTGGCCCATAAATTGCATTGCCCCATTTAGGGACACCCTAGCCAAAATCAACACTTGAATATGTTAGTTTCAAATCTTTAATGTGCTTTAGTATTTTTAGGACAAATTATAAATTTTGGTGGAAATTGGTCAAAAGCCTAATTAGAGGTTATCGATGGCCAGATTTAGGTGTCTACAATTTGCCCTTATTTTGGAAGGCATTGAAAATCGTAGGCAAAGAAATGTCTTCTTAAATAATGAGAGATGGCTTGTATGCCAAAAAGAAGATAATGGTTGAAGAAAAAAGCTCCAAAATGGTCTTGGGAAGCCTATGATGATGCCCCCTCGAGGGAGTGGCCATCACATTTGTTGATGGATGGTCCCTCAAAAAGAAATAAGAAAAGGTGGAATTAACCCATGGTTGAGATTAATCTGAATGAGAAAATGCTTGCATACATTGATCTAAAAATGATGTTGATTTACCCAAAGGCAGTTATAATCAGGTATAAAAGTCAAAATAATGGTTTGCCCATAGGTTTTTATAATCATTAAGAGGACTTGGACTGGCTAAAGATGATTGTGCCCTAGTTAGGGATGATTAGCAAGCATAACTCAAGGATATAACCTAGAATATAGTTTAAATATGAGTGGGTGAAAAGTGATGAAAGATATGGATGGAGAAATAAGATTGATCAATGTGAATGATTCATTTGTACCTACCAACAAGGAGATGCTCATCCTGACTAGCAATGATGTAACTAGAATGGTCATTAGGTTGATTTGATCAAGGGTGGGATGGAAGGATTTGCCAAGGTGTGAAGGATAAACTTCTATGGCTCCATTGATTGTAGACCTTTTTGAAGCTAATTTTTACTATAGCATGTGATGATAGTCTTCATGATAGAACACCATAAATATTTGGCCAAAATATGCGTAAGGACTGACTCCCAATCCTATAAACACTTGAAAACAATGCACCAATGACAAAAACCATGATGATAATGTTGAAGTATGAATATGGATAGACTCAAGAATAATGTGTGCAAAGAATCACCCAATGCATACATATAGACCGAGTCGAGGCAACAATGTTAAAAGCAAATAAACAAACAAATAGAAAAATAAACAAATAAAAAAATAAACAAACAATTAGAAAGCCTAAAAACAAAAGCAAAAAAAAGTATCCTAACAACGACCATGCCACAGTAAGGAAAATCGAGGATAAATGACTAGGCTTAGATAAGACAAATATTTTTGAATTTTTAAAATGTTATGAATGTTTTTGGCATTTTGAGGTATCTTAACTCGTTAGAGAATGACAAGATACCTATTTGCAAAATGATGAGAGCATTTGGCTTAGGTTTCTCACAAAATAATGAGAGCATATGGAAAGGGGGATTGAAGTGACCTCAAGATGAATTAAGCATGACCTATAAAGTCTAAAAATGACCTCAAGTCATAGTAATCTATCCACATGAAAGGTGGGGAAAAACCAACTAGGTCCAAACACGTTCTCAAATCTAGCAAATGGCTAGTCAAATGAAAACAATGATAGCAAGGTGATGCAGTAATGCATGGTAAACAAGTGTTGCCCCTAGTTTTCCCATAAGTAGTTATAACTAGGATACAAAGACATAGGTCAATGATACTAATTTTCCCATAGGTGGTTATAATTAGTAGCAAGAATAGTGAGACACTGATTTGCCTATAGGTGGTTATAATCAGGCTCACATAAACAAGCTTGATAGGATGAAAGATATCTTTCTAGATCAACTATCACACTACTTTCATAGACTGCTGTTGTAAACACATATTGGATTGATTATTGAATCTTGATTGGAATCCCCCCACAAAAGGTGTAAGAAGAACCAAAGTAACCAAGATCAAAATAGGATTGGATGGGACGACAAAAAATAGGCTTTGGTCTAGATAGGAATGGAATGATAGGATGGTATGGAATTGCTTTAGGATAATGATGGTTTGATAAATTGGATAAAATGGTAAGAGGTTTGCCCCCAAGTGATGAATTAAATGGCTAGGATCTATAATAATGGTAAATAGGCATATGTAATAATGGCAATGGCATGGTACATGTTTTTGGCTTGAGTGCGGTTTTTGATTTTGTTGTTCCTGCTGATGGGTAGATGGACATCCTAATCAATAAATGATAAATATAGAATATTTGATCATGTTAATTACTATCCCACACCTCATCTGAATAACTTCTCTATCATGAACTACCTACAAATCTAGATGTCAAAAATGTTGTTTTGTTCTTCCTTGGTCATTGATTCTGATTCCTTCAAACATTGAGATAAGTTATCTTTATAGCCTCTACAAAGGGAACTGCGACCATGGATGGTAAATAAGGAAAAATAATAGATGGCAGGTTTGATTGTGAAGTGGAATGGTAGATGATAATGGAATGTATAATAGTGTGGAAATAAATAAAGATCGAGACTTTTAGTCACATGTAATGTTGCCGATGCTGGATTCAACATAACTTTGGTTGTGGCAGTGCTGAAGGCTTGTGCTCTCTATAGGACCACCATTTTTTTTTTGTTTTATCTTAAGAGTAACTACCATCTGATTAGGCTGTAGATAGGAAGTTATTTTGATTTGATCCTTGATTTTGTCTTCATCAAGTAGTGAAGAACTGTTGTGCTCAGTTATTGGTGCCTCAATGAGGTTTTTACCAATGAATTTGTCTTGATTGTCCCATAACACCTTAGAGAAGGTTTCACTAAATAATTTTGAATTTTGACTTTGATTATCTTTTAGCACTTTCAAAAAAGTTTCACTAGAAGATGCTGAGTTTTGACTTTGATTATCCCCTAGAGCCTTTGAAAAGGTTTCACTAGGAGAGTGTTCCTTTGCTAAATAAATGTGGTCTTGGCCTTCTTGCTCTTTTTCAACTGCTATGTTTCCATGGATACAGTTCAACAAAGTGTGATTCTGTTGATCCCAATCAACACTTGTGCGAAATAGAATGTCAATAATATGGCTATTTTGGTTGATGGTAATGGCCTGTGAAATAGTAATGAAATGGGGAGAGGTTTCACAATCCTCATAGAAGATACTAGGATAACTTATGTTGAAGCAAAAGTAATCATCCTTAAAAACTATATAAGGATCACAAATGTATTCAAATTGATCTGTGAGGAATGCATAAACAATATTGTAACAACCATAAATATATTCTTCTTCTGAATCTAATTTTAACTCAAGGGACTCTGAATTTGATGTTGATAATGATTATGATGCTAAATCTAATGTCAGTTTAAGAATAAAACCTAACTCTGATTCTAATTATTCATCTGATGGGTACTTTGTTATAATGATGTCTTGTTGAATTTTGGTTTTGGACAAGTAAAGGCCTATGATGGCATAATGGGCTCCACAAAAACTAGTTTGTTAAAGTGAGACTCCTCTAGGATGGGAAATAGGTCAAGAGACAACTCCTCAAAGACTGGCTTGTCAATAGGAGGCTCTTAAAAAATAGGCACATGGTCAAGGTAATTATTTGCCCAAAGGTAGTTATAATCATTAAGAAGTGACTTGACAAAGATTGGCTTGTTAGAGTGAAATTCCTCAACAACTGGTATAAGATCAGTAAGTGATTCATCATAGGCTAACTAATCACAAGTAGTTGGTTCAACAAAAATATCTTGAATTGGTTGGTTATCTTGGCCTTGGTTTCTAATGAGTTGGAAAATACCAATTTTGAACACAACTTGGTCTTTGAATGAGTGGATTGATTGAGGTTTAGATGGGATTGGTACTGGATGAGGAATGGTCTACAATTAGATAATGGTAGGGCCTTGGGGATAATTATTGCTCGCATGAGCTAAAGGACAAATTCTTGAGATGGTAATGATAGGGCAGTATGGAGCATGATTGTTTGCATAAGCCAAAGGACTAGGTCTTAGAATGGTAATGTAGGGTGGTGTGGAGCATGATTTCTTGCACAAGCCAAAGGACTAAGTCTTGGAATGATGAAGGGGCATTGTGGAGCTTGATTTATCACACCAAAAAAAAGATGAGGTCCTGGTATAGAAATGGTTAGGCATTGTGGAGCTTGGTTGCTCGCACAAACCAAAGGATGAGGTCCTAGTATAGAAATGGTTGGGCATTGTGGAGCTTGCTTGCTCTCACAAACCAAAGGATGAGGTCTTGGTATGGGAATGGTGCAACATCATGGTCTTAGAATAGAAATGTTATGATGTTGTGGAGCCTGATTACTCACATAAGCTAAAGCATCCAAGTCTTCCTCATAAACCATATCATCTCAGTCATAAGTTGGCTCATAAGCTGGTTCTTGACTATGTTCCATGTACTTATTATTGAAAAGAGGGTATGGATTCATATCTCAAAAAATGTTATATGTATTTGGGTCTTCAAAGTCCTCTTCATACCAATCAAGGTCTCGAGATGGATTGTAAGTTATTTTATGACTTTGTTCTTATGAATGATTAATATGAGGTGGATAGAAATCTGTCTCACAAACCATATTAGCATCATTGAGGTCTTGACTAAAGCCATAAAAGTCATTTTGTGTGGCCATGCTATCATAAGTTGTATTTTAAGTGATTCCACCATAAGTGTAGCTAAACAAATCTACACAAATGATGAAAGCTTCAAAATAAAAAGGCTTAAAGTTCCACAAACTCTAAAAAACTATGTCCAAAGGACAAATGGTTCAAGCTTGGTCTAACTTGGTCAAAAGGTGGAGCTGTATCTCTAATGTGGTCTAAAAGTGGAGTTGTATTTATAAAATGATTTTTGCTAAGATTTGGCATAAAATAGTCTAATATCAAATGTTTAATGTCAAATTTCATACGCATAGAAAGGTCAAGTGTCTAAATAAAAACTGGCATGTCAAAGGTCTAGGTCAAAGTGTTCCAAATAAGGTCTAACTAGGAAATGGAAAAGTTGAGTTGCTAGGTCTTTTATCCAAATATGAAGTCAAAATCTAGGCTCAAACAAATAGGCATATTCCAGGACTTTTGGCCAAATAGTGTCAAAAGCTAGACTTGAAATAAACACTGATGTGATTTGATTTAATCTAACAAGTTTGGAAATAACTTTGACATAGACCTGACACATGGAATCAAACATAAACATGATCAGTTGGAATAAGGCATAAGAAAAAGGCTCTTTGAGAAAGGCTATGTTTTCCCAAATAAAGGCACAAATAATGATGAGGATAGGCTTTAAACAAACAAACCATCAATAGTTTTCAAATTTGGGTAATCGATTAACCAAAGTTATGCAACCCAAAAGAGAAAGTTATGTGTATTAGCCCTATAAATTGAGGCCTAAATAGAAATCAATCAATGTTTGAATCTAAACTTGACAAGGTTAATTGAAAACTCAACGTTGAAGACTAGGATATGACTAAACAAATTAGACAAGATTGGACAACATGACAACACAAGACAAAGGTCCAAATGGTATACACAAATGGTTTGAAATAAATAGTTTTTGATACAATGGTAAACAAGTCTTGAAAATAAATGAGCAGCCTAACAACGTAAGCATACTTGAATGATGTGGTCAATGCTATGCTTCAAAAGACTCAAAAGGAAAAATAGTTTTAACATGATTTGGGTAGCATAACACTACCTTTTGCAACTCAAATGACACACACACAAACAAGTTTAGGAAAAATTTCAAGGCACAAGTGTGGTGTAAAATGGCCAACTTAACACCTCTTTAGAAAAAAGAGTGACATATAGACAAATTGGTTTTGACATGGCTTTATGAACAAATAAACAAGTTTTAGTCTCAAAAACACCAAGTAAGAGAAATGACCAAAATACACTAAGTATATTCATCCAAATCCTATCAAGGGTATGTCAATGTATGGTTGACTAAACTATTAAGTTTTGAACATATCTAGGGGAATCAATTGCATAATGAATTTCATGTCAAACAATACAAATGAAAGGCACAAAAATTGGGTGACCACGACATTGGCTAGTTGTAAAAAGGTCTAGTCCTTTTTACAACCACTACATTCTGTTGTTCGCTCAGTATAGTGTGATGTCCAAATGCAGATACATCCCATGTGAAACTCCAATTAAGATCCAAATGAATTCAATGCTAGGAGATGAAACCCCAAGTCAAATATTTCCTAAAGAACTTGTGGGAGGTAATGATGTCCCCCTCACAAGCTAAGTTTGCATGAAATAAAAGATTAAAAGATAAAGACTTTAAGGTCATTTTCAAGGTCACCCAAACTTTGATGAATTTTTGGGGAGTAATTTATATGAATTTATTTCTAAGCATTGGACTAGGCTACTTGAAATAGGAATGGTGCTTTTGATCCAAGGGTTCCCTAAAGGGGACAAATGGAAGAGCATACACGCAACATCCCTCTTATTTCCAAACAAAATCTAATTAAACTATTGCAAACAATAACTAATAAGTGTGTTAAATTTTAAGCCCAAATGAAATATTTGGTGGTGTTCATTTGATCCCTTAGTCTTAGTTGCAAACTTTGAAAACATTCATCGTAAACATCTTTAAAAAAATTCTTTATTAAACACTAAAATAAGGTTCCTAATTGATTTTTAAGAATGCAAAACTGATCTAAAACATGTTTTGAGCAAATGCCAAGCTTGGTCCTATAGTAAAACTATTAGCATGTCCTTTATCTTTGAAGCTCTTTTGCGTTTGAAATAATGATATTTGGAAAAAGAGCTCTCAGGTATATGTTTAAAAAAAAAAAAACACACAGTGATCCATGTCGGTTATATGCAATCGATGACAATTACTTTGGCTAACTAATGTCAGTTATCTAACTGACATCAGTTATACCAATGTGACCATCTTGATAGGTATCTAACCGATGTCAGTTAAGCTATGCAACCGATGTCGGTCTTACTTATCGACGTCAGTTACTGTGTAAAATTGTGGCAAACAAAAATGGAAAAAAAAAGTTAAAAAATCAATTTACAAGAGTTTTAAGGGTCTAAATGAATATTTTAAAGTTGAAAAATGATCTTCTTCAAGTGTGAGATGCATCTGGTCCCATTAGGCATGCCATTATGTGATCTAGGAATTTGACTCAAGAGAGGATGGTTAGTATGGTATTAGTTTCAAAATGAAAAAAACACACTAATAGCATAACATCTCTAGGCTTAGACACTAGGGAGAGCTTAGTTAATAAAGCAAATACAAACACAACTAAACAATATGGAATAAAAAATAAGAATTCCTTCACCTTCTTTGGATGCTCCAAATGCCTTTATAGTGGTGGCTTGCTCAGCTTATGCTCATGAAGTCTTCATCAAAGGAGGCTTGACTATCTCCTCTTCTCCTTGGCACCTTGTGGCTTATGGCTTGGCTTGGCTTGGAATTAATTTGGCATCATAACACTAATTTTAATGGCTTCTTGAAGATATTTGAGCATACTAACTTTGCACCAAAATAGCTTAAAAATGATATTCATGGCCTCTCTATTTATAGATTTTTGCAAATGTCTAGAATTAACCTGAACCATCCATCTTGAGATTGAGATGTGTGGTTGAGGATTAGTTTAATTTTATAACTATCCTTATCATGATATTTTAATAAGGGGAAATTAAGAGGTATGGAAGGCATTGATGAGGCATGGAGGGTATGAATCTTGATATTTATGGCATTTATGGCCTAGGGATGTCTTCCCAAGAAATGAGGTCACATGATGATGTAGATATTCAATATTCATTTCAAAAAATAAGTATTCAACAAGTTTCCATGGAATTCTTAATTAGGCCTTGATTCAAATTAATTAGCTCTTAAGCATGATTAAGCACTTTGTGCACAAATTACTCAATTTGATCAGAATGCATTAGAACCGTTACCCCATTTATAATGTTACTAACAACAAATAATGAAGGCACATGTCTTGTGTAAGAGATTTGATAGGAAAGATCAATCCATATCACCTACATGCAAAATTGGCATTTTGACTTGGACTGATCTGATTAAAGTTAGCTAGCCCATAAATTGCATTGCCCTGTTTAGGGATACCCTAGCCAAAATTGGCACTTGAATATGTTAGTTTCAAATATTTTAATGTGTTTTAATATTTTAAGGCCAAATTGTGCATTTTGGTGGAAATTGGTCAAAAGCTTGATTGGAGGTTATCAGTGTCCAGATTTAGGTGTCTATAATATTTATGTGTCAATGATTATAACATCACCTTTTGACATAATTTTATGTTTAATGTTCTACAGTAAATATGTTCAAACATCATAACCTTTTCCCTATTAGGATCAAGATATATGCCCTATTGTACCTTTCTAATTCCTTGGTCCCACAACATATCTAAGGGTGGAAATAATTGCTCTCTTTACTAATGTTAGGTAATTTATTGTATGAATGTAGGACCTTTCAAGTGAAAATTTACCATATTCACATTTCACACTAGTTTGTCTTTTATTTTCTTCTTTAACACATGACAATCCTATGTGTGATATTGCCCTACAACTTCGTAATATGTAAAATATGTATCTCTATGGATTGCTTGGATAGTTCCATGCAAGGTGTTTATATTACCACACATAAAACAAATAAGAGGTTGTTTTCCCTATCTCTCATCTAGTCTGCAATTACCTCCTTGGTATCTACCTCAGTACCTCCTTGATATCTCCCTTGTCTCTATTAAAAACCCAACCCTTTTTATTATTGGACATCATATTATCCTTGTCTCTATGGATAAACCTACCCTTATTTCTGTTAACCATCATATTCCCCATACTATCATCAGAGATAATGTATAACCCTTCTTGATTATTGTTGTCAGGGCAATGGAGTATTCCATAGTTGTTGGTACTAAGGGGATAGAGGATTCCATCCTGTCTAGTACTGGGGAGACTATGGTGTCCAACCTGCTAGGCCCTAAGACTAATATTATGGTGAAGTTATCATCTATCTAGGATTTATTGAATTATAGTCATAATTTCAATGTCTGGGCTTGGCACCCTTGGTTTTACAGTAGGAATCCATTATGCATCTACTATGAATACATTCTTGGTGATGTCTTCCCTAAGTTCTTGGAGATCCCAATAATTTTTATCATCATGATTATGTGAATTGTATAAATTATAGTACAAACTTTGAGGTTGTTTATTATACTATTGGAGGAAATGAAATTTCATAGTTGCATGCCCTACTACATAATATATCTTGTAGATATATATTTTGAGTTTTTAGTAGTAATTCCTATGATGCCCCTCTTTTCCATAGTTCCTACATTAAATCCCTATTGTGGGCTTGTTAATTTCATAAAACTTTTCCATTTTATGTAGTAAAACATATATCTTGTAATATTTTTTTATAGTAGGATATAGATTATCTCCATAGTACTCTACTTGCTCAACTCGAAGTGCAGCTATTCAAGTATCCACCTTGCAAGTGAACTAAGTTTGAAAAATAGTAAACCTAATATTAGGTCACATACGTTTCAAAAACCATGTGACCTTATATGTATCCTAAAATATAAATTATTCTTAGTTCATCACATATGAGAACTTCCAATCATTGTCCTAAATCGATTCTCATGATTTCTAGTGAATCTTGTTTAGGTCCTAGATAGTCTAACTGGCACATTTATTCATTTTAAACTCTCACATAAATTGAGTTATAACTTATAAAAATACTTTATAACTACTTTTTTTTCATATTTTTACTATCTCTCCTCATTTTATTTCATACCATCCAAATCACTTTTTCAATCCCTAACTATCTTTGTGCTCTCTTTGGCACCTTCTCTTCCTTTGAGTAATCTGATTTCCCCATTTCCATAATCTCTATATCATTTTTGAGCTCCCATTCATTATTTATCTTATAAATTTTCTAGAATACTTCTACTCACAATTTCATTTGTATTGTTCTATTTATTCCATCACCTATGTTGTCACAACTCTCTCTCAATCCCTAGAATTGTCTTTTCATTTTGTTTCTCTACGTCCTCCATATTATGTGTTTAGTTTCAAGTTTATTCTTTTGATTATTCATCATTCAATTTTTTACATCATGCATCCCCATAACACCCAATGTTACTACTCCATATTAGTTTAAATAGGCACCATGGCCTTTTTCACAACTAAAATGTTGAGTAGAGTAAATAGTTGCTATAAAAATTTACCTGTGATGCCTCATAAAAATAAATCATATGCATCTTCAATTTAAATGTACACTTGTATAGAAAATTAGTGTTGTATTTGTCAAATTTTATTTTAAACCAATGGTATATCACACATGTCCAATCAATGTCTAAGTTTCTTAGCTTTTATAAGTTTTCCCTAGTCCAAACAAAGTGCTCTATCTCTCTTGGCCTAAAGCAACGATATTCAATTCTTGACAACTAGGTAGCTAGCAATCCAATAAATTTACACTAAAATATTTCATAGATTTCACCATATATATGCTCGGTTGTGACCTCTCTCATAGATCTTTGTATTCTCTTAGCCTCTTCTTCTGTGAAATTATGAATTCTCTCATCCAACCATTGTTCCAGATCTCTCTATTTGAGTAACCATCTCATCATGTTTCAAATTCCACACTCACCACATTGTTTTTAGTAGAGGTTCCTAGAAAACCCTCAAATCATGCTAATGTTTGTAATGTGTGAACTAGAATACATGTTCAAAATTCAGACAAGAATATATGGTAAGTTATATTATTCATTCTATTGAGATTTAGTGAGTTTTCATAGAAATGCAGACTTAAATGCAAAGAACATTTGTTATTGTTATCTTGTTAAGTAAATTCAAATAAAACAAAACATAACCACGTGGAGAACAAGTAAAAAAGACATTCAAAAGAAAAACTAATAGATCTTTATATTAATCTCTCATATTTCAAAACTCTTTTCCTTTACATCCGATCAATATTTAAAGAGATTATAAAGTTTATGCCACTTTGCATTATATCCTTTAATTTATTTCTTCAAGGTAGTATTTTCATATTCTACAGACTTTTGGTATACACACATGTGTTAAATACATAAAAAATGATATACATCACACACTTATCATTCATACATAATTTGTGATTTTATGCATGTCTACTACCTACATAGACTAAGTTGTACACTTGATAAAAATAAAGATTTTATATTTTTAAGAAATGGAAATAAGTAATAGACATGATGATTATAAATATCCATTCACAACATGTAGTCTCATTTTAGGGTTTCTCATTTCTTCAAGCGCCATATACATGTTGGTTTTTGTGAGCATAATAATTTTTGAATATTTTGAAGGTGATGCTGGTTTTTGTGAACATAATAAGTTCTATGACTTTGAAGAAGGTGATCCCTTTCTTAATTTAAAAAAAAATTATAAATATATTTATGTATCTATTTGGAAATCTCCACCATTTCACTAAGTGCATTTTGTGGGGAAAAATAAATATTATTCATTTTAGTTGTAATAATTATTTGTTCTATAATGATTGTCTCACTTGACTAGTTGAAACCCAAATTTGCCAAGATTTTTCCTAGTTGAAATAGTTAGTTTCTTATGCACCATTAATTTAGTTGGATATAGTAGCATTTGCTAAAATGAGTGACTGGTGGAGTAGTGATATGCTAGTGGAAATTGGTTTAGTTTGTCTTGATTCTAAATTATTTTCCAAGACTTTGAATTGATGAATTTGTTTTGTCAATAATTTTATTTTAGATAATGATTTTAGATGACTTCTAAAAGTTTTTGAAAGCTTGAATATATTTCACTTTGGTTTGGATCTTATCATATTGCAAGTAAGATAACTTAGTGTTATTTGTGGTGAATTGTTTTATTTTTAGAGGTTATTGTTCTGCCTATTATGTGATTTGGTTGGGTTAAATTTGAAATTTCCAATTGAGCGAGTAGATGGTTACATACGTAATTAGAAAAGATATGTTTATTATTTTCCTTTAACAATGTTTAGATAAAATATACGGTAGAAGTGGACCCTAATCATAAAATATCATTAGAGTGTTTTTTTACCCTTTTATATTAGTTTCCTTGAATCATTTTATACCTTGAAATTCATTTATATATATTTGTTTTAAATTCAAAGTTACAATTAATTTTAAACTAACTTGTATGTATATAAAAAGATTAAGAGGATTCATTAAAAAAAGGTCACACATAAGTATAAATAAATATTATTATATTTCATCTTATTTCATTCTTCTTCTAAGAACAATATTCATGATTACAGAAAGTTCAAAGAATTTTTTTTATAATTTCACAATGTATTTCTTGAATATTTATCTATATCCATTAATTATTATTTACTCGATCCGAATACTTGGATAATGATTCCAGAGTAATTATTTTATGATTATAAGGTACTTTAAGTCACATGTTCGACCATAGGTGGTATACTTTCTATCAAACAATGAACATTCATGCATGTGTTGCATGACATCCTTTCTTCCTTTTTATGAAATTGTAATATTTCCTTCTCAAAATAATGTTAAAATCAATTTATCATTCTAATACAATTGTACTTGATGAAAACACTTCAATGAAAATATTTATTTATATCTATGTTGGTCTTCATAAAAATACTTTTATTTATATATAGTTTGATCTAACAATTATTTTAAATCTAGTATAATGCTTGTATTTATTTATTTTATTCTTTTGGATCGGTGACTAAGGGTTAAAAGGCTCCCTCACTCATATATTGGATAGCCAAAAAAATACATAGATAAAGGTGTACCATTGGCTAAAAGGTTAAAAACCCAAGGTAAACATTATTGCTATGATGAAAAAGTGACAAAGTACTACAATAAGACATAACCAACAAGAAGGTGACACCTCACGCCAAAAATTCTTACAAAAAAAGATAAAAAAAGGAAAAAATCAAAAGATTTAACATGTTTCATATTAAATCCTACATAGGAACTAATCTCATGAATAAGATGGGGAGTCAGAATTAACATCCACACAAATGCCACCTAGTAAACTAATCAAACCACTTCAAATGTCACCACACCTATCATGCTCACCATCTCAAAATCTAAACCCAAACTCACAACCCAATTCTATTGAGAGGCCAAAGACTCACCACTATCCAACTCATGCCATGGTTAATTGAATCCAAACTATCCCATATAAGACTAGAATTAGCTTGAAAACATGACCCATGAGGAACCTTCACCCAACTAGGGGAGAACACAACTACTCTTTTAGTGACATGGAACAAGAATTTTACTCCTTCCATTTTAACTAGAGAATGTTTTTCATGCAAAAGAGCCTCCAAATATAGAATGAGTATTTTTGTTGCTTCTAGGGGAGGAACCAAGATGAAATGCTTAACCTGAGAGGGAACGTCCTTCCAAGCTTCTAAAACCTATTCTAAAAATTTGAATACTGCAAAAAACCTTCCTTCTATCTCCCTAAACACCACTAAAAGAACCAATCCCACTTCATCCCTTTTAGAAAATGGTAGAGAAATACGATTTCTTAGGTCAAAAGCAACAATAACTTCAAACACACCCACTCTATGAACTAGTTTCACAAAAAAACCAGTAAATGAATGACTTGTTGCTTATCCTCAAGAAAAAAGGTAGATTGGTTGCCAAGACTAATACCATGGAAGAATTAATCATGACCTTACTATGAGAGTTGATGAAAGACTTACCTATAGTTTTCAAAATTGACTATACAATTTGTGGTGTTAGCACCCAAAATACTCGCTTCACTCTATTAATTGTCACCTACCCAAAGAAGGACATCTCTCACCTTTTTCATGCAATGTAAATCAATAGTTAAGAAGAAGTCATCATCTATGGTAGGTCCATGCTAACTAAGAGTAAAGAAAACAAGTGAATCATAGAAAATGAGCCAACCAACAAGTTATGTCATGTAAAAAAATAAAGGGTTGCTTAATAATATTACACCCTTCACACAAGTATGCCATTACTCAAATAAAATGACATCAAAAATATATACTACCAAAATTAAAGTTTGAGGATAACCAAATAACATAGGGATTAAAACTGGTTAGAAAAATATTTTTATTAAACAAAAATAATGGAAAGAACACAACTAACCAAGATAAATCAAAGGTGATAAATAAAAATTAAGCCATGTGCTTGATATAATATCAATCACAAGATCAACAATTTACATGATACCTTGGTTTGTAAGAAAGTTAGTAGATGAGTTGGCTTACCTAAAGTAATGTTGAACTTTTTATGAAAAAAAAGACTCCAACCAATGCCAAATTGGTTCCAAGATATTTTTGATCTACCAAGGCTTAGCATCCTTATTGTGAAGACCCTGAATCATGACCATAAAATCCCCCTCAATGATCATCTTGTTCAATCCACACTACAAAGACAACTCAATACCCAAAACTAACATGTGTGCTTCAGACTTATTATTGGTACCATCAACCAACTTGAGGCAGGTTGCCCTTATTAGGGAACTGCAATAATACTTGATAATTTATCTTGCACTTAATTCCCTAGGATTTCCTCGTGAAGGATCATTAAACTTCATTTTGAACAAACCAGGAGGAGGTGGGATCTAATTTGCATTGTCTTCCTTTCTATGGCTAAACTTCAATAACAAAGACCCATTAACGAGGGAATTATTATTATTTATTTTTTATGTTTAACATTATATTTTTAACAATCTTATTCTTGTTTACATTTATTTTTCATTTTTTTGTTCTAGTTTAAATTAATTTTACTTATTATGTTATTTTCAGTTTGTCTTATCTATTGGTTTTAGGTTAAATAGTGTGGATATTGTTTGATATCAATGCTTAAATATGAAATTACTTAATATATAACACTTTTCATTTGAAAGCGTGATTATAACATGGTTTTAATAGATTAATTTAACTCTTGATGTGAAGCAACCATATAATGGTCATTTTATTATTTGAGTTAGTCTTATTTTAGTTTCAAGTGTTGAGGTTCCTCTTTGGTTCATTCTTCGAGATTGCTTCTTCAATAGTACTTTTCATTTATGAGTCTCCTTTATTTTTGATTAAATATTTCTTGTGATTTTGACTCTTTAAGAAGTAGATTTTATCATAGTTGTTCTCTATTATTGAGTTTATTATAGTATATTTAATGATTCAAAATACCCATAAATTATAGATTTTTAGCTACCCATAAAACCTTACTTGAGCTTAATAGTTTAAATTACCCTTCACACTTGAGCTAGTTTGTAGTTATCAGATCCAATCACAATTAGAGATGGTTCAATTCTATTTTGAATTTCACATTAAGTGAATGGGTTGATTGGTTGACTATAATAATTTTTATCATAAAAAATTTGGTGAATCTATTATGGACAATTTTTAGTCAATTTTTCTAGGATATCTTCCCCTCCCTCAAAGTGATTTTATCGATATTTTGACTGATGACGATAACTAGTCTTTAGGTGTCACTCTTAAAAGTCCTTTAGTATTGGTTGGTCACTATGATCTTTATTTATTTTTTGATGACATGTTTTGCACAACATATTTTCTTGGTTATAGTTCAAATGACATCTTATAGGAGTAGCATTCTTTGTCTCATCTAGTTAAGAACCAACCTCACCCAAACCTTAAAAACTTGATTATATTCATTTGACAAGAAGATTATTCATTTAAAGGATTTTTTCAATGTTTCTTATAATAGCTTGAAATTACTCCTTTTAGGCCAAGTGAGGATTTTTTATCTAATTTCATGGATGAGGCTCTTCTTTGAATCTTACAGGTTAATTACCTTATAGGAGAGATCTATTTTTTAATTTTGAAATTTTAACAAAGTAAAATGCTAGGACTACATTATATTTGTCATATATGCCTTTAATATCATGACATGTATACATATAAAAACATTGGATTTTTTTTTCAAATTATGAAAAATCACTTCTCAAGAGGGAATTCATTTCTTACAAAGAAATAAGAGCTTGGTTAGCTCTTTATTCAGAGATTACCCCTCATCATGACTTATATGTTTGTGTTGAACCTTCATCTCATCAAAACTTAGTGCACTCTGATTCAAATCAATTCTAAGACACTTGTCTTATCAAAATTATAAACACCCCAACTTTTTAACAGATGATGATACTATCAATTATTAATTTTTGGTACACTTATTCAATCATCTAATGAGGTGATTATTTTCAATTTAGTTTTAACTATTAGTAGTACCTATCTATTAAGTGAAACAACATTTTTGTTTTGAGTGTAAAAGTGGGAAAAAATGAAAACCTATTCAAGGCCCTTGGGTCGCATGACTTTTACTTATCGATATTTGAGTTTTATCATGGAAACAACACAATAATGGAGATCAAGTATGATTTTTTTATTTGCATTCTTATAGATAGTATGCAATAATATAAAATGGATGATTTCATAATGCAAATTAAATTAAAAAATGTATTTTTTCAAGTTTACAAAACTCGAGTGTGTTATTTTGAATGGGCATATTAGATGGTTGAGAATGAAACATCATTCAATCATATAAACTAGCAGTTGTCCCTATGACGCAAGGAACACTGGGAGGTAATAAGATTAACACACACACACACATGAAGTTTATTAGTGTGAATCAGGTGATGAGTCATGAAGAACAAAATAATAGTTGTGAAAATACACTTTTGTGTGTATATTGAGAAAAGTTACATATGATGTAAATGATGTGGAAGAGATATTACATCGAGTATTGCTTCCTCTTCTACTTTAAGATTTACATATATATTATCCTTAATTCTTTCATATTAGTCAAATGAAAATGAGGGGTCAATACACATGTCTAATAATGAACGTACTCTTAATACAATAGTTAAGATTAACCATTAATGATCAATGTTGCCAATATCTATTATTGATTTATTGAGAGTTCTTCTTTAGGATTTATGTATGGTTAGATCCCATACCATTTTGATAGGCATTTGGTGGCAATCACCCCATATAAAGGAGGAATTAGAAGAAGTGTTAGATTGAAAATATCCCATAGGGGACTAGAGTACTTTTTTAAGGAAATACCACATACATGGGTAAGGAAGGTGAGTTTGAATCTATGTGGTAGACACCATGAATTATTTCTTCAATAACCCCATTAACTAACCCTGCTTTAACCCATATATTTGATGTCAACATAATATTTTATATTTTAATTAGAAGCACAATTTACTTGAGTTGAGCGATGTGGTTTGGTGTCACTTATTATCTGCTATGTTTTGATTTATATATTATTATTATTATAGTGTTTAGTGTTTTTAACATTTACTTCTTATGCATTGTTGACAATTTGTTATTTGCATACAGATGTGTTGATAATTTAAAATCTTCCTATTCTTTTAGATGTACGATGGCTGATGTTTTTGACATGAACATATTTTAGTATTATTTTTTAGGTTTGCATTTATGATGTTGGTTAATAAAATTATGAACAATAGTTGATTTTCCATCCATCCCTATTGATATAAAGTTGTTCATAATGTTACCATTACATTGAATTCTTACCAAAGGGTGTGGCCAAATAACTTTCCTGCATATATTGATATGCCATTTATAGGGGGAAGTTATCCCAAGCCACCAACATGTATAACTAAGCAACCTTCAAAATTTTTGTTGTTATGTTAAGGAAATGCCTAACATAATCAAGGATTTATATTTCTGATCATCTTTGGCCCTGTCATTTCATCAATGAGCACATATTCAATGTGTTTCATTTATTCTTGGAAATTTTTTAGTGTTTGTCCCTCAAGTGCCTTAATTTCATGGATAAGAATGCAGAGGCTTAAATGTATTGTTGATGCATTTATGCTAAATGTTTCAACACTAGTTGGAGTGAGGAGGTAGGGGAGAACTATTTTCTTTGCAAGTCCATTTAGGCAACATTTGATGCATCCAATCAAGTGGGATTTACATGTACCTAATTTCCTTATATAATCATCTTGAGTGGTTGATATTATGTGTTTTTTTGGGTATGATACAAAATAATGTTGAAGGATAGTTGTTGGTTACCTGATAGCTCACTTGGCGGTGATTCACTTGTGCACTCTACATATATATTATGGGAGACTATGTATTGAGAATCTATAAATTGAGGCATTTTTTTGGAGGAAAAATGACACCTTAAAATGATTCTAGTTTTGGTTGGTTTCAAATTCATAGAGTCTAAGTATATCGATGTCATATACATTATTATTACATTATGGGTGCTTGTGGGATAATAGTTTGCACTCTTGAATTTCCACTTCCATCTATATATCTTCTTGAGTGTCAATAGCATCACTACTTGAGTCTACATTGTTATGTTATTCTATAAAATTTCACTCAATATGCCATGGAATGTACAAATCTCTTATTTGTTCCCAATATGCTACAATGTCAAGCATAATTAAAATAGTGTCCATTATAATGTTACATAATGGTTTGTATACTAGGAGCTCTAACGAATAGGAGGTATAATAGAGAAACAAAGGAATATGCAAGTAATTACTTGATTGATTCTATTTTTCCACTAATTAATTTTTATTTATTTGTGGAAAGATCAAGTTTAGGTAACCTTAATGAATGGTAATCTACCTAAAAAAGAAGGGTGCCTTATATACACATCAATGAAAAATGGTGGTTTTTCTTCCTTGAATGTGCTTTTAGAAACACATAAGAATATTTATTGTCCAATAGATAGGGTAATGAATGTTTTAATATAAACCATTAGATGTAGTATTTGTACCATGTGGCATGTCTCCTATCCACTTATGCAACAATTGATAATAGTTTTTGTGAGAAACTTGTATGCAATGATTGATAGACGTTCATCTATAACTATACTTGATATTGTATTTAGAATATGGTGGTATCTTTCATATTTATTTTTAACTTTATTTGCATACTTTGTTATATATTTGAGCACAACATGATGAGAGACAACTAAGTTGGCAATCAACATTTGCACACCATATTGAAAGCATGGAGGTGTTATGGATGTTCACTCTTTCATCATTACATGTTAGAAAGTAAGTTTTATGTCTTTTGTCATTGGTAAACATGCTTGCCATTTCTTGAAATGGCCACTGTGAGTTTTATTTGCATCATATAGTAGTGCCTCTTTTTCATAAACATGTAGATTCTCTACATTTGGTGTGACATTGAACCTATATTTATAAGATCTTAATAATATTTTTGAGCATTGACATCAAATATTTCATCTATGGTGAGCAATCATGGATCATCAAGAATGGAATGGTGTATTCTATCATGTATTCTATCATTATTGCATGGATTCCATGCTATCATGTAACAATTAAAGAATAACCTTGCAAAATCCACCTAAAGAGGGTATTCCCAATTCAATGCATCGATGTTGGGTTAATTTTCTAACCATATAATTTTGTTGATGTAGGCATATTCTATGTGTTACCATTCATACCTATTTGTAACAATATAAATAAATAAATATGATTTTGTAGGGTTCTTTTTAATGTAGTTAGACTAATGAATTAAAGTTTCAATATCAATACATGTACCAATAATCCTTTCTATAGAGATGCTTATCTAAGATTTCTTCATGGAAGATTATAAATATTTTATCCATGTATGAAGATGCAATAAACAAATTTGCAATAAGATTTTGGTTTCTCCAATGACTGTCATTATTTGGCAGAGTTGGAGGGGTGCTTGAAATGACTTTATGTAGATTTGACCACTTAGTGTATATTGCACTCAAGGTGAATAATAGTGTTGGGGATCATAATTATGTGATCATATATATTAGTTCATTTATGTAATTGGACCAAAATGAACATGAAACTATAAGCATTGATCCATAATGCATTAGTTGTTCTATAATACTAGCATTAGGTAATTATGTTAGATGTTAATGCAAGTTTGAAATTGTGATTGGAAAATTGTCCTCAATGCTCTTCTTTGTAAATACTGGAAATTTTCCTTAGCTTCGATGGCACATCATTAGGTTTAACAAGAAGTAGAAAAATCGGGGATGGCTTCTAAACCAGTTATCCTGATACCGGAGTAATTAAATAGCATATTCATGCAATTGGAATTCCCTAATATGAGGTTGTTGATATATGGCAATTACTATTAGAAACAGAGAAAGAAATGCCATAAAAAACAATCCTTTAATGTTGTATTCATTTATTGGAAAACTACTTGCATTTGGCCAATTCATTATATATGGTAGACTACTATTGGTATTATTTGCATAATCTCTTATTTGGTCTACCTCTTTTCCTACATTTAGAAGAGATGCTACAATAGATGATGTTTTATAGTCTATATTATTTATTTTCATGTCTCTCATATCTATAAGAATATAGTAAAGGGTAGATGAGATATCAGTAGGTTCATATGGGAGTGCAACAATTACTTGATGGCCAATTTGAACATCTCTATAATAGGCATATTTTTCCATTTTGAATTGTAATGCCTACATGAAATGTGATAAATTAATAAACAATCATATGGTTTGTTTTCTGAGCCAATTATTATTATCACTAAGATGTTAATACTTTTGGCTTAACATGGTAAACACTTAACAATAAAATATATATCTTAAGGAAAAATAATAGTGTGACCATTGTATTTGTATTAACCACCACATGCATGGGTTACTTTTAATATTGGATTAACCCATTCATTTCCTCAACTTGAGTGAGGTTAGACAAAATTTTGGGTTGTATACCTAGGTAACAAAAGAAAAATGATTATTCAATAAGTATATTCACTATGGAAAACCCTTATTTGAATCCATGGATAAAGCTACTTGCATATGAAACATGCATGTATTGAAGAAAGACAATCCATTTTTTCATAAAATTTCTTATGAGGTTGTTCAATGGGGATATCCCACAGTGCAGGGTTGATTGATTTTTATTGTTTATGTCAATTAAGTTGACGAAGTGCAGTTATTTTATCCTTGTGCATTGTATAACTTGAATGACTTATTTTTATACTTGCTCATTCCCCATGAATGTTTGTAATGATCATGAAGGAAAAATTAAAATGTTAATTTGTTAAAATCACTATTTATAATCTAATATTGTGCATATGAAAATAATATATTGTGTCAATAGTAAGTAGTAATCATATAATAAGTAAGAATGTTCTTACTCTAACTACTCTTATAACTATAATTTATAGTGTTATGAAGAAACTCAATTCTATTCTTACTAAGTAGAATACTTCACCTGAAATTATACTTGGAGAGTGAAGGTGAAGATTTCAAGAGGTTGTGGTGTGAATTTGGGTCCTAACTCTTTCTAGTGTGCAACTGAAAGTAACATTAGGTTTTTCGTTGAACTGTAATATATATAATTTTGGATTAAATATTATAAAACCATTTATATATATTCATTCCTTTTAAAATATTCAAGGGTCCATTTTTGTACAAAATCAACTTTCAGGTTACCAACATAAATAAAATTAAAATTAAATTAAATGAAATGGTGCAGTTATATGGTGTTATTAACGACACTAATTTTTAAAAATGTTTTGTAAGGTTGTTTGTTGGAATAGTTTAAAGTTTGTTTAAAAAATAATTTTAATAAAAGAATAATATTAGTATGTGAGGTTTATAAATTTACAATTAATAAATACGTTGGTGTGAAAAGCCAACTTGTTTTCTTTTTTTATTGATAGATGATTGTTGTGACAAATATCTTAGTACCAAAGCTGGTAAACCTAACCTTATAACTACATCACATGTAGAATCAAGCAACCTGCATACTAATATGTTTTTGAATTATAATTTTTATAATGTTTTGATTTTTTTAGTTTTAGTTTTTTGATGTTTTTTATTGAAACTTGATGAGTTAAAGATCTATTTGGATCTTTTTGTACATAATTCTTAAAAATATAAGAGATACAGGCTTTTCAAATGCAAGAATATTGAAAAAATCACTGTCCAAACAAAATTTGTAAATAATATAAAAACTATATGGTCATACCAATATTTAAATGTAAATTGAATAGGCCACTTGAAGTTCAGGGATATTGATAACAAACTGAATATATGATCATACCAACATTTCAATGCTATAATTTTTGGTAATGCAATAATTTATATTTAAAACAAAGACTATTAACAATTATTTGATATAATTTAAAGTGGTTCCCTTGTTAAAATGAAAGGTATTACAAATCTTTAAATATTTTTGTTTAATGTGTAACATCAATCAAATAGATTGAAGTTGAAAAAATAATCTTTCATTTTAAACTAGTCATTATTTTTTATGAATATAACAATTATAAATTTGAAGAATTCCATAAACAATTTTAATTAAATATTATTTTTTGTGGAATTTAATTTTTTTTAATAGATAAGGTAAACCCAAGTTTTACAAGGACCCAGAACCACAAAAGTGAAATAAAGACTTTTAACCAGGCCTTACATGATCAAACGAACAAAAAGAAAAAGTCTAAATAGTAAAAACAAGAGCAGACACAAAAAACATGTTAATTGAGGAGACCCCTTGGGTGTCCTTCACAACAAAATTTTATTTTGGCAGGAAGTTAGTCTTATCTTTTGAGGCTTTGACTCTGGTCTGATTCCTGAGACCCTCAGCTTGTTCATCAAGGAGAATCATCCTTGGGCATTTCATGCCTTTCACCTAGGGGAAGGGATGCTTCGGTGGGACCCTAGGGGGATTTAGGTTCCTTAGGGTATTTGAGAACTAGGGAAAGGGGAGGGTTAGGGTAGACTACACCAACACATAGGTCATGGCCTCCACTACCTGGTGAAGCTCGTTTTAATCCTAAATTAGTTTTGCCAAACTAAAACCTGCCTACTTGACCTTTATGTTCAAATTTTGTAACATTACTTTGTTTTTATCATGCTCCTCTATTAAAATGAACTTACCTTTTTTATCATAGGTGGAGGGAGAGATGAGGGTGATGGGTTTAAGTTTAGGGATGAAAAGCATTTTCAAGGGAAGGTCATCTAGAGGGGAACGAGGCAAACTATTATGAGGAGAAAGTTTAGTGGCAGGGAGGGAGCTCGCAGAGGGATCTCCCTTTGGGGGGCCCTCTGAGGAGTCTTCCTCAAAGGATGATCCTTTAGGGGGAATTTTTTTCTAAGTAGTGTATGACCATATTTCACCAATAAAAAGATGAGGCATTTATGCAAGATTGGGTTAGCTTCATTAATCTAGTGGAGGAGGACTATGCTTTCCAGGGATTTTAGGAGAAAATAGGGAAAGCTAATCTTAAAACTGATGAAATGATTAAGCAACATGAAATGGTGTGAAAAGATCATTAGAGGAGGATCCTTTAGGGGGAATTTTTTTCAAAGTAGGGTATGACCATGTTTCACCAATAAAAATATGAGGCCTTGATGTAAGATTGGGTTAGCTACATTAATCTGGTGGAGGAGGACTATGCTTTCTAGGAATTTTAGGAGAAAATAGGGAAGGATGATCTTAAAACTGATGAAATGATTGAGTAACATGAAATGGTCCAAAAATATCAAGGTGTAACTACCTTATAGGGTCATGTACCTCATGACTTGTAAGTAGACTTTGGGCCAATATTTAGGTAGGTTAGCATGGGGAAATCCCTTTTTATTCATTTTCACAAATTCATTGGTTCAAAAAAATTGCTATAGTGACTCCTATTTCTTTGATTGATCCTTGTATTCTTTTGTGCCTATACAATCCATATTCGTGACTTCTCCTATAAACTCCTCAAAAACATTGATGGAAATCCCCCTCATGGAGACCTTTTTTTTGAGCAAGCAACAATGAAATCTCTTACCACCAGGATTATGATCAGTGATATGCTCCATATAATTTGTTAGCCCACCTTTTTTGAGACTTTTCTACACCTTTTTATTTTCATGAACCTCTTTGTATGATGTTGGCTCCATTCGATCTCTATCACCACCCATGTTGACAGGAGTTACAAGGTTAGAGGGAGCGGGTTGAGGGTTCTAGATGCTAAAAAATAGCTAGAGCTTGCGATATGAGGGATGTCCACCAAATTATTCCAATCATAATTGTGTTTCCTTGCCTTGAAATGAATGTGGGACTGAAATGCCATGATTAGGCCCTTCGAGTTGAAAAACCACATGTGGAATTTAAAATTAATATGTAATTAGTAATTTTTTAATTTAAAAGGCTTGGTGATTATTTTTTATTAAATAAATCTTTATTAAATATTTTTTTACTCACCATGATTTATTTATGAGTATCAATTTTTTCCTTACCATCATTTCTATACGAGTATCAATTTCTTTCCTTGCCACGATTTCTATATGAGATATTGTTGAATATTTTTTAAAGAAGAGACTCAACTCAATCAATCGATTCCTTTATTTTTTATTTAATAATTGATTTCTATGTGTTTGATTTCAATTACATTTTTAGAGTTTACATAGAGAATAATAAACCTATGACTTTTTTGTATTTAAAATTAATTTTATGATGGTTTGAATGAAACACAAATAATATCATATAATATAATTAAAACTCTAAATGCGAACAACATAACCGCTTTAAATATTTTCACTACATAAATGATACATAATACAAAATCACTAAAAAAATACAAATGAAAAAGTAGATAAAAATAAACACTATCATACTTGCATACACTAATGAGGAAAAAGTAGTCTAAAATCTATAATAATGGGTATATATGTGATTTAACCTTTTAGGGTTTTACACATGTAATCCTATGCTTGGTTAAGGGGCTAAGATGTATAAATCAGTTAAATAAATATGAAATAATTAAGTACCAATTTGTTATGATTTTGACATTGTTTGAATTTTTATAAATATCAACAATTAGGGATAAACAAAGATTTATTTGAAAATTGATTGTCGTAGATGATCCGAGTTTTAAAACTTGAGATCTGGGTAGTATATGTCATCAAAAAGATTTTGGTATTTGTCTATTTAGTAGATAGTAGCACCTAATTTGGATGGTAGTTCCATCCATGGGTAGTGTCTTCCATATGGCACTAATGTCCCCTTAAAAAAACTATTCCTATTTTTGGGGAGTACCTGCACTTATATCTGTATGTTCTGTTCCTACATGACTGAAACATGTGGCTCTATATTGTACCTAAAAAACTTAATTTTATGTGCAAACCCTAATCTCATTACATGTATGGCATAAGTAATAATTTTGTGTGTGTTAGTAGAATGGATTGGACATCCTCAACACCCCATCATGGAGAGATTTTCCTACACACCAATACTCTAAGGAGGGATCAAGCCTGATGTAGTTTTCCCACCTAGTGCATGATGTATGTGAAAGTAAATGCTAGAATGAGAGTGGCCTTAGATGCCTTGAATGTGCTTGAGATTTGAAATTATTGAAAACTAGAATTAGGGATATTATAGATGGTATTATGTAGAAAATAAGGCAAAATAGGGATCAAATACCTTGATTTTACATGACTTTGTCTTTGGTTTAAATAAATTTTGCATCTATTTTTGATCTAGTCGATAGAGGTGGATTAGAATTGTATTGATAGGGTTTTGTTACTTATGTAATTAATAAAATTATCTTAAGAAGACCTTAGAAAGGGAACATATTTGAAAAAATATCTGTTGGAAAGAGTTGGGGCTAAGGATAGTAGCACCTAGTTGGGGACACTAACACCATGTGGCTGTAGTGTCCCAAATGTAGTGCTAATGTATTTTTGGTAGAATGTTGAGAAAGTTAAATTAGGATCTGGGATGATAGTTATGGGACCATATCTTGACTAGCTGTAGGTGACTGTGGTCTACTAAATGACTAGAAATGTAAGTCTAATGCTTAAAGATAGGTTGATGTCTAGCCTAGGGATAGGTTAACTCAAGTGACACTCTTAGCATCCAATTACTAATTTTAGGTTATTACATTTCCCCCCCCCCCCCTTTATGCTAGTAATACAACAAAGTGAAATGACTAGTATAAAGGAAAATGAGGTGTACCTAGACTTAACTTGGAAGTGAATCTCATGTAGCTACGTTTGAATATGCGAATCTAGTTTTGAATATGTGGAACATGAATGACCTATAATGAAACATGTAAAAATAGTCCTTACTTAAGACATGATCAAAAGCAAAAGATTATGTTGAAATAAAATAATTGAGTTAAGTTGAGTAAAAAGAGATGAAAGGAATGAATACACCTCATTGGATACGTGATCCAATACATGAACCTAGTGATAATCGACATGTGTGAATGTGCATAGTGATCACATTGTTGAATAGCTTGAACTGAGTTGATGGCTTGATTGATCCTCATATGGGTGGCTCAAGAACTCAATTCATTTTTGACCCCATCATTTCCCACCCCTGCTTGGTGGATCTTTATCTCTATGAATAACTTGAATAAGATTGCAAGTGTGTCTAACCCTCTCATATAGGTGGCTCAAAAACTCAAGTGGGCTATGACTCCATAATTTATCCTTGTGTGAATTAGATGCATATGTAATTATACTATACAAAGTGATAAAATAATCTAATTGATTAAATCTAATTGTGTATTCATCTCTATGGCCACTCGGGTATATTAGGCAACTCTGGGACACTCAAGAATGCCAACCACTACAAATGGAGTAAGGCATGAATATGGTGGCAACATAAAACATGATAGAAAGTTTATATAATATAGATAATTACATGAAGTTTGTCATTCCATCTGATCAACATGTCTGAAGTTGAGTATATGGGAACTATGTGCCACAAACATGCCCCTAATCTAGTATCTAAGTATATTGAATCTAAATCAAGTATGTAATAGCTAAACTTATGTAATTGATCTAAATGTATGAGTGATAATGATACATATGATGCCCCCAATTTTGATTAATTGGTATGAATTTGAGTTGAAATGAATGTATTTGAGCTAAATCTAAACATAACTACTAAACATGTGACTGTATCTATGTAAATATGTATTATACCTAGTGTATTGGTCTAGATGATATGGATTGTCTTAAAGCTAGGGATATTGGATATTAGCACCCTATAGTGGATAGTAGTGCCCTATGTGTTGGAAATATTGTCATTGATGTCAAAGGTCTAGCATTATTTGGTGATAAAGGTCCCATTGCATTTAATGGTGTTTTTAATATTCATATCTTGGTTGATGTGTGTTTAAATAGCTATTTAATATTAATGAATATGTTTTTGGTTGCATATAAGTCAAAAGAGGGCCCATGGAGAATTCAAAGAGTCAAGAGGTAAAAGATGAAAGAGGAATGGGACACATTTTCTCATGAAGAGTCACCTTGAGGAATTCTATGAGTCACCATGCGAAGACAAAAGAGGTATGGTGCATTTTTCCATGAAGGGACACTTTAAGGAATACAAAAAGTCACCAAGATAAAGACAAAAGAGGAAATGATGATTTTGCTTATGAAGGGTCACCATATGACTTTTCAAATGCAAGGATATGAAGGGTCATGCAATTTTGGTGCCATTTTCCATGAGGATTGAAGGGTCACAAAGGGTGAATGCCAAAGGTCATTTAAAAAGCTATAAATAAAGGATTGAGAATCCATTTATAATATGAAAGAGAGTGCATAGTTTTTATTTATTTTTGAAGAGAGAAAATCAAGAGATATTGTAGAGTTCTATCATTTGTTGAGTAAGCAACATTGAGAGATAGTTGTGTTTTATACACAAGAGGGGTTGGTGCTCTTGTGGGTTGGTGATCATGAATCTTTGTAAGGGGTTGGTGCTCCTATGGGTTGGTGCTCACAAATATTTTTTGTGTTGGTGCTTGACAAAGGGGTTGGTACTCATACAAGTTGGTGCTTGTAAACTTTGTATTTTGAGTTGGTGCTCATTCATATACTTGAGATTGTTCTCTATGGTTTTTCCCACTTTGGGTTTCCACGTAAAAATTTTGTCTCTCTCTCTCTCTCTCTTGAATGTATGATTGAGTGGTTAAAAAAAAGAAATCAGATTAAATAAAAGCTATATAATATACTGATTCACCCCCCCTCTTAGTATATTTCATGCTTAACAATTGGTATCAGAGCAGGTTCCTTTTGAAAAAGTTTTACGGCTTGAAGGAAGATCGAGAAAGCATGATGGATGGATCACATGAAGGATTTTATACAAATAAGGCACCTTTTTTTTATGGGATGAATTATGTTTTTTGGAGCATAAGGATGAAAACTTATTTGATGGCCCTTGGATTCAACATATGGTAAGCAGTGGTGGAAGAATATGAAGAGCCACAGACACTTGTAACTACTCTAGTAGAAAATAAGGCAAGTGAAAATAATACTAAATCTTTAAATGTTATTTTATGTGAATCAGAATTTGTTAAAGTTATGCAATGTAAATCTACTTATGAAACTTGGGTAAAGCTTGAGAATATTTATAAAGGTCATGAAAAGGTTCAGCAAGCTAAGCTTCAGACTTTCAAAAGACAGTTTGAGAGTTTGAAGATGGAAGAAGAAGAAAATATAGCAAGTTATCTCTTACAGGTTGATTAAATAGTCAATCAAATTCAAGGTCTTAGAGAAAATTTAGAAGAGTCGACTATAGTTCAAAAGGTTTTGAGATCTCTATCATTGAGATATGATGCAAAAGTTTTGGCAATTAAAGAGAAAGAATTTAGCCAAGCTAAAGATAGATGAGCTTCATGATATTATTATGGCATATGAGATGTGGACTGAACAAGATAAACCTTTAAAGAGAGAAGTGGATTTCAAGACATCAAAGAAAGAGAAGGCTAAAATTTAAGAATCAAGTGATAATTCTAGCGATGATGAAGATGACAATAGAGCTCTGTTCATTCACAATCTAAAAAAGGCACAGATAAATATCAAAGAAAATTACCTTTTAAATGTTTTAATTGTGAAAAGATTAGACATTTTTTAGCTAAATGCCCAAATAAGGGTAATGATGACAATGAAGAAGGAAAGCCTACATACAAGAAGAATTTCAAAGGCAAATTCAAGAAGAAGAGTTTGTATTCTAAAGATTCTAGCTCAGCCGAAGATAGTGGAGTCAGTGATTCAGAAGAAGAAGAGATTATATTCATGGCCAAACATGAAGATGCCTCTGTAAACAAAAGTACAGATGATCAAAAATAAGAACATGATCTGAAGTGAATCTAGAAGGAGAACTCATTTGTGCCTTAGAAGAGTTAAAATATCTTGAAAAGAAGAATAAAAATTTAAAGCTCCAGATCGAGAAAAATGAAAAGGAGTCAAAAGAAATAATTGAAGATCTCCAAGAACACTTTAAAGAAGCCAAAAATAATGAAGATCTAATGTCATAGTTGAAAATAGTAAGTAAATAATGTGAAAGATATGTTATTGAAATTGCTTCTTTAAAAGCAGATCTTGAGAAAACAAATAAAGCAATCAATGATAGAGAAGCCAATGATTCAAAATTTGAGAATAACACTAATATGCTGATTAAGATATTAGAAAATCAAAGATCAATGTCAGATAAGACATGTATTGGATTTGAAAAAGAGAAAGAGGAGATCACTACTTTCACAGATAAGGAAAAAGGAAAGAGCTATGTTGAAACTCTTACAAAAGAAGAAATAAAAAGGGAAGAAGTTAAGAATATAGAAGACATCTCAAACAAAGATGGTTGGAGGGAACAGAGCTAAAAAAAGAAATCAGGTCATAGATACACAAACAGGTCTTATTTTTATGGTTACTATTTTTATTGTAATAGATATGGTCATAGAAAATTAGAATGTTGAAAGAGAGCTAACAGTTTCAAAAATAAGGAGAAGAAAAGTCATGCATAGTCAAGCAGAAGCAATAACTATTTTGCTCCTCTATCAGGGTTTAATGAAGAGGCCATAATATGTTACAAGTGAAAAACATTTGGACACATAGCTTGGTACTATAGAAACATTTTTGAGTCAATCAAGAAGGACTAGAGTTTCAAGGCTCCATTCATCAAGAGGAATGTTTAGACAAGTTCATGGCAAAAGAAACAACCTAAAAATTCTATATTGGTGCAGACTGCTTTGCATGCAAGAAATGAAGAAAAGCCATGGTTCATTGAAAGTGGATGTTTAAGGCACATGACAGGAGATAATATCAAATTCATAACCTTGAAGAATATCAATGGTGGCACAGTGAAATTTGGAGACAATACTACTACCAAAATTGATGGAAAAGGTACACTAAGTTTGGATAATGGTATAACTAAAACTGAAAATGTTTTATATGTAGAAGGTCTTAAGCATAATATTTTGAGTGTAAGTTAAATATGTGATCAGAGGCACACACTAAATTTTTATGCAAAAGGTTGTGAAATTAGAAGAAAAGATTTAGATATGTTGGTTGTAGATGCTCAAAGAATAGACAATAATTTATATATGCTATCAGACATCAAAGGTCAAAGATGTTGTTTGAGTTAGATTAAATAAAGTTGGCTATGACACAGGAGAATGGGGCACATAAATTTTGACAATCTTGTCAACATAAGCAAGAAGCAAGCAGTCATAAATTTTCCAAAGATTACAAAACCATCTGACACACTTTATGAACTTTGTTAGCATGGGAAGCAGGCTAGAAGGTGGTTCAAAAAAAAAATACTCAACTACTCAGATGCTAGAGCTTGTTCACACTGATCTATTTGGACCTATGAGAACTAAAAGTACTCAAGGTGAGAAGTATTTCATGTTGTTTATTGATGATTTTTCACGTATGACTTAGGTAATGTTTTTTTTTTTAAAATAGAAGCTTTCAAACATTTCAAAGCATTCAAAGCATTAGTTGAGAATGAACTAGTTTAAAGATTAAGTGTGTAACATCAGATCAAGGAGAAGAATTCATGTCAAATCAATTTTTTAAGTTTTGTGAAGACCATAGAATAAAGAGACATTATTTAGCAGCTAGAACTCTACAAAAAAATGGAGTAGTTGAATGGAAAAATAAAATAGTTCAGGAGATGGCGAGGACAATGCTAAATGAATCTAAGATAGCAGATAAATATTAGAGAGGCAGTTTCTATAGTAGTGTGTCAGGGAATCCAAGAACAAACACACTTGTTCTGATCCCACTTGTTAGGATCTTGCTCCTCAGAAAGAGCACAATATGATTACCAAACTTAAGCAATTAAACATGCGGAAATATACCAGAAACACAAGTAACTAGAATTCACTAATAACACAAAATATGAGAGACAAAACACTATCTTGTATTAACATTTGTACAAAAAAGAATATAATAAAGAGCCGCCACACTCTTCCACCTTACAGAGGCTTCCCACACCTCAAGTGTACAGTAATTCTTCTTAAAAACACTCTCCTACCAAAAAAATGGTCCCAACACCCAACTCACACTCAGAATTGGTGTTCACCTTTCCAGCCAGTCAGTAATGACCCTACCAGTACACCAAGCACTCTATAGTACTTTAAGTAGATCTCCCATGAACCTGCAACCTGAAATTCAATAGACCATATTTACAATGGAAGGATCTTCCTTGCCTTCCTTTTTAGCTCATTAGTGGAACTAGGAGAAACACACACTTTGTTCTCTTCACTAGCACACATTACAATACATGCCAATGGGTCTATAAATAGATCCCAGACTTAAACAGTAACTTAGACTCTTAGTTTACTATAATTATCCATGTAGCTCAAGGCTCGAAATAGCCTTTACATGCAAACACTTCGTTCACTTAACTAACTGTTCATGCAATGAACAGTTTTGGAACACACAGGCGACCGACACCGGTCCCTGCTTGCCTGGTGCTGCCGACGTTGGCCGACTTCCTGACAACGCTGGTTTCCTTCTGCATTGATCATGACTGACGTCGGTCATGTTACTGATGCCGGTGCTTCTGGGTCTTCAGCAACCTCCTTTTCTTTGTCTGTAACAAGTTGAAACTTTTAGCTCTACAACCTAACAATCTCCCACTTAGAGATAAATAGCTGCAACTGTACCTGTACCTATACATCATCTAGTTTTCTCCCTTGGCTCTATATCCCTCTTCAAGATCACTCTTGAAGACCAACCACCACAAGACCTGTAGTGCAACACATGTCATTCAAATCACCTGCCACATCCACATCTACAAACCATGTAGAAAATAACTTAAACTTGCATAACATGTGCACCTGTTGCTGGTCCCTCTAAGAATCCACTGAATTGCCCTCCAATGCTTCTTTCTTGGATTGGATCCTGAACTTGTGACAACTCCTATTGCTTGGGAAAACTCAGGTCTAGTACATACCATGCACTTAACCTCATTATGTGAATCAAGACACTATTTTGTGAACTGTCCAACCATTGGTGTGCTAACCAGTCTCACATAATCATCTTAAAACAAAGTCAACATGTGACCTTTCATGTCCCTGAAACACACTCATGCCAAAGAATCTTGCTGCTCCCAGATTCTCCATGACACACCCCTGAACTAGCTTTACCTTTAGTTCAGCAATACCTGTATATGTAACCCTGCAACAAGCACATCATATAGTAATAGGATAATGTAGCTAATATTATCCAACCTGGTAAAGAGAAACACAATGATCAAACCTCCATTGCCCTGCAGCTTATACAAGACCATATACCCTGGCCTTCCGTCTCACATATCCATTTATGCTCTTCTTCATCCTGAACATCCATTCGTCTCTCAGTGCTTACATCTAGCTGACAACTCCACCCAAAAACTCTTGTTTGGTTCTCCTCCAAGGAATCACATCCTCCATCCATGCCAAGCTCCCACTATTTCCTGGATCTACCTGCTCTGCTTCTTTAACAACTTCCTAGTTCTATACCATAAGTGAGCAACAAGTAGTGTAAAGAAGGGAAATGACAAATTTGAGGCTTACATACCCTTTAAGTCCTCCATATGGGCACTTGAGACTCTTTGACAGCTTGCTGTCCACCCAAAATTTGTCTCAGTGACCGATGCCAGTCACATTCCAGTTTGCACCCGATCGATGTCGGTTCCCTACGATTGCCTCATCATCGACATCAGTTTTCCCCTTGCCGACACTGGTGTTTATTTGCCTTGAGTCACTGACATTGGTCTGCACATAACCGATGTCGGTCCCTGTCTAGATGCCAACGCCGGTTTTCCTGCCGACATCGGTCTCTTTGTTTTTCTTGTGAGAACTAACTTCTACCCGTGAGCTCCTTTTGGATCAAACCCTTGTCCAAATCACCCTTGCTCTGCTCAAAATTCTTCTACCCCTTATGCTGAACTCTGTCCGTCACCTTCTCCTTGAAAACCAAGGCTTTTCTATTCTTGTCACTAACATCAGATTCCTTAAGAAACGTCACCTTCTTCTTCTGCATACAGAAATCTCGATCTATATCCTTTGACTTAAGAACATGCATCTCCTTTTTATTCATGTGACCAAGCCTATTAAGCCACATCTTTGATCTACAGCTGAAGTAGATAACCCAAAAAGAGAATCAATAATATAAGTAGATAGATAAAGCGTACCTACTTTCTTACCTCTTGCTACAACAAGTGCACCCTTGGTAACCTTCCAAGAGTCTGCTGTGAGAGTTACTGTGCAACCCTCATCACCTAAACTTCTTATAGAAATCAAATTCTACTCTAGAACTGGGACATGCATGACCTCCTTCAACACCCATGTGTTACCTATCTGCAATTTTAGCTTCACTTTCCCTTTGCCAACCATCTGACAAGGCTTACCATCCCCTACACAAATTTCTCCAAAGTCTCCCTGGACATACTCATGAAAAAATTTCCTATTTGGGGATGCATGAAAAGAGGCACCAAAATCTAAAACCCAAGATTCTACTTTATCTAAAGAACATACCAGAGCATCCTGTGCAACGAAACCTACAACATCTGCTTCTTCTTCATGTCCTTCATGCTGATCTGCTACCAACCAACAATATTTCTTTTCCTGGTCTTTCTTTCCATATCTCCAGCAAGTTATTCTGCCATACCTGAACTTGGACCTCCTGATATTAAACTTCTCCATTCATAGTCTACTATCTTCTGCCATTGCTCTACTCCCACTCAAATAGAAACCCCTGTGAGTAACCTATAATCAACACACACTAACCAGATCTAATCCAACCTGTTAGTATCCCAACCAAAAGCTCTGATACCAGTTGTTGGGGAATCCAAGAACAAACACACTTGTTCTGATCCCACTTGTTAGGATCTTGCTCCTCAAAAAGAGCACAATATGATTACCAAACTTAAGAAATTAAACATGCGAAAATATACTAGAAACATAAGTAACTAGAATTCACCAATAGCACAGAATATGAGAGACAATACACTATCTTGTATTAACATTTGTACAGAAAAGAATACAATAAAGAGCTGCCACACTCTTCCACCTTACAGAGGCTTCCCACACCTCAAGTGTACAGTAATTCTTCTTCAAAACACTCTCCTACCAAAAAAATGGTCCCAACACCCAACTCACACTCAGAATTGGTGTTCACCTCTAGCCAGTCAGTAATGACCCTACCAGTACACCAAGCACTCTATAGTACTTCAAGTAGATCTCTCATGAACCTGTAACCTGCAATTCAATAGACCATACTTAAAATGGAAGGATCTTCCTTGCCTTCCTTTCTAACTCATTAGTGGAACTAGGAGAAACACACACTTTGTTCTCTTCACTAGCACACATTACAATACATGCCAATGGGTCTATAAATAGATCCCAAACTTAAACAATAACTTAGACTCTTAGTTTACTATAAATATCCACGTAGCTCAAGGATTGAAATAGCCTTTACATGCAAACACTCTGTTCACTTAACTAACTATTCGTGCAATGAACAATTCTGGAACACACAGGTGACCGATGCCGGTCCCTGCTTGCCTAGTGCTGCCGACATCGGCTGACTTCCTGTTGACGCCGGTTTCCTTCTACACTGATCATGACCGATGTCGGTCATGCTGCCGATGCCAGTGCTTATGGGTCTTCAGCAACCTCCTTTTCTTTGTCTGCAACAAGTTGAAGCTTTTAGCTCCACAACCTAACATAGTATATATTTAAAATAGAACATTATTGAGAGTTAATAGTGACAAGACTCCTTATGAGCTATGGAAAGACAAACCAGCAATAGTTGATTATTTTAGAGTTTTTGGTAGTAGATGCTTCATAAAGAGAACATATGAAAAACTTGGTAAGTTTAAATCTAGAGAAAATGAAGGTATATTTCTTGGTTATTCTTGCAAAATTAAAGCTTATAAATATTATAACAAAAGAACCAAGAAAATTGTTGAAAGTGCAAGTGTCAAGATAGAAGAAGATGGAACACAAACAATCAGTGATCTAGTAGACATTCTTGAAATCATTGAAGAGAAAGGTTTTGAAGAATCAGATGAATATGAAGAAGGGAAAAAATGGCACCAAAAATCCATCGAAATATGTTCAGAGAAATCATAATAAAAGTGACATCATTAGGGACATAAATGAAAGAATTTGTACAAGAAGAATGATGGTAAGTGAATCTAAGCAAGTTAATTTTTCTTTATTATCCAAAATTCAGCCTAGAACTTTTTCAGAAGCTAGATATGATAAGCATTGGGTTAAGGCTATAGATGAAGAGTTAAATTAGATAGAAAAAAATGATACTTGGGAATTAGTACCTAGAGCAAAAGATCACAATGTGATAGGAACAAAATGGGTTTATAAAAATAAGTTGAATGAAAATGGAGAAGTGACAAAAAATAAAGCAATATTAGTATGTAAAGGATATGCTCAGATTGAAGGAATAGATATTGAAGAAAATTTTGAACCAGTGGCAAGGTTAGAGGATATTAGAATGTTTCTTGCATATGCAGTGTTTAAAAATTTCAAAGTGTTTCAGATGGATGTAAAATCTATCTTCTTAAATAGGAATCTAAAAGAAGAGGTCTAAATTGAGCACCCTGAGAGATTTATTCTCTCAAATATTATTATCCATGTTTGTAGATTGAAGAAATCATTGTATAGATTGAAATAAGCTCCTAGAGCTTGGTATGCAAGACTTGATAAGTACCTACAAGATCAAGGTTTCAAGAGAGGATTTGCTGATAGTAATCTCTGCATCAAAATAGAAGGTGAGCATCAATTGATTATTATGGTATATGTTGTGATGTCATTTTTGGAGGAAATATTGAAAAGATGACAAAATAATTTTTTGATAATATGCAAAAAGAATTTGAGATGTATATACTTGGAGAATTGTCATTTTTCTTAAGATTGTAAATATTTCAATCAGATAAAGGAATTTTCATATTTCAAAGTAAATATGCCAAAGAAATGTTGAAGAAATTTGGTTTTGAGGATTGTGTACCAGTTGGCACACTAATGTGCATCAGAAATAAGGTGAGCAAGGATGAAGATTCACCTATTATAGATCAATATTTGTATATATCTATGATTTGCAGTCTTTTATATTTGATAGCATCAAGGCCATACATCATGCATGCAGTAGGTATGGTTGCAAGATATCAGTCATCTCCAAAAGATAGTCATGTCCAGTTAGTGAAGAAAATATTTAGATATATCAAGGGGACATTATATTTTGGATTATAATATCCCATAGGTAGATATTTCACTTTGGTTGATTATACATATTTAGATTGGGTAGGGTGCTTGGATGACAAAAAGAGTACAAGTGGAGGAGCTTTCTTCCTTGGTGGTATCTTAGTATCATGGCTAAGCAAGAAATAGAATTCAATATCACTTTCTATAGCTGAAGTAGAATTTATTACAATAGTATTGTGTTGTACTCAAGTGTTTTGGATGAAGCAAACTTTGGAAGATATCAAGGTAAAGTATGATGAACCTATTTCTATTTTTTATGATAACATAAGTGCTATAAATATTTTGAAGAATCCAGTGATGCATTCAAGAACAAAACATATTCCCATTAGATATCACTTCTTGAGAGAGTAGGTTGTAAATCAACAGGTTAAGATGGAATATATCAGTACTATAGAGTAGATTGTAGATATTTTCACAAAGGCACTACCAAAAGACATATTTGAGTATTTGCGAGATAAGTTTGGAGTAATTTCTTTTACTTCCTGCCATTGAGGTTCGACATTAGTTGAGGGGGAGCTAAGTGTTAGCTCCAGTTAGGCCCTTTACCATTGATGTCAAAGTGGGAGAATAATAGGTACAGGTAGAGCTGCAGAAATAGGTACAGGGAATAGATACAGGTTGTTACAGTAAGAGGGAGTTACTGTATGTTTTTCAAATGGAAATATGTGTAGGTTTTAGGATGTGGTAGTTTCAATTTGAGGTTACCATCAATGACAAAGGGGGGGATTGTTGGAAATATTGTCATTGATGTCAAAGGTCTAGCATTATTTGGTGATAAAGGTCCCATTGCATTTAATGGTGTTTTTAATATTCATATCTTGGCTAATGTGTGTTAATATTTATTTAATATTAATGAATATATTTTTGGTTGCATAAAGTCAAAAGAGGGCCCATGGAGAAGTCAAAGAGTCATGGGGTAAAAGATGAAAAAAGAAAGGGATGCATTTTCTCATGAAGAGTCACCTTGAGGAATTATAAGAGTCACCATTTGAAGACAAAAGAGGTATGGCACATTTTTCTATGAAGGGACACTTTGAGAAATATGAAAAGTCACCAAGATAAAGACAAAAGAGGAAAGGATGCTTTTGTTTATGAAGGGTCACCATATGACTTTTTAAATGCAAGGATACAAAGGGTCATGCAAGTTTGGCACCATTTTCCATGAGGATTGAAGGGTCACAAAGGGTGAAGGCCAAAGGTCATTTGGAAAGCTATAAATAAAGGCTTGAGAAGCCATTTGTAATATTTAAGAGATTGCATGGTTTGTATTTTTTTTTTAAGAGAGAAAAGCAAGAGATATTGTAGAGTTCTATCATTTGTTGAGTAAGCAATATTGAGAGATAGTTGTGTTTTATACATAAGAGGGGTTGGTGCTTTTGTGGGTTGGTGATCCTACAAGTTGGTTCTTGCAAACTTTATATTTTGAGTTGGTGCTCATTCATACACTTGAGATTTTTCTCCATGGGTTTTCCCACTTTGGGTTTCCACGTAAAAATTTGGTGTCTCTCTCTCTCTCTCTCTCTTGTGTGGTGAAAATTATTATTTTAGTTTTATTGCATATCTTGAATGTATGATTGAGTGGTTAAAGAAAATAAATCAGATTAAATAAAAGATATATAATATACTAATTCACCTGCCCCTCTCAATATATTTCATGCTTAACACTATGGTGTTAGTGTCCCAATTTGGGTGTTAATGATTGCCTATTCTAATTTTTTAGTGATCTAGACTAAATTTATGAATCTCTATTCTGTTTTATGTTTGCCTTGAGTCTGATGTCTGAAATTGAGCTTGTGTGATGAAATGTATCTATGAAAAACAATGTAGGATCCTAATCTCTATGACAAACCTCTGTGAATTCCCCCTCTTTTGAGGGTAGATGTGAAACTTGTGTAAGAACTACCCTCTAAAAATGTAGCTCTGAAAAATGTGTTAGCTAGAGCATTTGCATGATATTCTAATATAATGTACAAACATAACATCAAAATGTAAATGTATATGGGCATAAGCATGAAATGTAAGATGTATGTTGTAATATAGCATTACACAAGGGTGTCAAGATAGATGTAAGCAATGCATATAACAAAAAAATATGAGTAACTACCTAGGGGATGGGGTATGATGTCCATCATAGCTCCTAAGTAGGAAGGGTAGATGCATGAGATCTCTCATGGCATCAAAAATTGGCTTGTGTGTAAAAATCAAATACAAGTGTCATTGTGTATAAGTATACAAATAAACAAACATACAAACACATGAAGCACACAAAAGGTAGCCCAAAGGACCATAATACAAGGGACATGGGCACATGTCCCTAAATCTGAGAATGAATACATATAAGGACATGTTCAAATGTCCACATATGTAAATAACAAACAATTTGGCATTGACCCACATAAAAGGACATGCTCAAATTTTCATATATATAAACATGAAAAATCACACACAAGGGACATGGGAACATGTCCAAGGCATACAGAGAGAGAAGTGGCATAGAATCCAAATTAAAATGGCATATTTAAATGCCCTTGAAATGGAAGAAGCATAAGAAACACAATCAAGTCAAATCTAGGAACTAGAAATGAAAACATGTATAAATGTGTAATACAAATCTATGTAAATGTTAAGATGCATATATACTGAGTCCAACTAGTGATAGTCAACAAAAAAATTGAGCAATGAGGAACAATGATTAATATCAAAATTAATTAATGCATAAACTAGAATATATAGTATGTAAAGATAAAACCTAATAGTATAAATTGTGTAGGAGATGCCGCCAAGAGGGAATATATATCAATATATAAACTTGGATTAGTGTAAAATGACCACAATAGGTAGATGATAACTAGTCTAGATCAATGTAGTGGAACAGAGTCCTATCTAGAATCTACAAGCACTTGACAAGAACAAGTGAAGCATGTGTAAGATAAAATTGACTATATTAGGATAGATATAAATATACAACATCTATAAAGTAGTATAAATATAACCATAACAATGGATATAATATGTAAAAAAGTTTATCTTTGAAATATTATATTATTTTTGTGTTTTTTAGTATAATCTACATATAAGAAAGTAAAAGTAAACTATGTACAAGGATCGAGAGAGAGAAGGAAGTATGTACAAGGTTAGGAACCATAGTAACTAATGAGTCTCATGGGAGACACACCATCACTGTGACCTATGTCAAAAATGGAAATTGTGATCGTGCATGTGGTGTGAAAGGGTAATTATGAGATCATGATATGGTGTGTTGTATAATCTAAATCTAAAGTTGGCTGAGTAGTAATGCTATGATATTGTGGCATTGACTATGATACCTTATGAATTGTAGAGGTCTTAGGGACCCATCTGGTCGATGTAAAATATATAGGTGATGTAGGTTTCCTGTGATGAGAAACCCTAGACCCCAATATAATTGATCTTGGTGTAAATTGTGTAGAGGAAGGTCCTCTAGAATTTATGACATATCTCTGATGTAATGGCCTCTCTAGTAATGGTATACGAGGGAGAGTATGTGTACGTGTAGATACCATAGAAGTAGACCTTGCCTACATTGAGGACTTTATTAAACACTGTGAAGTATATATAGGAGTTATGCTCTCTATTGTAACTCATAACTATACAATATTTGGTAGTGGAACTCAAACTATAACTGGTGTCGATGCTAGAACTATAGATGGAACTACTTATGGGATTGGAAGATGATAATCATATGGGACACCCTCATTCTTAACCACCTGGTTAGCATGTATATTCTTGAGGCATTGGTGTACTATAGATGGAATGGCTTGGATCTATTTTAACCATGACTTGTCATATAATGTTACAACCCCTCAAGTTGTACTTAGAATAATACAATATTTTTTTTTAAAAAAATTACTTGACAAGCATTCACTTAAAAATAATAGTAATATAAATCAAACTATATTATTAAAAACTTAGAACAATAATAGTTCTAAATTCAAATATTGAATGCAATATTACATATTATTACTGCAAGAAAAATAAATACACTAAGACTTAACCATGGATGGTCCAATAATATAGAAACTATTATTTATATACAATAAAATATTATAATTACATTTTTTTTATTAGTCATTCAACTTTTTTACAAATAAATATATACCAAGCTCTCCAGAGCTTAAGTCAAACCAACTCATGTATCACTGATAATCTCAAGTGTAGTCTTTAAGTAAGTACTATAGTGGGGGAAGGAGAGAATCATCTGAGTACTTTTCCACACCAACCATGGACCATCGATCCCCCACACAATCTCCTATCAAGGAATGGTCCTCCCTTCATGAATAAGTAGTTAGAACAATGCATGAATCCAGAGAGACATGATAGTACCTCATGTGCTGTAAGATTTCTACTACATAACATATATCATAAAGAGAATACATTTTTAACATGATATCTCACAACATGCAAATAAAACAATGAAATGATAATGTCAATCTAATATTATTTTGGCCAAAAATTTTAAATAACATAGATCACCTGGATCAATCAATTTCATAACACACCACTTGATCGGATTATCTACATCAAACATTGGTGTTGTTACCTAGGCTAGTGAAGTTTGTCTCACTGCTTATTTAGCATCATTAATATGGGACTCATTATATATATAACATACCATAGTACAAAACATAAAAGATTCATTTAGATTATTCCTAATAGCAAAAATATGAACATGCTAAATATGGAAATAATCTTAACTTTATATTTTGTCCATCAAATGCATGAAATGAATCTAAACACATCTTATTATTATATATATAACATATATAACAAAATACAGTCCCTAAAAGATCATACCATCCGAGTATGTTATACATAAGGACCATAATTACTTAATGTCTTAAGTAACTTATTTATTAAATAACAATTATTTTTGGTTCAAGTTACAACCAAGTTTATACATGTATTCACCATATATGAAATCAATTATGCCCAAATGATAACTACTTTTGCTAAGTTTACCACAACCTAAGCATTTAATTTTAATTCTAGTTACAGGGTTTATATAGACATTCTAGTGTAAACAATCATATTTCCAAATTGGGTTTATCTCAAAGATATAAAGGGTATTCATATACACACTTTTTATATATATATACATATACATATATATATATATATATATATACATATATATATATATATATATATCCTCTATATATATATCCTTTATATCATTTCGAGTCAAATGTAGAGGTCTGTCGATGGCCGAGCCATCCATAGGGCCCTCTATTCTAACCCTAAGGGTTTTTGCTCTATACAAAATGAAACATAAAATACACAAAAACATTTCCATTCGGTAGTCACATTATAAACAATAAATTTCAATACAGTACCAACCTAAAACATACTTACTTTATATTGAAACTGACTCCTTTTGCTTAGCTCAAAATCCTCTCTATCCCCAAATCTTCCTACTCCCCTCCGTGTATCTTCAAAAACCTCCCTGGATTCCTTCTTAAAACCTCATTCACCCTACTCTAACATTCCCAAGTTCTTCGCATGCCATTTATGATGGAAACTACTATTAACCCAAGTTACATGTTTGAGCTCAAAATAATCAAATTCCTAGTCAAATGTAATAATCAAGAAATCCTTATTCCATCTCAAAACTTAAACTTAACCCCATAGACTACTCAAGTCAAAAATAAGTTAAACACAACCTTTCCATCAAAGCTTCCACAATTATCCCTTTCTAAATAACCAATCCATTTGAATTTGATTACATGCAAAACTAAATAATCTTGCCAAGTATAACAAAGTCAACATTACTAACACTAGGTAAGCTATCTAGGAGTAGATCTATTTTCTAACAATGGTAATATTTAATTAGGATAATTAACATAGGTATTTAGCATAGATATTATATTAAACACTAATAAATAATAATTGTCAAACCTATATTCAAATAGTCTAATGTTATATCTACTAATTTATTTGTTGAGTTAACTATAGAATTTAGTTTACTATCTTTGATTACCTTTAAAAGATGCATTAAATAACATGGTTTACTATTTTACCAATAATAACATCTCACAGACAAAATAATCACAACAAACATATAAAATTTATCTAACAATATAGAATAATGAATTCACTCCTTTTTAATGCAAAAACTAAAACATGATCACTATAAAATACTCAAAGACTTAAAGCCATACAACTACATAACCAAATCAAATAAAAAAAGTTAACAAGTCATTCTACTATGGTGTGTGAGTTTGGGTCTCTAGTAGTTTCTCTATCATCCCTAAATCATTTCATTTATTCCATCCTCTCTAATGATGCTCTACCTCATCATGCTTTAAGGGTAAGATCAATCCTGCATCCACCTTGTAACAAGTAGGTAATTAGTCTAAGTCACAATATATATCAACCAATGATGCAAAACTAATAAATATACATCCATAATGTACATAATAAGAAAATACAACTATCACATCGTGTATATTAATGCACAATATCACTGTCCCATAATAATATAAGTCATTAAGCTCAAATCAAAGTAATAATAATTAGTTAATAACCATATTAATCCATGGATTTAAAGGTTAAAAAATATAGGGTGAAATTGAGATGTAACATCCTTCCCACTAAAACTGGTCATCACCTTGATGATTCTTATTTAAACAATAATTTTAAATATCAAAAGAGTTTAATAGAATTTAAAAACATAGTATCAAGTACCAAATCATACAAACAAATATGAAAAAATTATGTAAAACTCATCGTATTCTTTTCAAGTAGCATTATCCTCAGAGTATTGGTCCCATAAGACCTTACACTTTGACACCTCTCTATTACACAAACGAAGTTTGCAAGTGTCAATTACTCTGATTGATTATACCATAACCAACCTGAGATCTAGAACCTACAAAGCATTCCAATCCAAAACATGTGAAGGATCAACTATATACTTCTTAAGATAAGATACATGGAAAACATTATGTAATAAAACTAGGGCTGGTGGCAATGCAAGCCTATACACTATAGTATTGATCACTTCTAACACATTAAAATGTCCCACATATCTGGGTGATAGTTTCACTGACTTCTCAAATTTAATCGAGATCTTATGTGGTTTAACCCATAAAAACATTTTGTCACCAATAGAAAACTACCTATCTATCCTCTTTAGATCAATGTAACTCTTTTATCTATCATTGGAATTGACTAATCTTTGTCTAATTAGCTTGACTTGATCTTCCATTTATGAAAGCATCTCAAGTCCAAAGACTACCCTGTCCTCTAACCTAACCAAACTAATTATTGTCATACACCTTTTGTATAGTGCCTCAAATGGTTCCATGTTCAATGTTGATTGGTATGAGTTGTTGTATGCAAACTCAACTAATGGAAGATAATCTTCCCATTTCTATTTTTGATATATGCAATACATACATAGAATATCCTCTAAAACTTGATTTACTCACTCAATTTGACCATCAATATTTGGGTGATATGAGGTGCTAAATTTAACTATGTACCTAAAGTTGAGTTTAGAGTTACTCAAAACCTAGAAGTCATCTTAGGATCATTGACGAGTGTCATTCAACTCCTCATTTAATCAATGTTTAATTGATGTCTTATCAACCATGGCTGGTGTCTAAAGCTATCTACAGTAAGATGTAGGATGGTAGATCTAGAAGTTTGCTTGTGGGGGTGTATAATGGTATTATTCTAAATTTGACTAATGAAAGAAATGTATCTTAAACTACTTAATTCACTTTTTTGATGAAAAGGAAAAGATGTAACTATTTAATCAAATGAATCCACTCTTTTGCTTGAAAGTAAAATCACACTCCTATTTACGCTTACATGGAAATGAAAATGTTTAACTTGAAAATAAAATTTTCTTCACACGTTTGATGTAAAAGAAAACATATTTTGCTTAGAAAGGAAATGAATGTGGAATAAGGAAATGCCTTTTGAACTGTGAATTTGTTTTTATGTTTTATGAATGAATGCAAATATTAGTGAGATTTTGATTAGTTATAACAAAAAGTTAATATAACATAACATAAGTACCATACATAATTCCTAGTTTTAAGGAGAGTGGGCCCTTGCTCCTTTCAGAGTTAGGAACAAAGATTAATCAATGATGGAAACTGAAGTGATAATTCATAAAACTAAAATGATTACAATCTATCTGAAACTTATAATATGCTTATACGTATCTTTCATCTATTATCTTTCAATAACAAAAGTCTTACATTTTATGTTAATACAATCAACTCAAAATAGGATGCAAAGAGATAAGATTCCTTGGTCGATCCACTCATCCAAAGATATGAGATTGGATTTCCAAGAGATCCAATTATTTTGATGAAATAGATATACTATCTTATAATAGTCTTAAGATCTAAATATATACAACTTTATCAAAAGCAAATCCTAAAAAATAATAGGTGAGTATTTTCCTCATTTGACTCTAGTTGGAATGATTATCTCTCATCATATTTGGGTGATAACTTCCCCATTTATAGCTTTGTATTTATATAATCCATTGAATTGACCCTGTAGAGTTGGTAGGAATGAGCCTGTGGAGTTTGTAGAAATAAGCCTGCAGAGTCTATAGAGACAAGCCTATGGAGTCCATAGAAATAAGCCTATAGAGTCCATAGAAACAAACCTACACCATCCTTTGAACTGATGCCATTCATGATGATTTCTTAATATTTTTTGTTGCTCCTCCCATGTACTCATATGAACACACGTGTTTCAAAAGAATGAAAAAATGGACCTACAGAGTTTGTAGATTCATTCTGTGTGAGTTCGTAGTTCTGTTGGACGGAGATCAAAATTGAACTTTCACTATACATCACCTGTGTCTTCTTCTTGAGCATTATTCACAATAAAAATCACTAAAACATGCTATGTGTTGGCCATTGATGACAAAGTAAAGGTTTAGTCTTTAGTTCAATATAAACAAGACAAGTATCTACTTTCCATGTAATAGCTATCTAACAATCTATGAATTACATAAGATAATATCCTTAGAGATATGAATTGAGGGAAATAACATGTTAATAATGAGCCATATTTTGAGCTCATCATCTCCCCTAGGCTTTATCTTTTGTAAGTCCCATTGTAAACATTCATTTGCATTCGTAGCTCTTGCATCTGCTTTCCAAACTCTGAATCAAATCATACTCATCAAATTCATACATTATATGATTGTCTAAATTACTTGTAAACCCCTAATGTTATTGAATCATTTATTTATATATATTAAATTGCTCCTTTGATTATGGAGCCCAAATATACCATCCTGGAATAGGTATGATCAACAAAGGGGGTCTATATCTCATGCTAATCCAGTTCTTTTCTCCCCCAGAGTTTATTATCTCTATTAAGATTTCAAAAATTGAGGTAGCTCTCCTCATACTCCATCTTAAGTTATTTAGAGACATGGACCTCTCATCTTCTAAGAGGCACTGAAAGTTGGTCCCACCTTTTCACACTTATAGTCACCATTGAATCAAAACTTTATCTTGAAAACAAGTCAAAAGAAACAACACAATCATTTAAAATTTGTAAATAATGAATTTTAACTTCATCGCTTAAATAATCATAGTTAAAATTCTTTATGATCAATCTAGGGATAGGAAAGGCTGGTCTGATACACAATCTTGTAGTCTTAGCATGATTTGTATGCTCCTCAAATCTATTTTTCCATGCTAGTTGATTTTTGAATGTAGAATACAATGCCCTCAGTTGAAATTCTCCTAAATGAAGGTTTATCAAGAACTTATTGTGCTCATGTTCTTATATGATCAAATCATGCAAATAAAACTCACAAATCAAATCTTGCTGAGCAGGTTCAACACTATAAAATTTCAAAAAATGTTGTTGGCTATAAAATCTTGTAAAGAAGATGACAAGAGATCCTTAGAAGCTATCATCTGTAAAATTGTTTAAATAAAAATAAACTATATGCAAGAGAAGGATTCCTACATGCCAAAATATATTCCCCTAATTTGCATGCATTTTGAAAATTTTCTTCTAAATCTTGGACCTTAGCTTCTAATTATTTATTTTCATTTTCTAATATTTTGTTTAAAGAAGTTGCAACTTTATTTTTATGTTTGAGTATGGAATATTCTTCTTCAATTTGATTTAGCATTTGTAAGGTAGGAATATCTGAACAACTTGTTTGACAACTTCAGTCAACAAATACCTTAAGAGGAGAAGGTGCAACATTAGAAGGTGCTTTGGAAGATTTTACCAAACTCTGCAATCTCCTATTCTCCTTCTTCAGATTTTCTACATATATCTAGAGGTCTATTTGTTCACTTTCATTTTTCTTTATTATTTCTTATAATATATGAACTTATACTGTATGATTGGCAGATGTTGTATCCAATTTTTGCACCAACAATGAGTTGAGATGATCCTTATTCTATTATTAGCTGATCAAGTCATCAATGTCAGTTTTTTGTTGTTACTCTAGAGCTTGAGCTTGAGAAAGCTTCAAGGTTAAATGTATAACAGGATCATTTAGATTAGATGACTCTCCTTTCTCATTTGTGCATACAATTTTTCTTTTATTTATTGTACTTTCAACTGAAACATATGGTTGTCCTACCATACTTGATTCCTTTGCCATAATTGGCTCTTCTCCTATAATTGGATCCTCTATTATGATTGGAGAGTTCCTTTCAAAAGGAGTTTATTCAACATCTACAGTTTCAAGAATACTTTGATGTATGGGGGAATGAGATAACTTTTTAAGACTATCCATAATGTCTGTAGTCTCTTGTTCATCTTCATCTATCAAAATTAACCTTCTCCTTCTTTTGGTCACTCTCTGAGCTACACTCAGTTGTCTTTCCTTTTCAACCATCAAACCCTCAGTCTTCTCAAGTTTTGTAGCAACCTTTCATTTCAATTTTATTCTTCCTAACAAGGGAATTGGTTGTACTATAGATTCCTGAGGTTCTTGTGAGGACCTTGAAACTACAAATATTTGAGACCTTGTGATTCTTCTTCTTGAAGAAGAAGAAGGGATTTATTTTGAGACTACAATATGTGATTTCTTCTTTGGAGTTGTTTTCTCAACTGATGCATCAAGTGGAGATGAATGTTCTTGTGGTAAATTTGAGGTTTCTTGTGCAGACAGATTTGGAATTTATTGTGTTACACTATTCTTAAATTCCTCCCAGACCTCTTGTCCTTGCTGAAGGAAGTGATGTTGGATAATTAGGTGAATAAGGCCATGGTGCCTAAGAGCAGCATTAGGAGTTGTAGTCATAATTTGAAGGGAACCATATAATAAGGATGGGAGGTTAATCTTGTAATGAGGGTTTTACCTCCCATACTTAAGGTGTATTAATATTTTCATGGCTTTTCCTCCTAAAAGATTGTTTTGCCCCTCATAAATGATATACTTGATTACCCACTTGGCTACAGATTTTTAAGGTTCAGGAAGTGAATTTATACTAATCCCTTTTGATTTTCCCTTAGAATCTATTAGACATGAAGTCCCAATCTACTCATTACCATTAAATTGAATAATTAAATCACTAAATGGAATTCTGCCTATCGCTCTCATTCCCTCTTCTAGAACTTATATGATTTGACTTATAATTTGAGTTGAAATAGAAATAAAAATGCCTTTAACAACAAAAAACTCAAGGATGAGATTAGTGATGAATTATCTTACCATTGTTTTGTGGAAACCCTAGAACTTTTCAATGAAAGGTAGCCAACCATTTTCTCTAAAAGCTACCATAGAAGCTTTGTGTTTGTGAAGCTTTACTACTTTCTTCAGCTCTGATCTTGTTTTTTGTCCCATTTCTACTTAGATTTATAGACAACTCTATTTCTTTAACTCAGATTAGGGTTTAGACCAGATTTTGTTGAAATTTGTAGGCAATAATCACTAAGGATCTATATAAATAAAATATTTTATGTGAAACTCCACAGTTTCATGAGTCCCTAGTTTGACATGATACTTTATATAGTTCGTTGCCTCATGTTTCTACAGAGTGTGCTAGCCATTTTGTCAAATTATCACAAATTGGATGAAATGATGATGTGGCACTTTGATAGTGATAGCTATTTATCATTTTATTTAGAAATCCTTTATGATGTCTCATCATTATAATTATTGATGATGTAATTGATTGTACCAAAGCTGCATAGGTCATCATGATGTAGACATACACCTTTGTCATCTTGTTTGCATGCTTATCCATTATGGTATGTGCCATGTCATTCCATTTTGGAAGGCTCAAGTTTGGGTCATCTCCATAGGATAAATCTTAATTAAATCAAAGATAATTAGTTAAATAAACATAAATAAATATAATATATGTCTCTTACTTTTGACCTTAGATTTATCTTTTGCTCGCCATTTGTCCTGCATAAATCAGTTTGCATGGATTAGTCAACATATGTTGAAAGAACAACTTTTATTGCATGGAGAAGACCAATCATAGTGACATGATGAAATTATCTTTTTTTTCTTATATATTTTGTCTTTTTCCTTTGGCCAGCCATTGTTGGTTTTCTATCCAAATCTCTTTTTATAATGCATAGCCAGCCAACAAGTTGGTTTTTTGGGTATGCATTGTCAATAGTGTCCCTAAAAGGATTTCCACTATTGATTTTTTTTTAATCAGGATCATCAAGGAGTAGGTTCTCTGAGAGAAGTAGAGTCCTTCAGAATAGCTACTTGATTTGAAGCAGTTTTTTTAGAAGAAGCAGAGTCCTCTAGAAAGGCTACTTGATCTTTTACCTTTTGAACAAATTCTTCTTTATTGAGAGGTTTTTGATAAAGCTTCAATCAATGTCCATTAACTAACAACACTCTTCTATTGTCATCAATAGGTATTAGTTTAATAGAAGCATTTTCAAAGACCTTCTCAATCTAATAAGGTCCCAACCACCTCGTTTGTTCCTTTAAACTATTGAAATTTGGAATCAAATAACAGTGCCCAATCCATTGCTTGATCTGTGAATCATGCCAAAATTTTCTTTGATGTTGTACTAATTTAGTTCTTTGTAGTGTTTCCATCCTCATCTCATCAAGTTGATTAAGTTGTAAGAGTCTTTCTTTCTATATTTCTTTTAATTCAATCCCTACTTCTATAGCTGTTTTCAAATTTTGTAATTCAAATTCAATAGAGAATAAGGGCTTCTTACCATAAACCAGTTCATAAGGTGAAAATCTAGTTGTTATTTTTTAAGTAGTATTATAGGCCCAAACAACTTTTATTACCTTATCTGCTCAATCCTTTATATTGAAATTAACAACCTTTGTTAAAATGGTTTCTAGTTCTCTGTTGGTGACTTCAATTTTCTCATTAACCTGTGGATGGTATGGAGATGTTTTTATGTGTTGAGTTTGAAATACTTGAATGAAGTGCTTTATCATGTTTGACATGAACTACGGTCTTTGATCTGAGACTATCTCCCTTAGAGCACCAAATCTTTACATGATTTTTAAATATAAGAAATCAACTACCATCTCTTCTGTTGCATGAGTTAAAACTTTCACTTTTGCCCACTTGGTCACATAGTCTGTACATACTAGGAGATATTCTTTTCTTCTGGAAGGAGGATCCATAGGACCTATAAAATCAATTACCCATTTCTCAAATAGATCTAAGACTAATTGAGGATGAGGGTGTAGAGGCATCTCTATTGAAAGAGTAAGCTGTCCAATTCTCTGACAAGCATCACAGTGTCTGACATATCTTTTTACTTGATGATGAAGGTGAGGCTAATAGTATCTTGATCCTAGGATTTTGTGTATGGTTCTTTGAGCTGAGCAATGACCTCCTCTTGGTTTATCATGATAAGCTCTAATGATATCATAAGCTTTAACATTTGTCACACACCTAAGAAACACATGGTCAGGTCCAAGTTTGAATAGCATTTTGTTAATCCATTTAAAAGAACTTTTTTTGATTAAATGTTTCTTTTCTTTTTGTGAAAATTACAGAGGAAACTTCCCTGTGGTGAGGTAATTGGCTATATCAACAAACCATAGAAATTTTGATGAAATAACAAATAGTTGTTCATCTGGAATGTCATCTTCTACAAGTTCTTCCTCACCTATAGTGTTCATTCTTGACAATAAATTAGCAACCACATTAGACTTCCCTAGTTTATCTATAATAGTAACATCAAATTCTTGTAAGAGTAACAACCATCTAATAATCCTACCTCCCATAATTGGTTTGTTAGTAAGATATCTAATAGCTAAATGGTCTATATAGACAAATACCTTGTAGCCTATTATGTAGTGTCTAAATTTGTTAATTGCATAGACTATAGCTAGGAATATCCTCTTAGTTATGGTGTAGTTTCTTTTAGCATGTGTCATGTTTTTGATAATATAATATATATCATACATGTTATCCTCTTCATCCTTTTGTCTAAGGACTACTCCTATTATTGTATTGGAAGCATTGTGTATATATGGAATGGTTGAGTCTAATTTGGTCCTCTCAATACTGGAGCAATAATGAGTTTAGCTTTGATAGTCTCAAAGGCCTATTGGCAACTATCACTCCATTTGAATGTACTATCTTTTGTAAGCAAGGCAAACATAGGGGCAACTATTTGGATAAAATTATCTATGAAGCATCTATAGTAACCAGCATGTCCCAAAAAACTCTTAATTTTAGTTTGTGTTTATGGGATGGGTAAGTTGGAGATTATTTTAACCTTCTTTGGATCTACTTGAATGCCTTTTGTAGAAATATGGTGTCTCAGTACTATTCCTTCATCCATCATCAACAAACATTTCTCATGGCTTAAAGACAATTAATATTTTTCACATCTGATCAATACTCTTTCCAAGTTGGTAAGAGCCTCTTCATAAGTTCCACCATGAATGGTGAAATCATCCATATATACTTCAACACAGTCATTTGTAAGGTTAGAGAATATTGCTAGAACTGCTCTTTACAAGGTTGCTGGAGCATTATAGAGTCTAAATAGGAGTACTCAGTAAGCAAAAATTCCCTAAGGAAAAATAAATGTGGTTTTATCTTGATCTTTAGCTACCACCGTTATCTAGTTATACCCACTAAACCCATCCAAGAAAGAAAAATATCTTTTTCTTGCCAAGTTGTCAAGAACTTGATCAATGAAAAATAGAGGAAAATAATCTCTTAATGTTGCTCTATTTAGTTCTCTATAATCTACGTATACCCTTAATTTTCTATTTTTCTTGGGCACAATTACCAGGGGTGAAACCCACTGGCTATCTAAGATGGGGTAAATAAACCCAACTTTCAACAATTTTTGGATTTCTATTTTGACTATTTGTTATGTAATCATAGGTTTGACATAGCACCTTAAACTCAAACAAGAATTGATCAGGATCTTCTGTATATCTTCTCCAAAAATTTAGCAGATTAGCTAGTGAAATATTTTTCATGGGGGTTTGATCATTAGGATTTACAATAATAGGAAAGGAAAAAGTCCTTCTTGGTTGTGCAAGTTGTTGATTTTGTGGATTTTGTTGGAGAGCCATGTTTTTTTCTTCTGATGATGTTTCAAAGCTGGGATTATCTTCCCACTGACTATTTGTGGTATTAGTTATGAGTTGTTCAAAGTTCGCAAAATTTTCTTCAGTTATAGATTTTTGAAATGCTTCTTCTAAGTCCTTAGAAATTTCTAAATAATGTCTTCCAAAAATGTTCAACTCCTCATTTAATCAATGTTTAATTGATGTCTTATCAACTAGGGCTGGTGTCCAAAGCTATCAGCAGTAAGGTGTAGGATGGTAGATCTAGAAGTCTGCTTGTGGGGGTGTTTAATGGTCTTATTCTAACTTTGACTAATGAAAAAAATGTGTCTTAAACTACTTAATTCACTCTTTTGCTGAAAAGGAAAAGATGTAACTATTTAATCAAATGAATCCACTCTTTTTCTTGAAATTAAAATCACACTCCTATTTACGCTTGTGTGAAGATGGAGATGTTTAACTTGAAAAATAAATTTTCTTCACATGTTTGCTGTAAAAGAAAACACACTTTGCTTAGAAAGGAAATGACTTTAGAATAAGGAAATGCCTTTTGAACTATGAAGTTGTTTTGATGTTTTATGAATGAATGCAAACATTATGAAGATTTTGATTAGTTATAACAAAAAGTTAATATAACATAACATAAGTACCATACATAATTCCTGGTTCCAAAGAGAGTGGGCCCTTGCTCCTCTCAGACTCAGGAACAAAAATTAATCAATGCTAGAAACTAAAGTGATAATTCATAAAACTAAAATGATTACAATCTGTCTGAAACTTGTAATATGCTTGTACGCATCTTTCATCTATTATCTTTCAATAATAAAAGTCTTACATTTTATGCTAATACAATCAACTCGAAATAGGATGCAAAGAAATAAGATTCTTCATTCGATCCACTCATCCAAAGATAGGATATTGGATTTACAAGAAATCCAATTATTCTAATGAAATAGATATACTATCCTATAATAGTCCTAAGATCCAAATATATACAAATTTATCAAAAGTAAATCCTACAAAACAACAGGTGAGTATTTTCCTCATTTGAGTCCAGCTAGAATGATTCTCTCTCATCTTATCTAGCCACTAGCTTCCCTATTTATAGCTTTGTCTTTACATAATCCATGAAATTGACCCTATAGAGTCAATATGAATGAGCCTGTGGAGTTCATAGAAACAAGCCTGTAGAGTCTGTAGAGACAAGCCTATGGAGTCTGTAGAAACAAGCCTACAGAGTCCATAAAAATAAGATTGCAGAGTCCATAGAAACAAGCCTGTGCCATCCTTCAAACTAATGCCATTCATGATTATTTTTTAATGTTTCATGTTGGTCCTCCCATGTACTCATATGAATACACATGTCTCAAAAGCACAAAAAAATGGACCTACAGAGTCTGTAGATTCATTTTGTGTGAGTTCATAGTTCTGCTGGATGGAGATCAAAATTGAACTTTCACTATACATCACCCATATCTTCTTCCTGAGCATTCTTCACAACAAAAATCATTAAAACATGCTATGTATTATACATTAATGACAAAGTAAAAGTTTAGTCTTTGGTTCAATATAAACAAGACAAGTATCTACTTCCACGTAATAGCTATCTAAAATTTATGAATTACATAAGATAATATCCTTAGAGGGATGAATTGAGGAAAATAACATGTCAATAATGGGCCATATTTTGAGCTCATCAATCATGATCCAAAATGATCTTCTCTGGGAATACATCCAACTTATACACTTACTTTATGAACCTCTTTGCAAGGGTAGGTACATCATCTGTCAATTTACCTGGTATAGAAAGATTCACCTTGGTTAGTTTATCAACAAATACCAAGATCATATCATGCATATTCCATGACAAAGTCCATACTGATCACCTACCACTTACACTCTGTTATATCATGTGGATATAGCAATCCAACTGGGTACACATGTTCAGCTTTCACTCACTGACATTATAGATACCATGACACAAAATCTGCCACATCTTTCTTAATTTCCTTCCAAAAATATAGAGGTTTAAGCTCTACCATAAGCTTGGTTACTCTTAGATGTCCTGAATATGGGGAATTGTGTTATTAATTTAAAACTATACTCCATATATTCTCTTGATCTAGTATATACATCCTCTCATTGAAATGCAAAATACCATCACTCTCAAAACTTAATCCTTTATACCAAGGATTTTGAGCATTATCAAATGATGCATTTATGACCTAATCATAGTATTCATTTCCTAGTCAAAATTTAACCACATGATCCTTAAAAGTACACTTGATAGTAGCTATAGTTGTTATGTACCTTTTATGACTCAAAGTGTCAGCTACTATGTTCTCTTTATATTTGATGTAAATGATATTACATTCATAATAATAAAGAAACTCTAACCAACATCTCTGACAAGAATTTAAATTTGGTTGGGTGAAGATGTATTTGAGTCTCAATTTATCAGTCTTGAGTTCAAATGGTTTCTCCAACAAATAATGTTGCCATACTTGCAAAGCATGAATAATTGCTACAAGTTCAAGATCATGAGGGGCATAATTCACCTCATAATTTTTTAGCTTATTTTATTCAAAATCCACTACTGCACCATCCTACATAAGGGCTCCTCTTAGACCCTCTCTTAGCACATCTATGATCACTGAAAATTGACCATTGGGATCAAAAACTCTCAACACTAGTGATAAAGTAAGTCTTCTTTCAATTCTTGAAAAGCTACTTCATACTTTTTTAACCAAACAAAGTTTTGGTTATTCCATTGCAAAGAGGAAATTAGATTAACTATATAGGAAATTTTTGAAATGAACTTCCTATAATAGCCTGATAATCCCATAAAACTCCTTACCTCATGCACATTTCTCGACACTAGACACTCCAATGGATTTTATCTTAGCCAGATCTACAGAAATACCATCTATAAAAATAATATGCCTTAGTTATTGCACTCTCTCTTGTAAAAATACACATTTGTATAACTTGCCATACATATTATGCTTCTACAATCATTGAAAAACTAATTCCGGATGTTATAGGTGTTCCTTTTCATTCTTAGAATATATAAGAATGCCATCTAGAAAAACCAAAACAAAGTGATGTAAATTATCTCTAAACACTTTATTCATGAGATTCATGAATGTAGTTGGTTCGTTAGTCAACCTAAAGGGTAACAACATGAACCCATAATGCCCATAATTAGTTTTGAATGTTATTTTTAGAATATCCTCATCTTGAATCCTCAACTAATGATATCCTACTCTAAGATCTATTTTTATAAAAGACCATTACTCCCTCTATTTGATCAAAAAGATCATCTATACGAGGTAGTGGATACTTATTTTTGATAGTTGCCTTGATCAACATTTTGTAATCAATGTAGATTTGAAGAGTACCATCCTTATTCACAAAAACAACTAGTGCACTCCATGGTGACACACTAAGCTTAATCAACCCCTTTGCTAATAGTTCTTAGAGTCGAACCTTTAATTCAAATAGCTCAATGGTTGTCATTCTGTATGGTGCCTTAAATTATGGTTCTAACCTAGGTATGATGTTGATGGAGAAATTGAACTCACATTTGGGAGGCAAACCTGTCAGGTACCTAGAACAACAAACATGCTCTGATACCAGTTATTGGGGAATCCAAGAACAAACACACTTGTTCTGATCCCACTTGTTAGGATCTTGCTCCTCAGAAATAGCATAATATGATTACCAAATATAAGCAATTAAACATGCGAAAATAACTAGAAGCACAAGTAACTAGAATTCACCAATAACACAAAATATGAGAGACAATACACTATCTTGTATTAACACTTTGTACAGAAAAGAATACAATAAAGAGCCACCACACTCTTCCACCTTACAAAGGCTCGCTACACCTCAAGTGTATAGTAATTATTCTTCAAAAGACTCTCCTACCAAAAATGGTCCCAACAACCAACTCACACACAGAATTGGTGTTCACCTCTCCAACTAGTCAGTAATAACCCTGCCAGTACACCAAGCACTCTATAGTACTTCAAGTTGATTTCCCATGAACCTGCAACCTGCAATTCAATAGACCATAATTAAAATAGAAGGATCTTCCTTGCCTTCATTTCTAGCTCATTAGTGGAACTAGGAGAAACACACACTTTGTTCTCTTCACTAGCACACTTTACAATACATGCCAATGGGTCTATAAATAGATCCCAGACTTGAACAATAACTTAGACTCTTAGTTTACTATAATTATCCACGCAGCTCAAGGCTCAAAATAGCCTTTACATGCAAACACTCCATTCACTTAATTAACTGTTCGTGCAATGAACAGTTTTGGAACACACAGGCGATCGACGTCGGTCCCTGCTTGCCTGGTGCTGTCGATGTCAGCCGACTCCCTGTCGACGCCGGTTGCCTTCTGCACTGATCATGACCGACGTCGGTCATGCTGTCGACACCGATGTTTCTGGGTCTTCAGCAACCTTCTCTTCTTTGTCTACAACAAGTTGAAGCTTTTAGCTCCACAACCTAACAAAACCCATTAATTCTTTTGTAAATACATCATGGAAATCTCTAAGAAATGGCTAATATTCAAGAGATGGTTCTTTAGGTTCCTCTATTTCATTTATTTTGGTGATAAATGCTTGGTACCCTTTTGTTTGAGCCCTCATGAGTTTCATTATAGAAATCTACTTGAGCCTCAACTCTTTCTTTTCACTTTGAATTTACGTCTGATTTCCAAAATCATCAAGACACTCAATCTTATTTAAATAGCAATCAACCTTGGAATTGTGTTTAGTAAGTCGGTTGACTCTTAGGATCACATCATATGACCCTAGTGGTGCTATATATATATATATTATAATTGTAGTGTGTGTGTGTGTATATATATATATATATATATATATATATATATATATATATATATATATATATATACACACACACACACACTACAATTATAAACTTAGGGAACTCAGTCACTGCTTCAATTAGACAATTTTCAACCATGATTTTTGAGTCATTCCCATATTATAATGACAATGCATTTGCCATATATCTAGCTTTTCTAGGAAACTTGCTAAGCATTCTAGGAGCTATAAAACATTTAGTATCCATTATATCTATCAAAATAGAAATTGAATGTTTAAATAAAATATCTAACAACTCTATGGCTGATGCTTAAAATTCATCTTGTTGATTATTGATTGCTATATGAATTCATTGTTGAAAGTTGCCCTATTGAAAATTAGGACCTTTGTTCTTTGACTTGTCCCAAGGGCATTCATGAACATAATGATCTCCCCATAATTAAAACATCCTCCAGATGGGCCTTTCTTATTAGTCTATGGGTTTCCATTGAAATCACCCTTGAATTCATTGACTATTTTTTTGTTGCTAGATGCATTGTTAAATTTGGAATTTTGGTTCTTGCATTTTCCCTTGGAGTCTCCACTCCTTTACTTCTAGTGCTTCTTCTTTAAAGCTGGCTTAAAATTTCCAAACTTTTTCTTGAACTTTTCCCTAACCTATGAAAGAGAATTTAATTTCTACTCTTACTTCATTGACTTCTTTAAGACTTGGTCCATGGTATAAGGTCCATGAACATCCATTTCATCATTAATCTAGGGTTTTAATCCCATTATAAATTTCTTTATTCTGAACCTCTCCTTAGCTTGGTATTGAGGTACATATTTCATAAGTTTGGTGAACTATTCCCAGTACTCATTTATCGATAAATCTCCTTGCTTTAAATTATAAAAATTCATTAACTTTTGATCAAAATAAAGCTACGATAACCACCATGACCTGAACAACATCACAAATTACTCCCAAGTTGTGGTGGTTGAGTTAAGGTTTATTTCCATATTCTTTTTGGCCCAATAAGTATTTGCCTCACTAACCAACTAATAAACTCCCCAAATTGCTTTGGTGACTTCAGAGTAGTTTCAAATCTCAAAATACTTCTCCATCTCAATCAAACATGCTTCAACTCCATCACCTCGAATAGTTGTATTGAATTTAGGGGGACTCACCTTTTTCATGTCCGGAGATAACTTTGTAGCTACCTGAGCTCTCACATCCTTCTAGTTCTTTGATTCAATAGGGTGCTCAACAGGTTCTTCCTGAGGTTCCTCCTTGCCTTGACCATGAACTTCCTATTCCAGGGCTATGATTCAATCCCTAGTATCATTCATGGCTATGAGGATATGATCCAACTTTGTTGAATGCTCAATGACAATTAGGTTAGGATCATTTAGAGGGTTGTTATCATTGACATTCAAATGACCCTCAACTAATGATATTATTTGTATCATTCTTATTTCTCAATCAATAGAAGAATACAAAAATATTATAAGACTCATTAAGTCTTAGAGTTAGAGCCTAAACTATGATACCACATGTTACAACCCCTTAATTTGACTTAGAATAATGTAGTAATTTTTTTCTCTTAAAGAACTTACCTGACAAGCATTCACTTAAAAAATCACAATAATATAAATCAAATTATATTATTACAAACTTAGAAAAATAATAGTTCCAAATTCAAACACCAAATGCAATATTATATATTACTACTACAAGGAAAATAAATACTCTAAGACTTATCCACCACTAGTCTAATAATACAACAACTGCTATTCATGTATAATGAAATATTGTAATTACATTTTTCTTCTATTAGGCATTCAACCTTTTTGCAAATACATAGATACCAAGCTCTCTAGATCTTGAGTTTAACCAACTCATGTATCATTGATAATCATAAGTGTAATCTCTAAGTAAGTATTATAGTAGAGGAGGGAGAGTATCATTCGAGTACTTTTCCACACCAACCATGGACCATCGATCCCATACACAATCTCCTATTAGGGAATGGCCCTTCCTTCATGAATAAGTAGATAGAACGGTACGAGAATTTAGAGAGATATGCTAGTACCTGTGTGTTGTAATATTTTTAATACATGACATCTATCATAAAGAAAATGCATTCTTAATATGATATCGCATAACATGCAAATAAAATAATTAAATGACATGTTAATCTAACATTTTTTGGCCAAAGTTTTTAAATAACATACAATCACTCAAATCAATCAATTTCATAACACACCACTTGATCGGATTATCTACATCTAGCATTGGTGTTGCTACTTAGGCTAATTAAGTCCATCTCATTGCCTATTTAACATCATTAATGCGGGACCCATTATATATAACATATCATAGTACAAAATGTAAAAGATTCATTTAGATTATTCCTAATAGTAGAAATGTGAACATGATAAATATGGAAATAATCTCAACTTTATATTTTGTCCATCAAATGCATGAAATGAATCTAAAATCATGTTATTATTATTATTATATATAATAGATATAACAAAATACAGTCCATAAAAGATCATACCACCTAAGTATGTTATACACAAGGACCATAATTACTTAATGTCTTAAGTAACTTACTGCTTAAATAATAATTGTTTTTAATTCTAAATTACAACCAAGTTTATACAAGTATTCACCATATATGAAATCAATTAAGCCCAAATAATAACTGCTTTTGCTAAGTTTACCACAACCTAAGCATTTAATTGTAATTTTGGTTATAGGCTTTATGTAAACATTATAGTGTGAACAATCATATTGCCAAATTGGGTTTATCTCAAAGATCTAGAGGGTATTCACACACACACACTTTGTATATATACATATATAAATCCTTTAGACACAGACACATACACACATTGCTAAAAGATAAACCGTTAAACATATTTTTAGAAAAGTGATTCCATATTCAAATGAAATCACAAATAATTATTTTATTTAGCTGAATACAGTCTTCAAAATTTGTTTTATTTATATGAAATTATATGACAATCCATGTTCCATACACACAAGGAATTATCTTTTTCCATCATATAAAAACTTAGGCCTATGTTTCATATTTCCTATAAACTATGTCCAGAATATGTACTCAGCTGAGTTAACTAGTTTTTCCCATTGAAACTACACAAGAATTATATATATACTTAACAAAAATATACTAGTTTACCAATCATAATTCTTTTCCCATCAACTTCCAATATTGAAATTATTTTTTAAGGGCAAATAAAGCTATCCAATCAACTCCTAGTTTTGAATGAAATCAATAATATCAAGCATGTACAACCAATTAAATATTTCTCAGCTAGTCCATTAAACATTCTAAAACCTTGGTATTAAATTTTCCTTTGGTCGACTTAGTTGTCTTCAGCTCGTAGTATCAATATTCACTACAAATATCCAACTCATATAGACCTTTAAATGATACAGTTTCCCATTGAAATATTTATACTAAAATAGATGTGTTACAAGCTACATGACCCTTATCTGTATGTTAAAATCTAAATTATCAAATCCTTTCATTATACTAATTTCCAATAATAAAACTTTACATTGAAATGTTTATCCTTGGGTAATAAAATTGACATTTTAACATAACCAACCCTTAGGTTCTGTTAAAACATAAGTTGACATGGTTTCTACTAGTTAAAAAAGAATCCCAAAATAAAATGAAAACCTCACATCTGTTATACATTTCTTATTTCTTTTCACAGGCTTTCCAATTGGGAAAGAGTTTCAATAAATCATTAACCTAAAAGGCTTTTTTTGTTCATTTTGAGTCAAATGCAGGGGTCTATGGATGGTCGAGCCATCCACAAGGCCCTCCATTTGAACCCTAAGGGTTTTTACTCTATACAAAATGAAACATAAAAACCCACAATTCCATTTTGTAGTCACATTGTAAACAATAAATTTCAATAGAGTACCAACCTGAAACAAAATTGATTTATACTAAAACCAACTCCTTCTGCTTAGCTCAAAATCCTCTCTATCTTCAAATCTACCTGCACTCCTTTATGTATCTTGAAAAACCTCCCTGACTTCCTTCTTAAAACCTCAATCACCCTACTTTGTCATTCCCAAGTTTCTCACATGCCATCTATGGTGGAAACTAATATTAACCTGAGTTGCATGTTTTAGTTTGAAATAATCAAACTCCCAGTCAAATGTAATAATCAATCAATCCTTATTCCATCTTAAAAATTGAACTTAACCCCATAGACTACTCAAGTCAAAAAAAATTTAAACACAACCTTTTCGTTGAAGCTTCCACAATTATCCCTTTCCAAATAACCAATCCAATCAAAGTTCATTACATGTAAAACTAAATAATCATGCTAAGTATAACAAAGTCAACATTACTAACACTAGGTAAGCTATCTAGGAGTATATTCATTATCTAACAATGGTAGTATTTAATTAGAATAATTCACATAGGTATTTAGCATAGATATTATATTAAATGCTAATAAAAAATAATTATCAAACCTATATTCAAATAGTATACTATTATATCCACTATTTTATTTGTCAAGTCAACTATAGAATTTAGTTTGATATCTTTGAATACCTTTAAAAGATGCATTAAATAACATGGTTTACTAGTTTACCAACAATATCATCTCATAAACACAATAATCATAGAAAACATATAGAATATATATAACACTATAGAATAATGAATTCACTCCTTTTTCATGCACAAACTAAAACATGATCATTTTAAAATACTCAAGCACTCAAATCCATACAACTAGCTATCCAAATCAAACAAAAATAGTGTAAAATTCATTCTATTATGGTGTGTGAGTTTGGGTCTTTAATAGTTACTCTGTCATCCCTCAATCATCCCATCTACTCCATCCTCTTCGATGATGCTCTCCTTAATCATGCTCTAAGGGTAATATCAATCCTACATCCACCTCATAACAAGTAGGTAGTTAGTCTAATTCATCATATATATCAACCAATGATACAAAACTAACAAATATACATCCATAATGTACAAAATAAAAAATATATAGCTGTCACATCATGTATACTAATAAATAATATTACTGTCCCATAATAGTATATGTCATTAAGCTCAAATAAAATTAATAATAATTAGCTAATAACCATATTAATACATGGATTCAAAGGTTATAAAACATAGGGTGAAATCAAGATATAACATATAATATATCAAATACAACTGCACTAGGTACAACTAAGAACTGAGTGGTTGTGTGTGTTGGTCCAACCTATAATGGAAGCACAATCTCCTTGATCGAGCTCTAAACATGGTCACTAAAACCACTCATGATTGTGTTTATAGGGAATATATCCCACTCTATATATCCCAAGTGCTGTAAAAGTGTCATGGTGCACATGCTTATGTTTGACCTGTTATCAACCATAAACTATGAATAAGATGGCGGTCTATATATGCCTTTATGAAGAGTGCATGTAAATATATTTCATCATCCACAATATCCTAATCTAAAAATATGATAAGTGGTCTAGGTGACACTATAGTCTGATACATGACAATAATATTATGTAGTGGATGTGTCTCCTTTGTAGCTATGTGATAAGAAGTTGGTGGTGGATGAGCATGGTTTGTATAGAGAACACCTGATGTGCCCCATGACTTATTAGTTTTAGGAAAGGATATAAAAATATTTTAAGTGCCTTTTCCTCTATTTATTATTGTGGTGCCTCTATGGGTGTGCCCACATCAATAATATTAGCCTCAATAAGATCTTGTATCTTGTGATTTAGGCTAATGCATTTATTTTTTATGTGGAATGGTGCCCAATTATACTCACATAATGCATTTGAATCATAACTCTTTAGAATAATTTGTGTCATATCAACCTCTTTAATGGGAGGAAGATAAATGGCATTGCATTCCAATAGTTATTATCGAATGTGTGTTGGTAACTCTGGTAGATTAGTGAAGATTCTACATTGAGGAGTTGATAAAACCAATCTGGGAAAAGGCTCTAAAGTTATGTTGATTATGGCCATTTTATCACTTTTAATTTATGTGGCCCTGACCTTATATGGAGTTTTATTTGTACTCTAAAGAGTTGAATCTAATCCATTTGTGTATTTGAGTTTACCCATTGCTAAGAATTTAACCTCTCTTTCCTTGATTATGTGGCACAAATCAGTAAATGTTAGAAACTTATTGAATAAGATTGCTTCAAAAAGTGTTGTTAATAGACTCTATTTAAATATATCTTGAAGTTCTATGTTTGTCATGGGGCTAGTCAATTTTGATAGTATTATCTTGTATCTAAGACATAATCGGTTATGGGCTCATTTGACTTTTGATTTAGTTATGCCACTTGTGAATATGATATATTATCATTGATGTTGATAGATAAGAGTGATAGGAACATATCTTATAAATGATTGAATGTCATGATAAATTGGTTTGGCAATTCATAAAACCATTTTAGGGCATAATCCTTGAGACTGCATGGAAATAGCCTCGTAAGAAGCTAATCATTAGACACATAGTTGAAGCATGTTGCATGAAAGGCTCTGAAGTGATGTTGTATCACCTTATCATCATATAATGTGAGCTTGGGTTCCATGAAACCATATGAAAAATGAGTTTCCACAATGTGATGTGCCAAAGGTGTATGCAAAAGAATGTTGGAAGCCAAGGCATGTGATGGCTTAGCTATTCTTTGATCAAGATATAACACCTTAGGTTGCAAAGAAAGAACTTGTTGCATAAGGGATTGTACATATATATGAGAAGAACTAGTCATAGGTGGTGTAGATGTCACTAATGGTCAAATAATAAGCTTAGGATGTGTTAGCTAAGTTGGTTGAATGGGCCCCACTGAAGGTGTAACAAAATCATTAACTAGAGGAGTTGAAGATTAACCATTGTTGTTATTTTAGAGTTCTTGAAGAATGTTTATGAAATCATCTTGTATATAATTATTTTTCGATATAAAGTCTTATAATTGATGCTTATCAGTTTCATCAAATATGTTGTTAAATTCTACCATTGGAGATTGAAAGGTATAAAAACAAGTTTTTTATATTTTAAACCTTTTAAAAATAGTAATCTATGAATTTTTTCAAAACTTAAATATTACAATAAATTGTGATATTTTAGAATTGAAATTTGAGTATACAGAAAAAGGATACAAACCCTTAGTGAGTCTAGGGTTAGGGTTTTTTAAGCGATGGTTTCTTTTGTAATAATTTAAATTAGATTTAAAATAAATTGAAACCCTAGTGTAAAACTAATTTAATTAGCTAGGTTGTCTAACTAAAATAGTAAAAAATATGGATAAATAGAGACTTACCTAAAAATTGACTATCATGGATGATCAGGGTTTTAAAAATTGAGATCTTGGTAGTAGTCTATGTCATCAACATGATTTTGGTATTTGTTTGTTCACTAGACAGTAGTGCCTAGTTTGGATAGTAGTGCCATCCATGTGTAGTGTCCTTAATGTGGTGTTAATGTCCCCTTTGTAGGACTATTCTTATTTTTTTGGAGCACTTTTACTTGTGTATGTGTGTTTTTTTATTGTATGATCAAAACCTATAGCTCTATATTATACCTATAAAACTTGATTTGATGTGTAAACCCTAATCTCCATGAAAGTACAGTACAATCAAAAACTTTGTGTGTTAGTGGGATGGACTGTACATCTTCAACATCCCGTTGTGTAGATATTTGCCTACATACCAATACTCTGAGGATGTTAAGCATGAGATATACTGAGAGGGGGGGTGAATCATTATATCATAAATATTATAAAATTTCCCTAAATCAAATTCCACTTTAACATAAATTCAAGACATGCAATAAAACTTAAATAATAAACACCACACAAGATAGAGAGAGACACTAGATTTAACATGGAAACCCAATGTGGGAAAAACCATGGAGAACAATCTCAAGTATATGAATGAGCACCAAATCAAACTACAATATTCACAAGCACCAACTTGCAGGAGCACCAACCCCTTTGTTGAGCACCAACATAGCAACTATTCATGAGTACCAACCCACAGGAGCACAAACCCCTTTGTTGAGCACCAACACAACAACAATTCATGATCACCAACCCATAAGAGCACCAACCCCTTTGTTGAGCATCAACATAGCAACCATTCATGAGAACCAACCACAGGAGTACCAACCCCTTTGCTGAGCACCAACACAAAAACAATTTGTGAGCACCAACCCCTTTTGTGTATACCACAAAATTATCTCTCAATGTTGCTATCTCAACAAATGATAGTTCATTATAATATCTCTTTCCTCTCTCTCATATGCTCTTCTAAGCTAGATATAACAATTACAAATCATACTCTTTCTCTCACTTTATAAATGGCTTCTCAAACCTTTATTTATAGCTTTCTAAATGACATTTGGCCTTCCTCGTTTGTGACCCTTCAATCCTCATGGAAAATGGAACCAAACTTGCATGACCCTTCGTATCCTTGCATTTGAAAATTCATGTGGTGACCCTTCATAAGCAAAAGTGTCCTTTCCTCTTTTGTCTTTATCTTGGTGACTTTTCGTATTCCTCAAAGTGTCCATGAGAAATTGTGCCCTTCCTCTTTTGTCTTCACTTGGTGACTCTTGGAATTCCGCAAGATGACTCTTCATGGGAAAATGTATCCCATTCTTCTTTTGTCTTTAGCTCATGACTCTTTGACTTCTCCATGGTCCCTTCTTTTGTCTTATATGCAACCAAAAATATATTCGTTAATATTAAATAAATATTAACACACATTAGCCAAGATATAACTATTACAAACATCATTAAATGCAATGGGGCCTTTATCACTAATAATGCTAGACTTTTGACATCAATGACAATATTTCCACCAATCTCCCCCTTTGTCATTAATGGAAACCTCAATCTTGAAACTACCACATCCTAAAACCTACACATACTGTCATCTAAAAACATATAGTAACTCCCCCTTATTGTAGTAACTTGTACTTGTTCCCTATACCTATTTTTGAACCTGTACCTGTACCTGTTATTCTCCCCCTTTGACATCAATGGAAAAGGGCCTACCTAGAGATAACACTTAGATCCCCCTCAACTGATGTTGAACCTCAATGGTAGGAAGTAATATAAAATTACTCCCAACTCCTCTTGAAAATATTTGAATGTGTCCTTTGATTATGCCTTTGAGAAGATATTTGATAATACATATAAATCATTGCCTGTCCTTTGAGCATTTACAATCAACTCATTTGAATCTTTTCTTCTAATCTCACAACCTTCTGCATAAAACTTTAATGTGTATCCTTGATCACATATTTGACTTACACTCAATAGATTATGCTTAAGACCTTTTACATAAAAAACATTCTTAGTCTTGGTTCTACCATTATCCAAACTCAAAGTACCTTTTTTGGCTATTCTGGCAGTGGTTTTATCTCCAAATTTCATTGTGCCACCATTGATCTTCTTTAGAGTTTTTAACTTACTTTTGTCTCCTATCATATGCCTTGAACATTTAATATTAATGAACCATGGATGATATTCATTTCTTGCATGCAAAGCTATCTATACCAACATAGAATCTTCAAGTTGTTTCTTCTACCATGAACATGTCTAAACCTTCTTCTTGATGAATGAAGCCTTGAAACTCTAGTCCTTCTTGACTGACTAGAATACACGTCTATAGTACCGAGCTATGTGTCTGAAGTTTTTATATTTGTAACATATTATGGCCTCTTCATCAAAGCTTGATAGAGGAGCAAAAGAGTTGTGGCTTCTGCTTGACTCTACATGACCTTCCTTCTCCTTATTTTTGAAACTATTATCTCTTTCTTGACATTCTAATTTCTTATGACCATATCCATTACAATAAAAATAGTAACCATAAAAATAAGACCTTTCTGTGTATCTCTAACCTGATTGCCTTTTGTAACTTTGTTCCCTCCAGCCTTCTTTGTTTGAAATGTCCTCTGTATTATTCACTTCTTCCCTTTTTGTTTCCTCTTTTGTAAGAGCTTCAACATAGCTCTTTTTATTTTCAAATCTGATACATGTCTTATCTAAATTTTCTTTTTGACTTTCTAATATCTTATTCAATATGTTAGTGCTATCCTCAAATTTTGAATCGCTAACTACTTTATCATTGACTGCTTTCTCAATATCTTCTTTTAAAGAGGCAATTTCAATAACATACCTTTCACATTCTTTTCTTCCTTTTTACAACTGTGTTTTTACATCTTTTTCAGTCCTTTTAGATTCTTTAAAGTGTGTTGTTAGATCATCAATTATTTCCTTTAACTCCTTTTCATTTTTCTCGATCTGGTGCTTCAATCTTTGATTCTTCTTCTCAACAACTTCTAACTCTTCTAAGGCACAAATGAGTTCTCCTTCCAGATTCACTTCAGCTTCATCCTATTCTTAATCTTGATCATCTATACTTTTGCTTGTAGAGGCATCTTCATGTATGGCCATGAATAGAATCTCTTCTTCTTTTGAATCACTGACTCCACTATCTTCGGCTGAGCTAGGATCTTTAGAATACAGGTTCTTCTTCTCAAATCCCTTCTTGAATTTACCTTTGAAATTCTTCTTGTATGTATACTTTCCTTCTTCATTATCATCATTACCCTTATTTTGGCATTTAGCTTAAAAATTTCCAATCTTTCTACAATTAAAACATTTAAAAGGTAATTTTATTTGATATTTACCTATTCCCCTTTTCGGATTGCGAATGAAAAGAGCTTCGTTGTCATCTTCATCATCACTAAAACTATCACTTGATTCTTGAATCTTAGCTTTCTCTTTATTTGATGTCTTGAAAGTCACTTCTCTCTTTCAAGATTTATCTTGTTTAGTCTGCATCTCATATGCTATGAGTATACCATGAAGCTCATCCATCTTTAGCTTCGCTAAATTCTTCATCTCTTCGATTGCTGAAACATTTGCATCATATCTCATTGGTAGAGATCTCAAAACTTTTTGTACCACCATTGACTCTTCCAACTTTTCTCCAAGACCTTGAATTTGATTTACTATTTGATCAACTCATAAAAGATAACTTACTATATCTTCTTCTTCTTCCATCTTCAAACTTTCAAACTGTCTTCTAAAAGTCTGAAGCTTAGCTTGATGAACCTTTCCATCACCTTTGTAAATATTCTTAAGTTTTACCCAAGTTTCATTAGCAGATTTACATTGAATAACTTTAACAAATTCAGATTCACATAAACCACATAAAATAACATTTAAAGCTTTAGCATTACATTCACTTGCCTTCTTTTCTACTGGAGTAATTACAGGTGTTTGTGGCTCTTCATATTCCTCCACCACTGCTTGCCATATGTCGAATCCAAGGGACATCAAATAATTCTTCATTCTTATGCTCCAAAAAAACATAATTCATCTCATCAAACAAAGGTTCCTTATTTTTATAAAATCCTTCATGTGATCTAGCCATCGTGCTTTCTCGATCTACCTTCAAGCAGTAAAACTTTTTCAAAAAGGAACCTAATTTGATACTAATTGTTAAGCATGGGATATACTGAGAGGAGGGAGTGAATCAGTATATCATAAATCTTATAAACTTTCCTTTAATCAAATTTCACTTTAACATACATTCAAGATATGTAATAAAATTGAAATAATAAACACCACACAAGATAGAGAGAGACACTAGATTTAACGTGGAAACCCAATGTGGGAAAAACCATAGAGAACAATCTCAAGTATATGAATGAGAACCAAATCAAACTACAATATTTGCAAGCACCAACTTTTAGGAGCACCAACCCCTTTGCTGAGCACCAACACAACAACTATTCATGAGCACCAACCCACAGGAGCACCAACCCCTTTGTTGAGCACCAACACAACAATAATTCATGAGCACTAACCCACAGGAGCACCAACCCCTTTACTGAGCACCAACACAACAACAATTCATGATCATCAACCCACAAGAGCACTAATCCCTTTGCTGAGCACCAACACAACAAAAATTCATTAGTACCAACCCATAGGATCACCAACCTCTTTTGTGTATACCACACAACTATCTCTCAATGTTTTTATCTCAACAAATGATAGTTCATTACAATATCTCTTTTCTTTCTCTCCTATGCTCTTCTAAGCTAGATATAATAATTACAAATCATACTCTTTCTCTCACTTTACAAATGGCTTCTCGAGTCTTTATTTATAGCTTTCCAAATGACCTTTGGCCTTCCCCCTTTGTGACCCTTCAATCCTCATGGAAAATGTCACCAAAATTGCATTACCCTTCGTATCCTTGCACTTGAAAAGTCATGTGGTGACCCTTCATAAGCAAAAGCTTCCTTTCCTCTTTTGTCTTTATCTTGGTGACTTTTCATATTCTTCAAAGTGTCCCTTCATGAGAAATTGCACCCTTCCTCTTTTGTCTTCACTTGGTGACTCTTGGAATTCCCCAAGATGACTATTCATGGGAAAATTTATCTCATTCTTCTTTTGTCTTTATCCCATGACTCTTTGACTTCTCCATGGGCCCTTCTTTTGTCTTATATGCAACCAAAAATATATTCGTTAATATTAAATAAATATTAACACACATTAGCCAAGATATAACTATTACAAACATCATTAAATGCAATGGGGCTTTTATCACCAATAATGCTAGACCTTTGACATCAATGACAATATTTCCAACATAAGAGAGATCAATTTTGATGTAATTCTCCCACCTAGTGTTTGATGTATGTGCAAGTGAATGCTAGAATTAGAATGGCCTTAGATGCCTTGAATGTGCTTGAGCTTTGAAATTCCTAAAAATATGACTTAAGGCTCCTATAGATGATATTATGTAGAAATTAGGGTAGAATAGGGATCAAACACCTTGATTCTACACAACTTTACCTTTGATTTGAATAACTTCTACATCTATTTTTTGTCTAGTCAATAAAGGTGAATTATACTTGTATTTATAGGATTATGTTGCTTATGCATATAAGAAAATGAGCTTAGGCTGACCTTAGGAGGGGCACACATTATAAAAACTATCCGTTAGGAATATTTGGAGCTAAGTACAATAACACCCATTTGGGGACACTAGCACCATTTGGCTGTAGTGTCCCAAATGTGTTAATGTCCTTTTGGCAGACTACTGAGAAAGTTGGATTGGGATCTGGGATGATAGTTATAGGACTATGTATTGAGTTTCTGTAAGTGATTATGATCTACTGAATTATTGGAAATGTAAGTCTAATGCTCAAAGATAGGTTTATGGCTAGCCCAGGGATAGGTTAACTCAAGCAACACTCTTAACATCTAATTACCACTTTTAGGTGATTACTATATGAGAACACTTATTAAATTATTTTATAATAGATAACAAAGGATCATATAATTATGGAATCTATGGATAAAACATAATATGCCTCAATTAGAGTAAGTCAATAATCCTTCCATGATATTATAACAATGTATATATAATAGTTGGAATAATATAAATATATGTATGATAAAAAAACATATCATATAGATCAAAATATATGATGTATTCTTAATATTTTTTTATCAAGCAACAATTTTTATACATCTCATTCTTAGAACCCTCCTCCAATATGACAATATTGACTCTTAAGTTAGGTTAATGGAAGTTGCTCCTGGGCAAACCAATTACAATTTTGACAACTACTTGACAAGTGTCAACTCATTAATGCATGTTTTTACTTCTTCCAGTTGTTAAGCCTTAGATAATTAAATAAGAGAATCTTCTAACATTTCTACATCCCTATGTTAGATCTAATATATCAACCCCTCACCATCAACTAAATATATGAGATGTTGATGTTGATGTCGACGTTGAACACACACACACACACACACACACACACGACCCCTCCCTATAGAAGTAAGTATTGTATTTCCCAAATCGTGTAATGTATAGATATATAGAGTTTAGTTGGGTATATAGAGTTGGAAATATATAGAGATAGAGTTTAGTTAGCTAGATAGAGTTGACTATATAGAGATAGAGATAGAGTTTCTTTGTCTTTGGCTTTGGATTTATATAGAAATAGAAATAGAGATAAAGATAAAATTTCTTTGGATTTGGCTTTGGATAAATATAAAGATAGAGATAGAGTTTCTTTGGATTTGGATATAGATAGAGATAGAGATAGAGTTTCTTTGGCTTTAGGTTTGGATATATATAGAGATAGAGATATGGTTTATTTGGCTTTGGATTTGGATTTGGTTATAAAGAGAGATAGAGTTTCTTTAGCTTGGGCTTTGGATAACTATCTATTCTCTCTCTCTCTCTCTCTCTCTATATATATATATATATATATGGATATATAGATATATAGATAGAGTTTCTTTTGCTTTAGATAGAGATAGAGATAGAGATAGAGATAGAGATAGAGATAGAGATAGAGATAGAGATAGAGATAGAGATAGAGATAGAGATAGTAAATAGAGATAGAGATAGGGATAGAGATAGAGATAGAGATAGAGATAGAGATAGAGATAGAGATAGAGTTTCTTTGGCTTTGGAAAACTATCTATTATCTAGATAGATAGATATATGGATATATAGAGATATAGATAGAGTTTCTTTTGATTTGGCTATAGATAGAGATGGAGATGGAGATGGAGATGGAGATGGAGATAGAGATAGAGATAGAGATAGAGATAGAGATAGAGATAGAGATAGAGATAGAGATAGAGATAGAGATAGATTTTCTTTGGATTTGGTCCCATCTATAAATATCATATCATATCAGAGCTACCCCCATCTATATATCTTAGGATTTAATTCCTAAATTCCCCCAAAGAATATATAGGGCTATTGAGAGGGAGATTTGATATCTCTCACACCTAGATCCATTGATCGAGTGTTATCCTCTCCAACTCAAGTAGGGGGGGTCAAGATCCCCAATATATGGATAGGCCCCCTATCTATATATGGGTAGGAGAAGGAAGCTATAGATATAGAGAGAGAGTTGACCTAATGGTTACATTTGCCCCCACCCTAGAGATAATATATAGATAGGGGTTACCATTGACATTATATATGGATGTCAGTTCTCTATATAGGGTTGATGGTAAATCCATCCCTATATATCCATCTAGTATGGTATAATATACCTCTACATGGGATATATATATGGCACCATAATACTATTGATGTTATATCCTTATTTACATAACATAAATAGTGGGATCTTGATTGACCCTACTATATATGAAGATGAGGTGTTGACCCTATATGTAGGCCAAGGATAGCCTTAGGGTTCAGTAACTAGATGAGGACAACATAACCTACCAGAGAAGAATATGTCTAGAGAATACTATGTATGTGTGAATAACTTGAACCTACTGACCATCTTGAACTAGTATCAAATGTTGAGATAATATTTTGATTGAGTATGGTTATTTTTATTTTAGATATAATAGGCATTGAATTAGGAAAACCTACTAACCAATTTATCAATCTCCAAATGAACTAGACCTCTAACCAATTTATCAATCTATGGGTGAACTAGAAAAGGGCTCTTTACTCTTTGAGATAGGTTGCTCATCCACCTGATATGATCAGCATAGAGTTTCAAAGAATCCCATACCATTATTCCATTAGCATGAGAACATATATATTATATGGAGTAAGGGAGTGGTGACACCAACCAATCCTAGATGGACAACTGGAGGATTTACTTGAGGACTCAAGTTGAGTCCTTACTTATCGATTCATTACCATTTAATTGGTTGGTCAGTTCAATGCAATAGTCAATTATTCAAATGGTGTACTAGTTGTATCCCTTATATATATATATATATATATATATATATATATATATATATATATATATATATATACACACACACACACACACACATATATGTATATATATACATACATACATATATATATATATATATATGTATGTATATTTATCCCATTGATCAAGAACAAAATAATAATTCAATGTATATATAGATCAATAATTCATGTAGATGTAGTAATTCACTGTAGTCTTACTTCTTAGATCTGAGAATTGACTTATCTCTCTCCTTGTTCACCGATCTCCTCAATATAATGCCGAGATCTGAGAATCCATTAGTTGTTAGTGTTTAGGTGATTGTTTAAGTGTTCTATATGGTTTGTAATGTTTAGAAGAGTTTTTGGGAATAGTTTATGGTTAGTTCAATGTTTGGGTGTTCAGGAGAGTTTGACAGTGTTTAGAACAAACTATATATAGCCAATCATGTGTTTATGATTCATTCATTCAATGTTCAAAAGGTCCAAATAACTTTAACTTCTTCAAACTCTATATAGATTTTATTCTAGACTTGCATCAAAGGAAAACATATCCTAGATATTAGTTTCAATCTTTCTTGTATTGGAAAATTATATAGTCATAATCGATCATTTAGTCTCTGATTAGTGCCCATTATCCAAAGTACCTTGCCATATAGATATATAGGGTATTGAAATAGACTACAGATAGTCACCTTAACATCTAGGTGTCTAGGAAGAGATATATAGAAAGGGGTGCTTAGGAATAGATATATAGAAAGGGGTGTCTAGGCAGAGTAACCCTTATATATAGAAGCACTTGGTCACTCTCTCTTTGTTTCCCTTCTTAGCTTGAATAATAATCTCAATGGACCTATGGAACATATATATATATATATATATATATATATATATATATACATATATATATACATATATATATACATATATATATATATATATACATATATATATACATATATATATACATATATATATATATATGTATATATATATATATATATATATACATATATATATATATATGTATATATATATATATATATATATATATCTTCCTACCAATAACCCATATTGAGATAGAGACTCTATCATGATTATTGAGGTAGCAGTTTGACCCATCACCTTCCACTACCCCCTCAATCTATTACCATATATCTATCTAAAGGTGACCTATATAGTGATGGTAGGACCCCTATCTTTCTCTATATGGATAGGAGAGGAGAGTAGCTATGCACTCCTCAACTTATCACCTATCAGCCCTTCGAAGAAAGAGTTTTTTTTGCCAAATATAGAGTGCCAAATGTAGAGTTTTTTTACCCCTTTTATATAGGATCTAGTTTTTTTGGCCTCCCCTCCCCCTACCCCTCCCCCTCACCCTTTATATATAACTATAAATATAACTATAACTATAACTACAGGGTGTTAACCTGACTATAGACTATATATAGTCGCCCTCGGGTTTGTGATGCCTATATATCTATTTGGGGTTCCCCTTGATCCCAACCAGAACTAGAACCAACCATATAGCTATTCATTTGGAGTGTGTTATCTATCTCTATAGAAGGGAGGGGAGATGGTCTATGATGAATAACTATATTCTATGTGCCCTACCCTATATATCTATTTGGTTGTCCATGACCTAAATTTGAGTTTAGATATCTAAGAAGGGCAGTCTATATTATATATGGATATGGTGGTATGGTCTATATTCTATATGGATATGGATATGGTGTTACAATATTCATTGACACTATATATATATATATATATATATATATATATATATATATATATTCTTAGCATAGTATATAGATAGAGATAGATTTTATTGGCACTGGCATTGACACCCCATATATAGATTTAGATAAAAATTTAGATTATTAATTAGATTCTATATAGACTATCAAATCAATCTGATTTGGCAACATAACTTTCAAACCTTTTGATTAATGTTTATCACATGTCAAGGATGAATTACCTATAGTTAAAGTTATGTTATGTGTTCAGACACTATGGTAGACATCACTCAACCAATTGCATTGATGAAACCCCTATTTATATATGGTGTAAAGTCCTGTAGGTCAAATTTCCTCCAAGGAAGGAACCTCTGTATCTCCTTAGAATCCATTTTCCCATCATGAATTCACATGACCTAATTAATTGACCTTGACCCCCCTCTATATATGGGGGATAGAGGGGAAACTTGGGATTTATCAATTGAATAGAGTCATGTTGAAGGAGAGATGGAAACTGACTCAAGGGGATCTATTTATCAACATTAATAGAATCCAAGGTGTATGGGTGCCAATTCAATTTCAACTTTTTGGTCTCTTAGGTAGGGAGGATTTTGGGTCCTACCCCATCTATTTATGTTGATAATATGGAGTGGTTTGTGATTATAAAGATGAATTTGAAATTTTGACTAACCAAACTGAAGGTTGAATTGATGAATTTTTTAAGAGTTATTTCATCATTGGTCTCAAAGTTATAATTTACACAGAGGTCAATATGTTTAAACTAAAAAACATAATGAAAGCATTGAAATTGGCTAAGCTTGTAGAATATAAGATCACCTTCCAATGTTGATCTTCCAACTTTGGTTTTTTTAAGATGTCTAAACACCATGGCTAATAAAAAATCATTCTCCAAAATTCATTACCATTAAACATATTACAGAGGTATAAATGTGCACTCACCATAAAAAAGGGTATGTTACAAATGTGATGATAAATGGGGTAAAGGACAAAAGTGAATTAAATAAAAGTTTTACTTATTACATATCAAATCACCCCCAAATTATTGGGCCTCTTTTTGAGAAGGCTTGATCCCACACCAACTAAGACCAACCCCAGAGCATGGAGACCCATAAAGGAAGTGAAGGACCCTTTTTTCACACCTTAGCACTAACTAGATTGATTCCCAGAGTCCCTATGCCAGCTAGTTGATGGTTGTAGAGTATCACAATTCTTGAGGCATACCTACTAGTCCTACATACAACAATTTAAGGTTTGAGGAGCATAAAGATATAAGTAGTGGAATAGGTAGGCATATAGCCCTAACTAATATCTTGACACTTGACATGTGCCCTAGATGTCCTATATGGTGTAATGGAGTTGATAATTTCTCACTTACCCATCTTTCAACATGCACCTATCCAGTCAACAAGAAGAGTGTCCAGTGCCTATATAAAGAAGGTGACTTCCAAGAGCAAAAAGAGACTATTTTTATAGCAAAGCTCTGGTGAATTTAAGAGCAATAGAAAGATTAATCCCTAAGTGCCAAATAGTGGATGTAATCCATGCTTATCTATGAGCCTCTGGCATTAGTAAAATTAGGATTGATCAGTGAAGGATATTACTGGTTATTATAATATAAACAAGATATTAATGAATGAATATAGATTACTGATGTTATATCTTATTGTGTTGTAGATTGGTTAAGTTGTGAAGTTCCCTCCCCATGAAGAATGTTGATGAACTAGGATTCCAACCTGGTAGTAAGTGGCTTCTTCACACCACTTATCCCTCTTACCCATTATGAAGGCCCCTCATGTTAGACCTAACACTGATGTACCTATCCCTCTAAGCCTCTATAATAGAGACCCTATGAATCCCTTGAACCACTAGACCCCAAACCACCCTCAGCTATGCTATGATGTAACTAGCCCAACATAGACTTGGTCCCTTCACTATCACACTTTGTGTGAGTGTATAAGTTTTTTGCCTTATGTGAAACTGAAGCCAATGCACTAGTATGTTTAAATGGTGTGTGATAGACCTTGATCCCCTTGTGCCTAATTACTTTAACCCTTTAAATTATTGATAACTAATGTTGTACATATGATCAGGCACCACACCTACTTAAATGACACTTTACTATAACATTTTGGTTCCATTATCAAGACATATTGAATTTAATTGCTAAGATGTTGCAGTAGAGTGATGCTCTGACTATCACTCAAGAATGTCAAGCATTTGCTAGAGAAAGTTGAAGATTGCTTTGTGTAGAAGCATCCCACGTGTGAAGGAGAGAAGCCACAGAAATGGGTACAAACTTATCTGTATGACCCATTGTATGAAGTGTTCTTCTACAAGCTACCTAAGCATGTATATAAATGGTTGGTTGCATATGTTGATACTAGATGAATAATTTTTGGATAACACCTTGAGTAGACTGTAGAGCACATAAAGAGGCTAAAAATCCTAAATGAAGTGTGGATGTGTATTGTAGATAAGTGGTGGGATGATGCTTTGAATAGCTACGTGTTAGAGTTCACAGTATCAACCTTTTCATGCCTAGAAGAAGTAGAACATGAGTTTATTCAAGAACCAAGGGGTGCATTCATCAAAGGAATTTACATCAAGCTAAAAAATCTCATGGCCCATTATGGGATAGAGACCATGAGGATGGAATGCTAAAATTCCTTGTGCGTATGGGTAAGCATGAGGGGAAAAAGGGGGAAGTATAGGAAAGGTGCCATGGAAGAGGAATAACAACTTGAAACCTGAGAGCTCTAGAGGATAAACTATAGTAAGCACAAATGAGGGTTGATGGAAGACCTAAAACTAGGAAGTACCAAGAGGACCTATAGCGAGCAGGAAAGGAATAAGGATCTTTTAAAACACCACTGTGTGCTAAGACATATGAAGAAACAAGTGGTCAAATTCCACAGACAGGTGTGGGATGTAATGATTTCCTATAAGATAAGGTGCTTGAGGATGCACTAGAGGCACATACCCCCTTTGAACCTAAAGTGCAAGCCCATGCACTAGATTCCCCCTTTGAGAATAAAATAAAGGTAACTAAACTTGTTACCCTAATAGACTATGATTAGACCAAGATTTTGGATTAAGGGTTTTTGATTGAACAAGTGATCCCATATAAAGAGCTGAGCAATGGTATGGTAGATCAACCAGGTGCTAGTCTAAGTTCTATGAACACAAGCATAAATATTCCCATGCAAGGAATGTTAGCCATACCAATCAAGCAATAGCTTGTAGGAAGTGGTACAGTGCCACCAGTGAGTGGGGCTACACCATCAAGCTCTATGGTGAAACCTCCTCCATTAGGGTTAACACTCAACCCTATTAGTGGGGGCATTGGGGGACCACCCCCTATGTAGACACAAGGAGGTCAGGCATTATAGAATCTTGTGCCATCACCTCATTAGATATACTACAAGATGGACATGCATCTACTTGAGTATAAAGAAGTTGAAAATGTCATAGAGCATGTGCTAAAATGTGAGTTATAATGGTACACTCAAGGCATTACATAGCCTAAGTGCAAGGCAACACAATTCATGACAACCTTGCTAGATCATTCCCATACCCGGTATCAAAATTTTGATCCAAATCAAGTTATGGTTGACTATGACATATTAAAAGAAGGATTCTTGAAGGATTTTGACATTCTTGAGTTCAAATAACAAAGAATCATGGTGCTCAAAGAGATCAGTCAAGGGTTATCAGAGAATGTGCACTTATACGATGCATGGTTCAAAACTCTCCTCTCCAAGCTTACTTATGATATCCACATCTCCTCTCATGCGTAATGGTTTATTATAGGCCTATTTCTACCATTCAAAAGGGTGTTATCCATGAAGACCTTCATATAACCCCATGAAGTGCTTGAAGCTATGCTCTGGTCTAAGGTAGTAGGCAACACTGACACTAGGATTAGTCCCTTCATGGAGGTATAGATTGCATCAATGGCTTCTTAGCTCTAGAAGCTTAATATTGGATAGGCACATGACTCTCATAGTGGGCTATGGTGTACTAACTATGAGATAGAGGATCACAACAAGAAAAATTGTGCACACAAGAATGTCCATGAAATAATCCCCAATTATGAGGTTTGTCATAGAGTGTATGACTCCCAAAATTATCCCTTCTTGTAATGTGTTGGTCAAGTATATACTATAGTTTACTGCAAGATGTGTGATGCTTACACACACGTGATAATGGACTATAGAGTCATCAATGAGATGCACTAAAACATGGAGAGAGGTGCAAGGCAAGTCACAACTTCAAGTGATGGCTAGGTAGGCCAAGGGAGTAAGTGTTATGGCTAGAACAATAATGGTTATGGTAACCAAAGAGGGGCACATGACCGAGGAGGTTGACATGGTGAAGGGATATTACTACCATGATCTTGTTATAAGTATGGTTTGACCAAGAATTATCATCATCACTAACCCATACACCCAACATGTGGGTACTACTAAGGCCCACACACAATCAAAGACTACCTAGATCTCTATAATAAGTTGACGTAATGTCAGCCCAATATAGATAGAGGAGCCACTATGGTACAGTGGAATTCCAAAGAAGGGAGATGGGCCCCTAAGCCATAACAAATTCTTAAGGGGCCTCCAAATATATAGGCCATGATGTGAAGTGGGCTCATCACTCAGCCATCCATCATGCCAAACTAAGACCTATGCTTAGAATATGGTGAGTTAAGCCAAACCAAGTGCATGATGCAATCAAATCCAAAAGCAACATCATATACTGATATTACATGACAAAAGGACATTTTTAGTAAGTGATGACCATGATACAAGACCTATAGGGCAAACCCCAGTTAGCCCAAGACTTGGAAGCACATGCCACTATGATGCATAGAAAGTAAGACTAGTAGAAGGATAAAGTCCAAGAGTTGACTGAGATCATATGCCTTCTATAGATGAAAGGGGTAATACCCCATTTGAAGGACTTGGTTCTAAGGCATGTAGATAAAGAACCAGCATAAGAAGCCAACTCTCAAGCAATAGAGATTGTAGCACTACATATAGAGTGAGCACGAGATATGAGGCATAATCAAAAAATTGAGTATGACCAAGAATTGATAATAGATGCCACCATCAATGAGTGGTTAGTTTTTGAAGTGATGGTCAACATAGGCATAAAATTCATATCTTGACCAAGAATGTTTGGGAAAAAATGGGGAGGCCACCCTTGAGACCATCATCACATATGTTGTTCACATAAAATAAGACCTGAGCACAGCCCATAAGGATCCTAAGGGGTGCCATAGTGGACATCATGGGTGCTAAGTTCTAAGTTGACTTTAAGATCATAGAGCTAGTAGAGGAGGACAACTACCCAGCACCCTTCAGAAGGCTATGGTGTTACGTAAATAACATCGATATGCACTTCAAGAAGTGTTATATGACCTTCAAGAATGACATAAAGAGGGTCATAATACCTCTTTCAAGTGATCAAGGGCCACCTTACATTAAAAATGTTAACCTTGAGGATGAGGTTAACCATATTTATAGCATCATAGTGCAAGTTGTCGAGACTCTCAATCTTAATGAACAAGGGGTTCTCACTTGGGAAGATGGCCAATCAGCCTCATATATGATAGATGTAGCTTGAAAATGTTGGGTTGAATAAGCTTATGAGATCACTAGGTGCAGATGCTGCCTAGTGTGCAAGGTTGGATCTAGATTGTTTGGCATAGGCTTGGTAAAAATTATGTGACCCCAAAAGAAGTTGACTCCTCATGCCAAGAAGATAGGAAAGAGAATGCTCTAGCTCAAAAAAGGGAAGCTTGAAACACTCCTAAAGTACAAAGGAAGTTGACCTATTGAGAGGTATCTATAATATATTGAGGCTTGCATCCCAAAGGAAATTGATCAGTTGGGTGCATTGTTAAATACACCAAAAAGTACTATCACACATTGGTGGGACACACAAAAACGTAGCTTACCTACTTGGCAGGATGTGAAGATAGCCATGTGCACCATATTTGGTAGGAGCAATGAGGATATGGACATACCCCCCATGATGGAAACTCTAACCTAATCATGCACATCTATATTTATGAAGAGACTTAGGTGATCTATGAAGAAAATGCACCATGAGGCCTATGGGTACATGCATTCTATATAACTATAAAGACATGGATGCGAGCATGGTACATCATGAAAGAGATGCATAGGGAAATAAGAAATTGGTATGTGCTAAAGGAGAAGTTTGTGCAAACTTTCTCCTTTTCTTCAAAAACCTTAAATTATTGGAGTCACTACAAGTCATCCATAGAGCTATGTTTGAGGACACAACTATCTTAGAGGAGCACTTAAAAGAGATGTTCAAAGAGAAAGGATTGGCACTTCTGACTTTCTTTAAAAAAATTATGCTCCATATTAACTCTAATAAATAAGACAATGAGACCTAAAAGGATCACAATTAGAGGGCCCTAATAGGTAAGCAAAATCTCATGCATCTATTTGATGATAACTCTCCAGATGATGGAGACTCGATGCACCTTCAAGTTGAGATGATAGAGGGAATGAGGTAGGTCAAAGACTCCCACCAAGAGAGAAATGAACCCTACCATGCACCCATTAAGACCACCTAGGTAGACATCAACATAGAAGGTGAGCCCAAGATGGCCACTATAGGTGCATACTGGTCTGAGGTGGAGCTCATGCACATCATCAACCTCCTCAAGGAATTTTAAGATATCTTCTCATGTAACCATAAGGAAATGATGTGTACGCACCCTTAATTAAGGAAGATGAGCATCAAAATAGTGGATGGTGTAAGACCAGTCAAGAAGCACCCTTATCAAATGAACCCCAATCTTCATGCCAAGGTGAAAGTGGAGATTGATGAAATGTTGGTTTTTGGTGTCATCTACCCAGTGTAAGAATCAAAGTGGGTGAGTCTGATGGTCATCAACATCAAGAAAGATAGGCATATATAAATCTATATTGATTATAAGATGATAAATTCTACATACATCAATGACCTTTTCCCAACACCATTCACTAATGAGTCTTGGATGGGGTTACAGATTGCAAAATATACACTTTCACTGATGGGTTCTTAAGATATCATTAGGTGTAGATAGAGGAGGAGGATAAGCCCAAAACAACCTTTATGACTGAATCATGTTGTTTTTATTACAATGTGATGTCCTTTGGGATTAATAATGCACCATCCATTTTCTCTAAAGTAGTGATCACTACTTTCAAAGACTTCATCTACAAGTTCGTTCAAGTATATCTAGATGATTAGACTGTGTATGGTCTCATAAGGGACCACCATGATAACATAACCTTATGTTTGAGAGGTGTAGATAGCTCCAGATATATTTGAATCTAAAGATGTGCATATTTGTAACCTTGTTTGGCACACTACTCAAGTACATCATTTGTAAGGATGGATTGCTCATTGATCTAATGAAGATTATATTAATCATCCAGCTCTAGACCCCTTCCACATAGAAGGATGTTCATACCTTTCTAGGTTATTGCATCTATTATAGGAAGTTCATAAGGGGCTACATAAAAATCACCGTGCCTTCAGAGGAGCTATTATGCAAGGATGACCCATTATACTGGGGCAAAGCACAAGAGGAGGCATTTGACACTTTGATGCTAAAGTTGGTGAGTGCACTGATAATTTAGTTTCCTGACTCGACTACTCTTTTTCATGTCCATGTTGATGCATCATGCTCAACCATTAGTGCCATTTTGGTGCAACCGGGTGAAGGCAAAATAGACCACCCCATTTCATTCATAAGTAAAAAGTTGATGTAGGCCAAGTAGAACTATACCACCATCAAGCATGAAGTGCTAGCAATGGTATATGCCCTATAAAAGTTTAGATAGTATCTGCTAGCAACCTCATTCACTTTATTCACTGGTCAGGAGGTGATAAAATACCTTGTGAACAAACTTATTTTGTATGGGTGCATTTATATATGGGTTGTCCTCTTCCAGGAGTTTTAATTTTTGGTCATGGTTAAGCCTAGAAAGCAGAATTTAGGGCTAAACCACTTATCCTACATCAAATTTGATGATATGATGGTTCTAATTAAGGATGATATTCTAGACACGTATCTATACCAAGTTCATTGTGTTTCTAAAGACTTGGTGGAGATTTACACTTTCCTAACCTCAAGGCTAGCGCCACAAACACTATCCTCCAAGGAGAAGAAGTAGCTTGTTGTCCATGCTTCCCCCTTCCAACTCATTGAAGGAGAGCTATATCGGATGATTAGGGATAAAGTTTTATACCAATGTGTTTTGGAACATGAATGGGAATCCATCCTTTAGGAAGTGAATGAAGTCATAGATATAGGATATTGAATCAAATACATAATGGTGAGCAAGATTATACAATCTAGGTTGTGGTGGCCAAGCCTATTTAGCAATGCTAAAGAATACATGTGAGTATGTGATGTATTCCAATACATTGGAAAGCCAAACCATCGAGATGAGATGCCTCTCATCCCTATTATAGCCTAGGTACCATTCAAAAAATGCATCATTGACTTTGTAGGGCCAATCACCCTTGCAACATAATGCATAGGAGCTAAATATATCCTTGTGACAACTAACTATTTCACAAAGTGGGATGAGATAGTGTCAACCAAAAACTACACAACCATAATAGCCATGTGCTTCATCTATGAGAACATCATCAATCTATATGGGTGCCCATTAAGTTTAACTAGTGATAGGGGCACCCATTTCATCAATGAAATGGTGCACATCCTTCTGATGGAATACATGGTGTTGCACCACAAGACCACCCCCTATCATCCCTAGGAAAATGACATGGTTGAAGCCTTCAATAAAATCTTTGGAACATGCCTCACAAATATGTTAGTCTCAAGTATTGGGATGATCATGTCTTTGTAGTATTATGGGCCTACCACATGACATACAAGTGCCTGAATAAGGCTACACCATTTTAATTGGTGTTTGGTGTAGAAGCAATTCTACCCATGGAATTTTTAGTACCTTCCTTGTGCATCACACAAATTGGCCATCTTGACAACCAAGAATCTTTGAGTGCAAGTTTGGAAGAATTAGAATGCTTAGACGAGATGCATACTCAAGCCAAGTGGGGTTAACAAGTTGAGAAGGTACACCAAAAGAGATGACATGACAAGCATATCAAGCATAAGGTGCTGATTAAAAGAGCCTTAGTTTTATTGTATGAATCCAAATACCTTTGTAATATAGGCAATATATATATCTAATGTATGGGTCCCTATGTCATACATCACATTTTAGAAATGATCTCATGCAAACTATGTACGTTATTCAGGGAAATGCTTCAAGGGAATTTCAATGGAAACTAATTGAATCCATATTAGTAATAAGGTAGAATTCACACTAATTCTAATATGAATCTTTGGTCAATAATTAATTTGAATTGAGCTAATCAAAAAAAGGTTTGGCACAAGCCAAACCATGTGATTCTTTAATTTGTATGGTTCTTGTTGTACTGATTTGCAATAAGCAGTGAAATATGGCCACAAAGAGCCCTATGTTTTACCACCATGCATAAATCCACTTAGGTGAGTCAAGTAGTTACACCACAAGTTTCAGACACCTAATTATGGGCACATGAAAAATAAACATCTATGCAAGAGTCACGTAGTGAGATGGTGAGAAGAGTCATAGAACCATTGAGATTGATGAACAGTCGTAGAACCATGTTCAAATCCATGGTGTGGTTGGATGTGATCTATTATGATAAGAATAACCTTTGAAAATTATGAACTACCTAAGGGTCAGTGAAAAAGAAGACATTAAACTATGTTGGTCACAAGACAAAAAGAAAAGATGCTCAAATCAAGTGAGTGCAAGTAGGTGAGAAGACGCGCTTCCTATGAAGTGCACATAATAGATGAAGATACCAAGTGATGGAGGGCCAATTCAAGGAATTTTTATGGGGTATGATAGGCCAAGGCAAGATGATGTGTGATAAATTAACCATGATAAAGGAGGGCACTGAAAGAGGAGCGCATCTAGAAGAAGTGGAATTGAGGAAGATAAATTATGTGCGTGTGAGGTGTTACACCTAGGTTACCATAAGAGAGGTGAAGGTCATGCCAAGGACACACATAGAAAGGGATCATCAAGGATATTTGGCATCCACCCAAGAAAAGAGGGAAGTGACCATTTGAAAAAGGATGTCACATCACCAAAAAATTGGTAAAAGTATTTAATATGATGACAAACAAAGATACACATTTAATGCATACATGGCATAAAATTTTCAAAGACCTGTTAGGAACCCCTCTAAGGAAGCACAATTGATTACTTTTATTATAAGCAATTAAACATGGCATTATACCATAATGTTTAAGTAACTAGAAACTTGAAACATCAAAGAATTTGAGAGACAATACACAATCTTGTATTAAATAATCTTCAGAAGAAAATACAATAAAGAAGATGCCACTTCTTCTTCCACCTCTAAGGCTTGCCACACCTCAAGGACTTCTTCCCTCTCTCTCTTGCTCAACCACAACCAACTCAACAACCTGAGTTGTTATCCCCTCCTTGAATGCTTCAGCTGATCTCTTTGACCTTACACCTTGCAGATCTCCTTGACCTTGCTTTCTTGCTTCAATGCTTTACTTGCCTTCTTGATTACAATACATGCCTCATGGGTCTTTAAATAGGATCCCATGCATACAAAAATTAGACCTATAATTACAATAATTAGACATGTAGCTCGAGACTATAATTAGCCCTTAACATGCAAACACTCGATTTAATGAACTAACTATCCGTGCAACGAATAGTCTTGGAACCGCCACAGGTGACCAACATTGGTCCCTGTCTGCCTGGAGGTGACCGACGTCGGCCAACTCCTGCCGATATCAGTTTCCCTTATGCACTATAGATGACCGATGTCGGTATCCCTAGAACTTAACAACCTCTTCCATGTCTGCAACAGTTGAAGCTTTTAGCTCCACAACCTAACAATCTCCCACTTGGAGATAAACAGCTGCAATTGTACCCGTACCTGTACATCATCTAGTTTGTTCCCTTGGCTTTGTATCCCTCTTCAAGATCACTCTTGAAGACCAAACACCACAAAACCTATGATGCTATACCTATTATCCAAGTCCCCTACCACATCTGAACTTTTTGACAACTCCCACTGGAGACAAAATCAACCTGTGATCTTCCATGTCTCTTATGCCAAAGAATCTTGCTGCTCCCAAATTCTTCATGACATACCTCTGAAATAACTTTACCCTTAGCTCAGAAAATCCCTATATATGTAACCCTGCAACAAGCAACAACATATAGTAATAGGATAATGTATCTAATATTATCCAACCTGGTAAAGATAAATACAATGGTCAAACCTCCATTGTCCTGCAGCCTGCTTAAGACCATATACACTGGCCTTCTATCTCACGTATCCATCCACTCTATTCTCTAACTTGGGAATCCATCCCTCATCTAGTGCTTTCTTCCAGCTGACAACTCCACCAACAAATACATGTTTGGTTCTTCTCCAAGGACTCACACTCCTCATCCATGCCAAGCTCCCACTGTTTCTGGATTCTACCTGCATTGCCTCTTCATATCTTCTTGGTTCTTGACGATCAATAAGAAACAAATAAAATAAAGAAGGTGAACAATGAATATGAGGTTCACATACCCTTTCTGACCTCCATATGGTCATTTGAGACTCCTTGACATCTTGTTGTCTGCCCAACATCTGTTCCAGTGACCAATCTCGGCCATCTCCCAGTCTGCACCCGACCGATGTTGGTTCCCTGCACTGACCCTGACTATCGACATCGTTTCCCTAGCTGACGCTAGTTTCCCCTCCACCGATGTCAGTTCTTGTCTGACTGATGTTGAACTTCTCCTGCCTGACTCTATCGACCCGACTGGTCTGCACATGATCGATGTCGGTACTTGCCTGGCCAACGTCAGTTCCATGGGACCGACATCGATAACTGTGTGTTCTTGTAAGTGATGACTTCTTTATCCATGAGCTCATCTTGGATTAAAACCATATCCATACTACCCTACTCAGAATTATTCAGCCCCTATGACTGATCTCTATCCATCATCTCCTCCATAAACACCAAGGCTTCCCTGTTCTTGTCAAAAGCATCAAATTTCCTTTTCCTGCAATGAACTCGATCAATGCCCTCCAAATCTGAACTCATAACTTTTGACTCAAGAACATCCATTCCCTTCTTATTCATGTGACCAAGCCTATTAAGCCACATCTTTGAATTTACAGCTGAAGTAGATAAACCAAAAGTAGAATCAGTAATACAAGTAGATAGATAAAGAGTACCTACTTTCTTACCTCTTGCTAAAACAAGTGCACCCTTGGTAACCTTCCAAGAATCCGTTGTAAGGGTTACTGTGCATCCCTCATCACCCAACCTTCTTATAAAAACCAAACTCTGCTTCAAGACTGAGACATGCATAACCTCCTTCAACACCCATGTGTTGCTTGTCTGCAATTCCAGCTGCACTTTCCCTTTGCCAACCATTTGACAAGGCATACCATCCCCTAAATAAAACACTCCAAAGTCTCCCTGGACATACTCATGGAACAAATCTCTATTTGGGGTTGCATGAAAAGAAGAACCAGAATCTAAAACCCATTATCCTACCTGACTATTCAAAGAAAGTATGAGAACATCCTGTGCCACAATACCTGCATCTTTTGAGTCTTCATTACCTTCATTTTGATTTTCTTTATCCCTCAACCAACACTCTTTATTTGTGTGTCCTTTCTTTCCACAAAACCAACAGGTGATACCTCTGGATTCAGATCTCCTTCCCATCTTCGACCTTGATTTTCCTTGCTCGACCTTCTCTCTTTACCTTCCCCTACTTTCTGCACTTAGAGCATTCCCTGATGATTCACCTATGCTTTTTTTGCATATTTATTCATTCAAGATTACACTCACAACATCATCAACTTTTAAGATTTTAGAAGCAGATGCAGAATTACTTACTGCCATAACTAAACTATCCCAACTTTTAGGTAAAGAGCATAAAATTAAGAGATCCTTTACTTTATCATCAAAAATAATATTGACTAAAGCTAACTGATTTACCAAAACATGGAAATCACTAAGATGAGTATATACCAATCCACCTTCCTGCATTTGCAAAGTAAATAACTGCTTCATAAGAAATACCTTATTTGAAGCCGAGGGCTTTTCATATAAATTTGCCAAAGATTTTATCAACTCTTTTGTTGTCTTACACTATGATAAGTTGGAAATCACAGATGATGCAAGACTCAACCTTATGGATCCCAAAGCCTTTCGATCAAGAACATTCCATTCTTCATCCTTCATATCTATGGGCTTGCATGCAACCCCACCCAACGGTAAATACAAATCTTTCTAATACAGATAATCTTCTTTTTGTAGCCTCCAATGTTGATAATTCTTGCCATTAAACTTCTCCATTCATAGCTTACTTTCTTCTGCCATTGCTGTATTCCCACTCAATCAGAAACCCCTGAGAATGACCTGTAATCAAACAATAACCTGCTCCCTACAATCTTAGCTCTGATACCAACTGTTAGGAACCCCTCCTAGGAAGCACAATTGATTACTTTTCTTATAAGCAATTAAACACGGCATTATACCAGAATGATTAAGTAACTAGAAACTTGAAATAGCAAAGAATTTGAGAGACAATACACAATCTTGTATTAAATAATCTTCAAAAGAAAATACAATAAAGAAGATGCCACTTCTTCTTCCACCTCTAAGGCTTGCCACACCTCAAGGACATCTTCCCTCTCTCTCTTTCTCAACTGCAACCAACTCAACAACCTGAGTTGTTATCCCCTCCTTGAATGCTTCAACTGATCTCCTTGACCTTACACCTTGCAGATCTCTTTGACCTTGCTTTCTTGCTTCAATGCTTTACTTGCCTTCTTGATTACAATACATGCCTCATGGGTCTTTAAATAGGATCCCATGCATACAAAAATTAGACCTCTAATTACAATAATTAGACATGCAACTCGAGACTACAATTAGCCCTTAACATGCAAACACTTGGTTCAACGAACTAACTATCCGTGCAACGAACAGTTTTGGAACCACCACAGGCGACCGATGTCGGTCCCTGTCTGCCTGGAGGTGACCGATGTCGACCGACTCCTGCTGATGTCAGTTGCCCTTTTGCACTGTAGATGATCGACGTCAGTCCCACTGCCGACGCCGGTATCCCTAGAACTTAGCAACCTCCTCCATGTCTACAACAGTTGAAGCTTTTAGCTCCACAACCTAACAAGACCCTATGAGCTCTTGGTAAATCCATCAATCAAGTCTGATCAGTGGCATTAATAATGGTGGGTGACATATCAAGCTATAAATAAAGAGAATGGCAAATGAATAGGGTAAAAAACTCATGTAAAATTGACTGATAACCAGATCCAAATGATCCCAAAAGAGTGAATTCTCATAGAGAAAATAGCACATCAAGTGAGGAATTGGTGTAGCAAAACCAGAGTAGAGAAGTTAAACTATAACAGATGCCAGGCCACCATTAATGTCCATAGAAGTTTAGGTAGACAACTTACACCAAACCAAAATTAGGGGTTTCAACAAACTTCACCTCATACATTTCAATTTTAGCAAATTTGGAATGACAAAGAATAAGAAGGCATCGAGATCCAAAGAGATGTGACTTGAACCCAAATAGGGTCAAATAGTTGAGGAAACATCTACCACCAAGACAAGGGTATATGTAGTGGAAGCGATCAATGTTTTGATGGTGGAAGCCAAGGCACTGACCAAGATGTCCTACCAACATGTGCAGTTTCTACCCAAAGTGTTAGTGGGAAAACCCTGGTGATCATTTGTGTATGTATGCTAGCTACAAGATTACAATCATTGGATGTCAAGTCACTTTCAAGACTTGGCATAAGATTAGATGGTGGACACTAGGCATAAGACCCCAGAGGGAAATGCAATATTTGACATCTCAATAAGAAATATATTGAAGGCTTCAAGTGAAGCTCAACTCTATGAGTTGCCTTGCTTTGTAAAGATAGAGGAACTTGTTCAGTTCCTCCTCTCACACATGCATGAAGACCATGTGTACTTCATAGAGTGACGGATGAAAATATCCATGCACCTAATCAATAAAATAACTGGACTAACAAACTCAAAGAAACATCCATCAACTGATGGGTGATGATGAAGAAGTGAAACACATTGTAAATCTCTTCAATTACTTCAAGGGGAGATATAATTTCCCCATTATCAGGTGTGATGACCCAGACACAAGGGTAACAACATGACTGGTTAGCTCAAAACTATGCCCAGGAGGGAGATGGATTGATGTGTTCAAAGCATACCTCTACTTAGCTTATCATATAACATAGGGGTTAAAATTCAACATGGCACAATTCATAACCATAGAAATGACCAAGAATGCATTGGAGTACCATAACATGAAGGGAACATTTAGATGGGGCTCCATCCTTATTTTGATAGTCATGGAAGAGATCAGGATCCTTGATGATGGAGAAAATAACTTGTGGATGTTCCCAAAACACCATGAAATTTTGACACAAAAATAAAAGTACTTCACCTACCCCATGGCCTTCAATGCCAATTACAAAACTTGCATACTAAAATGGTGTGAATAATACATAAAGGCCATTGAGTTAGAGTGGCACATCTCACAAGGGCTCCTAGTGAGCATATTTAGAATGACAACCTTTGCCATCATACATCAATACTACATCATCCATCTAACACTAAAAAATGGGAATAAGTTAGGATGGTTTAAACTTCCCTTCACCTTCTCAGTTGAGTTCTTCTGAGATGCACTCGATAGGATCCCCAATGTGCAAAGACTTGACATTTCAATCAAAGAGCTAGACATAGAAAGTTGGTGGATGAGGCACAAATTCCCTCACATGAATGAAAGCATGATAGAGGATGCCTCAAATCAGACAGACATCAATATTATGTAGGAGGTAACAATCTTTCGCTTCATCCATAAACTATATTATGTGATGAAGCCTAAAAGAAAGGATGATGGCATGAGGTCTAACCTCGAGAAATGAAGAGACCCCCCAGTCCTAGTTAGGAAGGAACCCCTACGCCCTAGGAAAAGATGAATCTCCCCAAAAAGAATAGGGAGGAGATGTTGGAAGAGATTGAGGAGAGTTTAATGCTAAAGATAGCTTTAGAAGGAGAAGCTTCGGTGATAGAATCACACAAGAAGTAGTTGCACTTCACATCTCAAGCCCCTACAAGCCCAAAGGGGAAAAAGAAAGAAATGCCCCTTCCCTTGCACCAAAAGAAGACACATCAGAAGAGGGATAAAAATAGGAAGAGTAAGGACAAGGCACTACATTATGCTTAAGGATGTAGAATCCTCCCCTAGTGAATAGTCCCCTTTACCTACACCACATGCGTAGCCAAAAAAACCAAGGCACAGGTTGAGGAGACTTGGCTCTTATGAGGCCAAAACCAAAAGGGCACGAGAGTTAAGGGAGTAGAAAGAGGAGATGGCCAAGGTATGGGTACCTATTGAGGTCATCTAAATGGTAGAGGTAGAGGAGTAGAAAAGTGAAGCAGCACATAGGGCACAAAAGGAAAAAATGAGTAAATTAGGTGAAGCACCTAAAAAAGCAACTCTCTCTGGTATAGGAAACAAAGATGAAGAGCTACTAAAAAATGGAGATAAATAGGCCTAAACCAAGGCCAAATAAATGTAGTGCTCACCTTACATTAGAGGTGCAAGGAGTTAAGGGTCACGGGCCTAACCTAGGTCAATATTAAATGGATCGAGGCTAAAGAAGTTAAAAAGAGGGAAGAAAAGTGTGTCACACAAGTAGCACAAAGAAAGGTCAAAAAAGGAAAGGCCAAGAAAGAGGAAAAATTAGAGGTATAGGTAGAATATGCTTAGAAGAAGGAACGAGAAGCAAAATCAGCCCAAGAAGAAAGGGCACACATTCTAGAGGAATGGGAAAGAAAAAAAGGTTCCACTAGTGCTGAGCCTAGGAAAAGAGAATCTAAGGTAGCACTCAATGATGACACCCAGATAACTGAAGAAGCTACATAGAAGGCATGCCCTATCTCTAAGATGATTCTTGAGGAACATAAAGGTGATGATTGTACCATAGAAAAATAAGTAGAGGAAGAGGCATCACACTAAGAAAAAGATGAGGGGGAAAATTCCATCGAAGGACCCCCACCAGAAGAATGAGATGGTAAGCCTAGTGATGGAGAGGCAAGAGAGCAAAAGGAAGAGAAAATTAAAGAAATAGGGACTGACACCAGTACCAATGAAGAAGAGGAGCTCAAGGAAGAAGAAGAGTTTAAGCCCAAGAACCATGAGAAATCATACATGGAATTCAAGGAGGATGATGACTTCTACATGATGGAGTGCATCCCTCCAAGAAATACCATAGCCCTCACATGCCACCAAGTCTCATGGGCCATGAAATGCTACATGAATGAGCTATAGTTTGATGTCCTTGTAAAGCCCATCAAGTGCTCCAAGAAGCTAGAAGAGGGCCATGACTACCACCTGATGAACCCTCAAGACTTGAACCCCATGTGCTTGATTAATGCATTGATCAATATGGTAACCTCTACGGTGTGCAAGAACATCATCAATGATGTTCATGCCAGCTAATGGACGAAATTTTCTAAAGACATAGAGAAGGATCTTGAGGAAATAAAACTCAAGCTCCAATAATTGATCAAGTGTGTTAAGGAAGTAAAACCCTCCTTTTGAGACAACATCAATAACTCTGGCATGAAGGAGGTCAACTACACTTATGTGCTCATGGAGTAGATGATCCCCAATCTAAATTTGATGCTGGAGGATAAGGAAGACCCCTATGAGGCTATAAGGGATGAGCTAACAAAGAAGATGGAAGAGGCTAAAGACCTCTTCACCAAGCTTGAGTAAGGCACCAAAGAAGTAGACACCATTTTCTACAACTTTGTGGACCAGGCAAAGGTCATTAATGTGATCTAGGAATTTGACTCAAGAGAGGATGGTTAGTATGGTGTTAGTTCCAAAATAAAAACAAAATGAAATAAACACACTAATATCATAACATCTCTATGCCTAGACACTAGGTGAGCTTAGTTAACAAAATAAAATGACAAACACAACTAAAAATCAAGGAATCAAACATAATAATTCCTTCACCTTCCTTGGATGCTCTAAATGTCTTTGTAATGGTGGCTTGTTCAGCTTGTGCTCATGAAGTCCTTGGAAATGAAAGCTTGAAAACCTCCATCTCTCCTTGGCACCTTTGGTTTGTGGCTTGGCTTGGCTTGGAATTAATTTGTAATTATAAACTAGTTTCTTGAAGCTTTTTGGAACCAATCCTACATTATAACTTTGCACTAATTAAGCTTAGAAATGATGTTGTGAGGCCTCCTATTTATATATTTTTAGATTTGATTAGAATCAACCTCAATCATCCATCTCAAGATTGAGATGTGTGGTTGAAGATTAACTCAATTTTTGGAATTAAGTTTGTAATTATCCTCATCATGGCATTGGAAGAAGGGGCAATTAAGAGGCATGGAGGGCATCATGGACAACATTGATGAGGCATGGAGGGCATGAATCCTAATATTTGTGGCATTTATGACCTAGGGATGTCTTCCCAAGAAATGAGGTCACTTAATGATGCAGATATTCAATATTTATTTCCAAAACAAGGTATTCAACAAGTTTCCTTGGAATTCTTGATTAGGCCTTGATTTGGGTTAATTAGCTCTTAAGCATGATTAAGCACATTATGCATAAATTACCCAAATTGATCAGAATGCCTTGTTATTGGTTCTAAATTTGACTAGATTTGAATTAGAAAGCAATGTCAGATGTGTTGGAACTGTATTCCCATTTAGGATGTTGCCAACAATAAATAACAAAGGCATGCATCTTGTGTAAAATATTTGATAGGAAAGAGTAGTTCAGAGCACGTGGGTGTAAAATTGGAATTTTAACTTGAAATGAACTTATCAAAATTAGCTATCCCATAAATTGCATTACCCCATTTAGGGATACCCTGGCCAAAATTGGCACTTGAATATGTCAGTTTCACATCATTTTGTGTGTTTTAGAGTTTTTAGGCTAAATTGTGCATTTTAGATGGAAACTAGCCAAAACCCTGATTGGAGGTTATCAACAGCTAGTTTTAGGTGTCTATAATCAATACGTGCCTCAAGAAACTAAAGGAGGAAAAGGACACCTTGCTCCAACACTCCTTCATAGTTTCAAAGACTAAGCATGTACAAGTGATGGTGTAAATCAACTCCCTCAATGCCTAGCTGAAAACACAAGAGCAAGACCTAGAGGCAATATTTCATGCCTTTCAAACAAAGGCCAGTGAGTAGGGTGAACTCCTAGATGGAGGAGTAAGGAGGGTGAAAGAAAGGTTAGAAGCCTTTAGAAAGGAATTGGAAGGCATGAATATACTTGCTCTAGAAGTAACATCCATAGAAGTAAATGGTGCCATGGAGGAGTTGATAGGCACCATCTAAGGCTTTAAAAAATTTAAAGAGGATCTACGATAGGGTGTGTTGGAATTCTGCACACCTAAGACACTTCAGGGCTAGTCTGAGGTGGACTAGCAATTTTGTATAGGGTGATATTTTCCCCCTTTTTGAGAAGGCTTAATCCTGTGTTAGCTAAGACCAACCCTAGAGTGTGAAGACCCATGAAGGAAGTGAAGGACCCTTTTTGCACACTTTGATGCTAACTAGATCAAATCTTGGAGTCCCCATGCCAGCTAATCAACAGTTGTAGAGTGTCACAATTATCAATACATACCTACCTAATCTTACATGTGGCAATATGAGGCTCGAGGAACACAAAGATATAAGTAGTGGAGTAGGTAGGCATATAACCCCAACTGATAGCTCGATACGTAACACGTACCCTAGTTGTCCTATATGATGTAATGGAGTTAACAATCTCTCACCTACCCATCCTTCGACACATGCCTATCTAGTCAACAAGAAGAGTGGATAGTGCCTATATAAATAAGGTAACCTCTAAGAGAAAAGGGAAACTATTTTTGTAGTAAAGCTCTGGTAAATTCAAGAGCAATAGAAGGATTAAGCCTTGAGTGCCAAATAGCTGATGTAAGCCATGCTCGTTTGTGACCCTCTAGCATTAGTAAAATTAGGATTGATCAGTGAAGGCTACTAGTGGTTATTATAATATAAAAAAGATATTAATGAATGAATATAGATTGTTGATGTTATATGTTATTGTGTTGTAGATTGGTTGACTTGTGAATTTCCCTCACCATGAAGAATGTTGATGAATTGGGACTCCACCCTGGTATTAAGTGGTGCCTTCACACCATTTAACCCTCTTACCCACCACACAGGGCCCTCATGCTAGACCCAACATCGATGGACCTATCCCTTTGAGCCTCTACACTAGAGACCCCATGAATCCCTTAAACTACCAAACCCCAAACCACCCTTGACTATGCCATGATGCAACTAGGCCAACACGGACCTGGTACCTTCACTGTCACACTTCAGGTGAGAGTATAAGGTTCACACCTTATGTAAAATTGATACTAATGTGTTAGTATGTTTAAATGTTGTGCACTAGACCTTTTTCCCCTTATACCTAACTTTTTTAACCCTAGAAATTCTTGATAACTAGAGTTGCATATATGATTGAGTGTCATGCCTAGTTAAATGACACTTTACTACAACATAGATGTTGAAGAATGGGAAGATTCTTAAGATTCTCATAATGAATAACCTGAAGTTGAGGAATGTAGCACCACATAGTCTCATCTTAAAATTTCAATGCATATTTTGGTTGGGTTAACCAATTTTCATACTATGAATGTACGAGGGTATTTTTTAAAATATCTCCTCTTTACTCTCATTGCATCCGATAATACACACAACTTAATTAATCCTAAGTTAACCAAACTGGGTGATTATTATGTTTATCCTTGTTTAATCTTTGAGGTCATGATTGCCAATGGAGGAACCTTAATTTATATAATTTACACATTTTAATTGGGTATATAATTGAAATCAAATGTGTTTGTTTTTCCTCTAGGAGGTTACAAAATAGTCTTAGGAGCATAATGGCTTACAACACTATGCCCTATCCTCTATGATATTTTAGAGTTATGGATGCAATATATTAATAAGGATCATCATCACACATTAAGAGGCCTCACACCATGCTCTACAAGTATCATTAGCTCTCACTACATGGAAACTTTTCTTAAAAAGGGATCTCGAAGGATTTTTACCCAATTTTGCGTAATCTAGTTCAATAAATCCATTGATTCCAACCACCAACCAAAATTACAATAAATATTATCAAAGCATGCAATATTTTCTTAAGAACCTAAAGGGTTACCCCCACAACAACATGAATATCATGTAATTTAGGTGATTTCAAAAAGTTTTTCTCCAAACATTTGCCCTTATAAAGTACCCATTTCTCTAAAATAATGAAATAGAAAAAATATTATGGGAATTATTGCAAGTCAGAGTCATCAAGCTTAGCATCAGTCCTTACTCTTTTCCTATATTTTTAGACCAAAAAAATATGGATCTGATCACCACTCTATTTACTTTCATGCACTCAAAAAACTCATTATCAAGGACAAGTTTCTCATTATAATTATTGATGTCCTATTGGATAAATTGCACACAACTCACTTCTTTTTAAAGCTCAACTTGTGCTTAGGTTATCGCTAGATACACATCAAAGAATATGATATTACCAAGATAACCTTTCAAAATCATGATGGCCATTATGGGTTTCTCAACATTATTTTTATCCTCACCAATTCTCCATCAAGATTATAAGGCTTAATGAACAATATCCTCTAGCCATTTCTATACAAAATCATACTAATGTTCTTTGATGACATTCTTGTCTATAGTCATACATGGGAATAACAACTAATACATTTGGACCATACCTTCTAACTCTTTTTTGATATCAAATTATGTTTTAAATGGTCCAAGTGTGATTTTGGCCAACAAGAAATTGAGTATCTTGGACACATCATCTCTGAGGAAGGTATCAAAGTGGATCCTAAAAAAATGAGGCTATGAAAAATTGGCCTAAACCAAAATCACTCAAGAGATTTCATAATTTTTTTGGCCTTAGTGGGAATTATAGTTTTTTTATAAGAATATGGAAAATTTATCATTCCATTAATTACCATGTTATAAAAATATGTCTTTCAGTGGCTAGAGGTAGAATAAAAATCCTTTGACCTGCACAAGCATGCAATTCACACTACTCTTGTTCTGGATATGCCTAACTTATCTAAACAATTTTTTCATATGAAGTGATGCCTCTAAAAGTGGCATTAGATATATTTTAATATAGAAGGATTAGACCCTCACACTCACCAACAAGTCACCTATAAGGGATAATTTTTCTCATTTCACATATGAGAAAGACATGTTATTTATCCTTCACGTCATCAACAAGTGGCACATATACCTAGTCGAGAGAAACTTTTGCATTAAAACTAATTAAAATTTCCTCAAGTACTTCTTAGAGTAAAGAGTCTTTTCATCTAAGAAATAAATGTGGGTAACCAAATTAAAGTAAAATTTACTATGAGAGACATAGAGTTAGATACTACATCAATGAGCGAAACAGGGCCCGGGTAGAGTGAGATAGAACTTAGGCATATGTTATGAGGCTACATAAGGAGTGGGATATAACACAATATATTTTTGTTGATAAAGGTTTGGCCAAAGCAATATTTTATGTAGTGCAAGGTATGGATGATATTCTTCAAGCCAATGATGGGGTTGGGTATGATTAAAGTCTGTATAAGTTGATAATGTCAACAGGAGGTAAGGAACCTAGTTATAGAGAGCAAACTCAGGTCCAAAGGTCTAATCAAATTTTGTACAAGTTGATAGTGTTAGTAGGAGGCAAGGCACCTACTTATAGAGAGCACACTCAGAACTATAGGTCCATTCAGTTCTCTAGATCACCCATACTTCTACATCATAGAGACCAATGACACAACCTTTACCACAATAAAGAGTGATGGGCTTACCAGTATCAACATTGGAATTGAGTGATGTATGATCATACTCTACCTAGAGATGATTAGATCCAAATATGATAGTTTGATTGTAGATATATATTTTGTATTTTGATGATGTATATGTATCTTGATGTGTGGACATTGATTTTGAGATGTATACAAATTTTCATTTTTTTATCACTTAATGTATATGGAATTTGATATTATTTGATATATATGATGTTACTTTTAATTTCATGGATATTGACACATGGTGTAGAGTATACCTTTGATATTGATTTGGATGTACATTATTTTCCATGATTTTATTGTTTTTAATTTTAATGATGGTGTTGTACTTTATCTAGATATCAAATGTAATTGATATTAAGATTATTTTATCATTTGATCATATCTTAAATTTTTTATGACTAGTTATACATGCTTATTTGGAGATGCACATCCTAATTAACATATGTTCCATTTTTTTTAATTGAGTTGGTGATTAAAAATGTAATGATGTTTGAATTATGGTTTGACATATGAGTACATGGGTAACCATGTCATGAGGGGATGTCTTCTCTTTGTGTGATATTGATATATGAGTCTCCCAAGCACTCGATTATTGATGTTACAAATAAAATTATGCATCATAATTAAAAATAAATTATGATAACATTGTTTTTCATTTACATGTGACCTAGTTTAGATACAAATACTAACAACTCAAGATCAAGATATGAAAAATCAAGACCTAAGTGTAAAGCATAATGCACTAAACAAAGGCATACTAGCAAATAAAATAGATACAAATGTTAATAGCTTAATATCATGATATGGATAATCAAGACCTAAGTGTCAAACATAATATACTAAATAAACATAATGAAAATGCAAAGTGAAAAAATAAATAAACAAGTAAACAAACTAACTAAACAAGCATACATAACATAACTAAAAGTAATAAACAAAAAAAAAACTAGTGTGAATGCGAATGTGGAAGAAAGACATTACTCTTTGTGATTTTCATCCAAGTCTAGGGAGTGTTGATAGGATAGTGTGACAAATCAAACAAAGAGGGGGAATAAAATAATAAGGAAGGGGCAGTCCAACTGTATCCAGATGCCTAATGCAATTGAACAATTCCTACATAGTTTGTCATGGACTTCATGCCAAATGTAGTTCTCTCATGAATTGGATAAAGAATAAAAATGATGATAGGTGTGTAAGATGAAACTGTTATAGAGGCAAATAAGAGGGATTGATGAAATGATGAGAGTGTAATAGGACATGCTCATAAAATGGTGAGAGCATGGAACAACTGGCTCATAAAATGGTGAAAGTGTAAGAGAAGTGATAAGAAATGAGAATTATGATAATAAGGATGAAGAGAATAAAATATGAGTGTTCACTTGTATAATAATCAGTAATTTCTTGGTCCTACATATGCCTATAATGGGTGAAATGAAGGATGAAGATAAGAGTGGTTGAGCTATCCATAGATACCCCATGCATATAAGTGCTACCTATAAAGGTTGTGTGGACCTCTAGAAGATGTAGTTCTCCCAGAAATGGGAGTACAATGAATGATAATGATAAGATGATTGGAAATGATCATGATCAGATAAAGATGTTCCCACACATGATATGTTCAAATGGAAAGGGAAGGTTATCCATGTCATACCCAAATAATGTCACCTAAAACATGAACAAATGGGAATTCCATTGGATGATAAACGATACAAATATTTTGTGGCTTAATACTTCTTGTGGAGTTGCAAAACCTTTTTTGAATATTTTGATTTCTATGGTTTTTGAACTTTTCAAATGTTTTTTGGATTTTTGGAATAAGCTATATATAGGAATATACTACAAGTATAATATATAGGGGGATATAAACAAAGGTAAAAAGAACCATCTAACAGAGGAAAAAATTCTTGGGTAGGGGCTCAAATAAAAGATAAACTACTTGCAATAGTACAAGCTCACAAATAGAGAGAGCATGGTGGTGAAAGAATTATAGTTATAAAACAAACCAAGGTGCAAAAGAACTATCTTTCAATAAAAAATTATGATGTGAACAAACTATGATGGAATAAGGAATAATAACATCAATAAGAGAAAGCAAGCTATTTATAGGAATGCAAATTAGGGAAACCATGATAAAATCATTCTAATGTTTTGACATTTTGTTTGTAAGGATATGTTGATGATTACCACATCAAAACTATTTTCTGAAATTTCTATTAAAACTACCTATAGGTCAAAATCTAGAATCAAAATAGTAAGAGGAAATGGGAGAAAGATAAGGCTCAAGAAAATTTCATCGATCTCATATCCTTCTGGTGTAGCCAACATGTAGGCCCTAGAACCATAATTTACAATGACAATGAAAGGACTCAACCAATTTGGCTGAAATTTACTTTTTTCTCTCATTTTTCATTAGTGTTCTTTTGATTCTCTTTTAAGAGAAGATCACCTATTCAAACTCTTGTTGGATGATGTTCTTATTATAACTATAACAAAGTTGATTCTAATATTCTTTGAGATGACTCAACGCAACTAGTCCTTTCTTGTCTAAGAGTTCTAGTTCTTGCAACCTGGCCACTTTATACTCTTCATCATCAATGATAGCTTGCACTAAAATGTGTAGGGAGGATAACTTGATCTCAATTGTAAAAATAGATTTTGATCCAAAAACAATGAGTAGGTGTTGCACCTGTAGGTGTGTGAACATTAGTATAGTGGGTCTATAGGGTACGAATAATTGCAAGTGCCAATCTTGACCAAATTTGTTGACAAACTTTTTAAGGATTTTGACAATGGTTTTATTAGATGCCTTAGTTTGGCCATTACCTTGAGGGTAATAGGTATTCAACCATATATGGTTAATATGGAAATTTTTATAGAGGGTTTTCACATTCTTTTTTGTGAAGGACTTGTCATTATTAGATATAATATAAGAGGGAATGTCATAACAACACATGAGGTGGTTCATGATGAATTTAGAAATATGCTTACCGGTTATGTAAGTGAGAGGGCTTGCCTTAACCCACTTAGTAAAATACTTGATGGAAGTTAAGATATATTTATGGCCATGAAAAAAAGTGGGTTTTATCTTGCCAATGAGATCGATCCCTCATGTATAAAATGACCAAAGAGAAATAATAGGTTGAATGTTCATAAAAGAGCACAAATAAAATAACCATGCTTTTGGAAAGCAAGGCATTTATTGACATGATCACATGCATTTTATTCCATTGTGGGCAAATAGTATCATATCTTAAGGAGTTTCTTAATGAAGACCATTCCACTTGTACAGGCCCCACAAATCCCCCCATGCATGTATTTAAGTGCCAACTTAGATTCACCCAAGTTTAAACATTGAAGCAGTGTCCCATTATAGCCTTTAAAATATAACATACCACTGAGTAAAGTATAATGGGATACATTGTGAATAAATTACTTTTGATAGATTATTAGGAAGAATGTGGTCTTGGTGGTAGGTGTATACATCTTAGTACCAAGGGGAATCAAGACCTGCAATATCACATAACATTTTAGTGTTTGGATGATTGTGAACTAGTATTAGTAGGTTTTCAATAAGAAACTAATATTCCTAGACATTATAATATATCTCTACTAATGACCCAATCATAGCCATGGTGTCAGCTAATAAGTTGTTAGTTCTAGGTATTTGTTCAAATTAGATGCATTTGAAGTTTTGATTGAGGTTATCAACCATGCCTTTGTATATAAATAATTGTTGGGTAACTTGATTAGTGATCAATTATGAATCTATGTATATAAATAATTGATGAATGTTCTACTATGCTACGAGGCAAAGCCCTGCAACAAGTTCCTCATATTCAAAAATATTATTGGTGCATAGAAAAGTAATATGGAATAACTTAGGAATGAGATCCCCTTGTGGCACAATGAATAATATATGAGCCACAAAACCAAGGGTTGTGAAGAAACCATTAAAATATAACTTCCATTAATATGACTCCTCCAAAATGAATATAGATTCATCTAAAAAATGCATGTTTAGTAGATGGTTATCTAATAAAGGTGCCTTTTCAAGTTGATCTGCAAGAACTTACCCTTTGATGACATTTTGATTAGAGCATTTAATGTTGATTTCATTGAGGAGACTAATCCACTTGGACATGTGACTTGTCAATGCAACCTTAGAGAAAATATATTTTAGGGGGTCAACCTTTAAAATAATAATGGTTTTATTATTCAGTATATAGTGACACAATTTTTGTGATTCAAAGACTAATGCTAAACATGTATTTTCAATAAGTGTATAGTTATGCTCATAAATGACTAGTATCATGATTAGTTAGGATATTGCACACTATTTTCCCTAGTCATCATGTTGGTTCAAGAGTACCCCCAAGGCTTATTCAGTTGCTAAGATATAGAGTAAAAGGGGCTTGCTCAATGTTAGCAAGATCAATACTAGCAGGTTTTCCAAATAAGATTTTAAGTGCTCAAATGCCTCTTGAGAGTTGGAATCCTATTGAAAATTGGTTCCCTTATTAAAAATATTAGTGAAATTAAGACAATGATCAACAAGCTACAAAATGAAGTGATGAATAGATTATATCTTGCCTTAGAAACTATGGAGCTATTTCACATTAGAAGGAGGCATTTATGTGGTGGCCTTTACCTTGGTTGGGTCAAATTTAATTCCATGGATGGAAACAATGAAGCATAGTAATTTTATTGAGGTGACTCCAAAGACACATTTATTTGGGTTGAGGTGCACTTTGTATTCACACAGTCTCTCAAAGATCCATCGTAGAAATTTTGGATGTACAACCCATGTTCTTAAATTTTTAGGATGTCATCAGCATAGTCTTCCACAATCTCGTGTATCATATCATGGAATATGATAGTCATGGCATCTTGGTATGTGGAACCAATGTTTTTTAAGCCAAATGGTATGACTTGATAACATAATGTTCCCTATGGAGTGGTGAACATTATTTTGTGTTGATCCTCTAGTACAACATTAATCTGGTTGTATCCTAAAAAACCATCCATGAGGGATAACATTTCATAACCTATTATCAAATTTACAATCATGTCTATGTTGGGTAATGTAAAATCATCTTTCAAACATGTTTTGTTTATGTCCCTAAAGTCTGTGTATAAACAAATGCCTTCTTTTTTTTCACTGATTGGAAAAATGTTGGATATCCATTTTGAGTAATTAATAATGTGAATAAATTATGCCAAGGGGAATTTTTTTTAATTCTTTACTGACTAGGATAGTGATCCGCATATGAAATTTGTACAATTTTTATTTAGTGGGTTTGGCATTCAGTGCACAATAAGATGGTGTACAATCAAAGATAGATCTAACTCAGGTATATCTGCATAAGACCACACAAATATGTCAATGAACTCTCAAATAATTGAAATGATAAATCCATGTTCCTATGTGGTGAGGGATGCACCTAACTTAACCATTTTGGGATCATCAGTTGTGCCAATATTAGCTTTAGTGGTATTTCCAACTAGTAACATAGAACCATCTTTTAAGAAAGTTGGTACATAAATAAATTGATCTTACTCATCTAATTGTGGGCCATCTAGTTTACCCATGTAAGAAGATTTTAAATCCCCTAGTTTAGGTAACAACCTTTCAATAAATGTTTCTAGGAAATCTTGAACTAACTTAGCAAAACCCCTTTATTCTTTTGCACCAATATCTGATCTAAAGATAAGATGTGAATGTATAGGACTTTGAGATTCCTAAGGAGGAAGGTGAACTTCCCCATCCATTAGTGCCTAAGACAAGTTTTCAACAAAGGACTCATCTTTTTATTTACTTTTGCCTTGGTTCAATATCTCCTCAAAGAGGTTTTCACTAGAGGACCACAATGTTTGATTTTTTAAAATATTTTGACCAAGGAAGTTTTCTTATTCTCCAAAGTAGGCAGTAGGGTCTAACATTATCTCAAAGTCTTGTTTATGATCTCCCATTGGCTGACCCTCACAAAAACTCAAGAATTCTGAAAATTCTTCTCTATTCTAGAATTTATATAATGGTATGGCATGATCTTGTTGATCCCAATTGATTAATTCAAGGTAGTGAAGGATGAGAGTGAATTTAGGAGATAACATTGTAGTGAGAACGACATTGGTATCAAATAGGTTCATGTCTATGAGATCATCATCGATACTATAATAGGAATTTGTGTCACTATCAAGATTATCTTCATTAGATGTTAAAGTCATATCACTCTCAATATCTAAGGGATCATCCCCAGGTGATTTGTATCTAATGCCAAAAACACCTTTTTGCTTAGTAACAGAAATAGGTTCAAGAATACCTTGTTGATTTGGCCCTAAGCCTTTTTATTTGTATTCTTGATGCTTTAGGATTATTTTAAGAATGGGATACTTGACACTCATAAAAGGTGAAGTAATCATTGTACAACTAGGAATCCTCAAAACTGCTAGTTTGGTCTTGATCTATCAAATTATTTTTGGTAAATAAAAGAGGGCCCTAAGGATGAGACCCAAGTTTTTGGTGCCATACCATGTTAGGCTTATCATGAGGTTTAATATATCATTGGGTCTACGATGGTATTTAGGATATTTTGGTAGTTTATAATGTGGAAGGCATCTTTGATGCTATATGTACCAATACCCTTATCTTTAATAATGAAGTGGGAGGAAATCTAGGATGGTGAAGCAGAAATAATGGATGCAAGATCACTTGGGTCAATGTAATTTAAGTGAGGAGACTCATGAGCTTTGGCCTTTTCTTTTTTAGGTGCATGTTCAGTGTTAATATAGTAATTGTATGGGTTGTATTTAACTAAGTATTTGTAATATTGATATGGTTACAAGTCATTAGGAATAATAATCTTCATTCCATAATGGGGTTTTTTAGGCATTGGTGAAGGGTAGAAGGAACTACACGTAATTCATGGATTCAAGGGAGTTAAAAAAGTAGACTGTAAGGTAACTCAATGTGAATGACATAGAAAAGGGTGTTATGGGTGATAGGCCCAATGATGACTGGTAAGCAAGTAGTGCCATGGGAGTCTTTATCTACATTATCATATGCCTTTATTGTAATAATATCTAGCTACAAGTTAGTTAAAGTGAACCCCAAGAGTTTTATCAATTTTAGTGAAGCTATATTGAGGCCTAAACCATTATCTATAATAACCTAGTTAATGTTGTGTCAATTTATGATAGCTTCAATGTGAATAGGATTATTTTGCAGGGGACCAAGTGATGGCATGCCACTTTGGTCAAATATAAGATGTTGACCTAGGGATAAATGCCCTACTAGTGCTTGAAAGGTAGCTAGTTTGATGTCATTGGTAACTTATATTGTTGAAGAAAGCCATACAATATATTTTTGTGAAATTTTGATGTACACAAGAGATCTAGGATAGAAATATACACAAGAGTTATGTTTAATTGTTCACCAAGATCATACTAATTCTCAACTAAAAGAGGAGATAGTTTGACTTTAGAAGGCAAAGAACCTTGTATAAAAATTTTGTTGGATGAAGGTTTGGTATTTCAAGGCAAGGTGATTAGAATGGAATTATTATTTGGAGAAGGTAAAGGACCTTAAAGCGTAACCTTTGGACATCGAGTTGAGACTATGTAATTTTGAGGTGGGGAAGGTTACTTGAGTTAGAAGAAGATGGCATATGACTAGGAAAAGTGACCTGTGGTCATCCCAGAGCAATAATGCTATTATGCATCAGATAAGGCCCATGAGAATATGAAGGAGGGGATCCTAAAATAGATAGGGCAACCCTTTGAAGTGTGCTTGATGGAAAATGGGAGTTGATTTTGATAGTAACTACATGATTATTAGTAATACAACCTACATCATTATTGTCATTATATGGGACATCATGGTAACTAATTTGATTGGCTTGGGTGTCTTGACCTTGAATAGGATTTTTATGATTCTAATTCTTCCCTTGATTCTGATGTTGATTACCATATTGGTGTTTATTTTTATAGTTATGCTTTGGAATTGGGTCTTTATAGATGCCCATGTTTTTATTGGATGTAGAAGCAACATTATCAAACTCAATGTCAACTTGCTCTAACAAATCCTAAATGAAGTTCCTTAATTGCATGAATATATGAATTTTATTCCCTTTGACATGATGAAAATCACAATAGTCATTATCTCTATACCATTGAGGTTTTGGTTGGTTTTCTAGAAAAGATTTTTGAGTCAACCAAATGACCATGTTAGTTGCAACTAATTTATAGAATACAACCTCAAGAGGTTCACCAAGGTCACTAAAGAATCTATTATGATATTGATTCCTTCGCATTGGTGGTATTTACAATGTAATGGTTGGGGTTGGTGGAGAAATTTGGACAGATAGTGGTTACACCATCTACACGTGTCTAGATTTTTTTACCCCATTTCCTACAACATTTTTGTTTTTATATAAATGGCTTTAGGCTTCTCGGATGTACTAGCCTATACTTGTGGAAGATATTGAACTTGCACCTAATTTTTAGAATAGATCTTAACTAGGCCCTTGTCTATAAGTAATTTTTCAATATGCACTCCTTTATCTATAATATCCTCAAATGTGTCTGCATAATGGAGTCAAAAATATTGATCCACCTCTAAATTTAAATTGGAAGTGAAAATATTGGCTAATTGTTTATCTATAAGATTGTGGAAATAGTCTAGTTAAGCTTCTCCACCATTTTAGGTAAGCATAAAAACTTTCCCCACCATGTTGTTTACATGTGCATAAGTCAATTGTGGTTAGCTCATTCTCTATGTTGGAGGAGAAATGATTTTTTTATAGATCATCAAATATGAGACATATCCTTTAAGGCAGTGTAAAAACTATTATAGGGCTTGTCACCCAAATTGTGTGGAAACAAGTAAAGTAGATACACATTACTATTTGTTACTTCGTGATAAGCCACAAATAATTATTTCAATTGTTATCTAGGATCACCCTTTCCTTTTTATTTATCAAATTTAGGTGCCTTGAAATTAGATAGAAAGGGTACTTAAAGGATGCTCATGTCAAACGGGTAAGGACATATTTCATCAAATTTGGAATTTTTACCTTGATTTCCTACTTGGAGCCCTAGAACAACATCCTTTATCTCCTAAAATTCTTGGAGAGTGGCAACATTATGGGATGGAAGAAGAGTATCTTGATGACTGTTTAGAGATGAGTTGGATTGATTTAGACAGATAGTTGATTAATAGTAATATAAGTAGGAATGGGTCCCCTTTGAGCTACACTATTAGGTTTGTTCATTATATAACTAGGATTATAATATTGATAAGGTACTTGTTGCTATTTACTAGTGTTGGGAGGTGGATTAGTAACACATTATTGGGTTGGAGGCATTTGTTTTTGATAGGATAGAATTTGTTATTGAAGAGTAAAATCTTGTTTCAAAGGAATTCGATGTTGGAAGGGAGAGGTTATGGATTAATAGGAACCTATTGATTATTCAACACAACCCACTATCAAGGTGGAGGATTTATAACTTGTTGTTATGGATTGGCTTTGGTTTGTTGTAATGTAGGGTTGATCGCAACCTATTGTTGAAGATTCAAATAAGTGGGGTGGGAAATAACATGAAACTATTGGGGGTTCAAAAGAACCTATTATGAAGTAGATGTATTTTTTTGAGAGTTCAAAGGAACTTGTTACAAACTAGAAGAAAGGTGTTGGGAATTATCTACAACTAGTTGTTGTAAACTGGAAGAAGGGACTTATTGAGAACTAGGAAGAACTTGATGTGGATTTTGGAATACTTATGGTGTAGTGATATCTTATAGTAATGGGTCCACAAGATGAATCTATTTGGGAATGGTAGAGGAATCCACATTTGATAAGAGATTAACCAAAGGATCTCGTTGTTATTTCTCAATGGGTAGGTTCTACTCCATGAGTGGAAGATTATTTAAAGAAGTAGCAATTGGGGTAGTAACCATAAATTCCATAAGATGGATAGCCTGTTATAGTTAATAAATAAGAAGTTGGATATTTTGAATAGGATATAAAATTTATCCCTTTCATTTGTTTGTCAATTTTGGAACATGACTACAAGTTTGCCCTAGGGCATGTCCCTGAGTGGAATTGAACTCGAGAGGTATATCCTCTATTTGGATGTGGATATGCACTCTTATGTTCTGAGTGGTATCTCATCGTACACATGTTGATGCACTTAATCTTCTAAGTTTTCATTGTCTTGGAAGGACCAAAATAGATCATAAAACATTTTCCTTTAGAATTAGTATTATACACAACCCCACTTCTTATAGATCTAGGGATTTTAGAATTAATGATCTTGGTATCGAATTCAATTTGCCTTGATAAGAATGTGTAAAACACTTGGTTATAAAAATTCAAAGTGGATTTCAGATTGAAAAGATGATGTGAAGTCAAGTTGTGACCTAAAATGTTGTTGGAATATATTATGATCAAAGTTGAAGGTTTAAGTTTGAACTTGTCAAAATAAAATGTCAAAATACCACAAAGTTTGATTTGAATTATATTCCACAAATTTATAACGAAATGGTTGAGAGGTTAGGAATGATTTAATAAACATATCCTCACCACACTTGATCTTGAAATATTTTTTTATGAAACTTTTGAGTCTGATTAAAGTTTGAATTTTAGAGTTCAATTGAATTCAAAGTTGAATTTAGCTAACTTTTGAAAGTTGACTTTAGTTGAATTTTGAAAGATGAATTTAGTTGAATTTTTAAAATTTGACCTTAGTTAATTTTTATCACCCAAATTTGCATCTTTAGAATATTTTTCAAGCCTTCTAAATTTGGGGTAACACAGAGACAATCCTAAGTTATGGGTGACCTAATAAGTAGATTGAATCTCTAGGTTATAGGGATAGTTCCCCTTAATGTATCACTTAGGCTCATTCAATAATATATATAATTATTAGGAAAAGGGAGATAAACCTACTCTAATTGAGGTGATCCACCAAAATAATTGATGAATACTAACCATTTGTATGTGTACATCAACCATGAGACTAACCTGAACACATACTACTCCTAATCTACCTCTCTATATCAGCACTTCAATGTAGAGGTTGTGATAGATGTTTGGGATAGGAGTAATAAAAAGGTCATATAATTATATTAATGAGTATACAAATCACTCAAACTTCACACTTCACTTGAACACTTCACATGACCTACAAGGAAGCTTTCAAACTGCATATGGGTGTTAAAAAAGGAGATGCCAAGGAAGACTAAACAAAACACTTGACAAGATCAAATAATCATGCACACATACTAAATACATTTAAAATAGGATTTAAAATTAGTAGTTTTTCATTTATCACAGACATAAAAATGTCCAGGGCTTCACCATACCTAGGTGCAGGATGAATACAAATTCAAACAAGGTGAATTGATAAAAAATGAGAGTAGAGGAGAGAGGGGTGTAGATTGGATAGATGACAATTGTATTATCAATATTAAAAATCAAGAATAGGTTGAATAATAATTTCATCATATATCTAAATACATGTGTTGATTCCTTGAAGATGCATACTCTTCCAAATGGTGTGGATTTTCTCTCTTACTTGACACCTTTATCTTCCTCTTCAAAACTACCCTATTTTTGGCTTAGAAAGTGACAAGTGGCATTCTTGACCATCAAGTCATGTTGAATTGATATTTTCCCTTGTTATTCACACATTTCATCCATTTAGAATCTCCTCATACTGACATAAAAATGATGATTACACCTCTTAGGTGTCTTGAAGTCCATTTCACTTCATTATGCCTTTCCTTACCCAATTGGCTTAAATCTTGGTTTTGTCCTCATGAGTGCACTCTCTCTCCATGGAATTATTCTCTAAATCATAATAGACTTGAATCAACCCATTTGGATCCATCAAACACTCCCAAAGATCTCATTTTACACCCAAAGCTTGCATTTTTCTTCAATTCCTTGTAGGCCTGAAAACATATAAAGCTCATTATGTAGGAAAATGTATGGATGATCTTGGAAAAATAATCATTTATTTGAGTACCTAGCATTCCCTTACAATTTTTTACTAAATTTCATGACCTAAAATCAAGTTTAAGTACACTTATTCACCATTTTCTCTCTCCAATTAGGCCTTAATTAAGACTCTAGGCTTGAAAACTGAGTTTTAGCTCAAATGGCCTCCCACACGTGTGAAACTCAAAATAAATGTTTGATTAACTTTTCATACCTCCTTATCATGCATTGTGATAAATTTTAGGACCTTAGACTAAGTATTGATGTGTGAACCATGAAATGGATAAAACCCTAACCAAGATGCTTATGCATGCTTAAGGGACATTTGAATTATTTTTTCAAGACATTTTTAGGTTGTAATGCTTGGAAATGGTTTTTTTAGGCCTAAAAAATCATCATAAAACTCAACCTATTGAGGAGTGGCTCTCTATTTGTACTTTCATTTATGTAGATAGGCGTTTTGACTTGCAAAATAGTGCATTTCTCACCTTGTGACCCCACTTGATGAATTGAAGATCTCATATATCACTTTGAGAGACTTGTAAAATTGTGTGGATGACCATGTAACCTATTACCAAGTTTTTTATGCCTCTATACTTGATTTATATACCATTCCTTACCCTACACCATTCACAAATAGGCCTATAACCATGCATTTAGATCAATTTTGTATAATGTACTTTATACATGTGCCAAGACAATCACTATAATAGGTGTTAAAAGGCTATATAGAGGTCATAAAAATGTTTCTAGGTCCATTCTTGAGCATTATAAGTCATAATAAGGACTTGTTTAGTCATTGAGCTCTAAGAAAGGGTTTTGGAGGGCTTGAAGTGTCGTATCCTCTTAACGATGATCCATAAAGCGTAGGCCCTAGATGGAAGAATTAATTCCTTGAGTTTATAGTGCATACACCCCTCTATCTCTCCCCAATAGTTCCTTCCACCATGCATCTTATCTTGGGAGATCTAAGCAAAAGTGCTTTGCAGGTGGTTGAGTATGCATTTATGAGCTCAAGAGGGAGGGTCTTATGAGAGAAAGGAGTAAAATTGATTGCTCTAGGTTAGATACACCAAAATGAGGTATGCACCATATCATATGATATGATCAAATGGTCTCTTGAGAGGATTGAATCTTAAAATCATTGAGGACTACCTTAAGCCCTATACAAGGGTTTGTACACAATCCTTTTCAACTGGCCCTAACATGTGTCTTATCACACTTTAAATTCCTCTCAATGGTTTTAAGATTTGTGAAAAATCCTATTAGGACTATTCAATATTATCATGATCATAATGAACCCAATCTCAAGGTAAAAACTGGATATTTCTTCACCATCTAAGGTCAGACATGTAGGAGTTAATTAGGCTTGAACATTCTTCAAGGGATATTTATTGTTTTGATGATCTTCTTTCCTCATTGACACTTAGTATATCTTCTCACCATTCACATTTAGACTCCTTCACCATTATCTCAACTTCTAAACCTTCATGACCTTTAGTTCTCAACTTTAAGACTAAAATCTCATATTGTTCTCATGTTTTCGAGGTAGATTTGTAGCTCTGTCTTAAGCATGTATGTATATGTTGAAGGTGTATATGGATTTCGGCATCAAGATTGATCTTTTTGAGTTCAAAATTGAGTCTCCATTCTCCATACATTGTTTTCCTATGATTTCATACACTGCATATAACTCCTAGAATAACAGTTTAAATGCAAGAGTTGTTGCATTTTACATGAAAAGGAGACCTACATGTCCGTAGACCTACAGGTTTGCATTTTTTTATCATTTTAGGGTAATTTATTATGAATATAATTCCATGTTATCATTTATAAAAAAACATAAATGTTCTATAACTTGTTCATGATACCATCACCTTCAAACCATACTACCAATGCAACACTTGTCACCATTTTACCTCACCTCTTTGTTGGTAGGGTTACAACATAGTAGGTTTACTTTTATATATTGGTGATGAGAGGATAAACTTTATAGAGTTATTTTTGAGTTCTATTTTATCATTTTAATCCATGTAAAACCAATTTCCAATATTGGTTTTCTTTGAGATTCAAACAAATGGCCATGTTAATCTCTCAAGATAACCTGTAGGTCTTTATGGGCCAAAAGCATCCCTTTTCTCAGAATTGAAAATTTTTAAAACCTCATGAATGTATTATTAAAGTCTTCATCACCTTTTAATAACCTCTATGTTTTCATCCATTCATTAAAAAAAAAATCTTTCTTCAGAATTCTACACACAAGCCTGGGTGTGCAAGGTTGGTTCCTTGACTATAGGTACACACTATATGTTTAGGGTTTATAATTTGGATATATACCTTTTCTTGATCATTTATACCATAAAATAATTTATTCATTATTTCATTACCTTTATTATGAGGTCAATGCCCTCGTATCACTCTAACAATGCAAGACATGACCTTTGAAAATTAGATTTGTGCATGAAACCTACACAAAGTCATCAAGGCTTGAAAACACTATATATTTCTTGGAGAAAATGGTATTAGAATGATCATGGAGAATAATTGATGCAGCTATAGAGATTTAAGTGGAATTAAAACATGATATATTATCATTATCAACTGTTAAGCATGAAATATACTGAGGGGGGTGAATCAATATATTATATATCTTTTACTTAATCTGATTTCTTTTCTTTAACCACTTAATCACACATTCAATATATGCAATAAAATTGAAACAATAATATGCACCACATAAGAGAGAGAGAGAGAGAGAGAGAGAGAGAGAGAGAGAGAGAGAGAGAGAGACCAGATTTTTACGTGGAAACCCAAAGTGGGAAAAACCATAGAGAACAATCTCAAGTATATGAATGAACACCAACTCAAATTACAAAGTTCACAAGCACCAACTTCAGGAGCACTAACCCCTTTTTTGAGCACCAACCCCTCTTGTGTATAAAACATAACTATCTCTTAATGTTGCTTACTCAACAAATGATAGAACTCTACAATATCTCTTACTTTTCTCTCTTCTAAAAAAATACAAACCATGAACTCTCTTGCATATTACAAATGGCTTATCAAGCCCTTATTTATAGTTTTCCAAATGACCTTTGGCATTCACCCTTTGTGACCCTTCAATCCTCATCGAAAATAGTGCCAATCTTGCATGACCCTTCATATCTTTTCATTTGAAAAGTCATATGGTGACCCTTCATAAGCAAATATGTCATTTCCTCTTTTGTCTTTATCTTGGTTACTTTTCGTATTCCTCAAAGTGTCCCTTCATAGAAAAATGCACCATATTTGTCTTCACATGGTGACTCTTAGAATTCTTCAAGATGACTCTTCATGAAAAAATGCATCTCATTCCTCTTTTGTCTTTACCCCATGACTCTTTGACTTCTCCATGGGCCCTTTTTTGACTTATATGCAACCAAAAATATATTCATTAATATTAAATAAATATTAACACACATTATCCAAGATATGAATATTAAAAACACCATTAAATGCAATGGGGCCTATATCACCAATAATGCTAGACTTTTGACATCAATGACAATATTTCCAACAATCTCCCCTTTTGTCATTGATGGCAACCTCAAATTAAAACTTCCACATCCTAAAACCTGCACATACTACCATCTAAAAAACATACAGTAACTCCCCCTTATTGTAGAAACTTGTACCTATTCCCTGTACTTGCTCCCTATACCTATTTTTACACCTATACCTATTTCTATTCTTCTCCTCCATTGACATCAAAGGCAAAGGGCCTGCCTAGAGCTAACACTTAGCTCCCCCTCAACTGATGATGAACTTTAATGGTACGAAGTAAAATAAATTACTCCTAACTTTTCTCGTAGATACTCAAATATGTCTTTTGGTAGTGCCTTTGTGAAAATATCTACAATCTGCTCTATAGTACTGATATATTCCATATTAAATTATTGATCTGCAACCTGCTCTCTCAAGAAGTGATATCTAATGGGAATATGTTTTTTTCTTGAATGCATCACTAGATTTTTCAAAATATTAATAACACTTGTGTTGTCAAAAAAAAATAGAAATAGGTTCATCATATTTTACCTTGATATCTTTCAAAGTTTACTTCATCCAAAGCACTTAAGTACAACATAATACCGCTACAATATATTTTACTTCAACTATGTAATGTGATATTGAATTTTGCTTCTTACTTAGCCATGATACTAAGCTATCACCAAGGAAGAAAGCTCCTCCACTTGTATTATTTTTGTCATCCAAGCATCATGCCCAATCTAAATCTGTATAAGCAACCAAAATGAAATCTCTACCTGTGGGATACCACAATCCATAATCCAATGGCCCCTTAATATATTTGAATATTCTTTTCACTAATTAAACATGACTATCTTTTGGAGCTGACTGATATCTTACAACCATACCTACTACATACATGATGTTTGGCCTTGATATTATCAAATATAAAAGACTACCAATCATAGATCTATATAAAGATTAATTTGCAATAGGTGAAGCTTCATCTTTGCTCACTTTATTTCTTATACACATTGGTTTGCCAACTGGTGCACAATCCTCAAAACCAAATTTCTTCAACATTTCCGTGGCATATTTACTTTGAGATATAAAAATTCCTTTATCTGATTAAAATATTTGCAACCCTAAGAAAAATGACAATTCTCCAAGCATATACATCTCAAATTCTTTTTTCATATTATCAAAAAAATATTTTGTCATCTTTTCAATGTTTCCTCCAAAAATGATGTCATCAACATATACCACAACAATCAATTGATGCTCACCTTTTGTTTTGATGTAGAGATTATTGTTAGCAAATCCTCTTTTAAAACTTTTATCTTGTAGGTACTTATCAAGTCTTACATACCAAGCTCTGGGACCTTGTTTCAATCCATACAATGCTTTCTTCAATCTGCATACATGGCTACTAATATTTGAGAGAATAAATCTCTCAGGTTGCTCAATGTAGACCTTTTCTTCTAGATTCCTATTTAGGAAGGCATATTTGACATCCATCTGAAACACTTTGAAATTTTTAAACACTCCATAAGCAAGAAACATTCTAATAGCCTCTATCCTTAACACTGGTGCAAAAGTTTCTTCAAAATCTATTCCCTCAATTTGATCATATCCTTTACATACTAATCTTGCTTTATTCTTGGTCACTTCTCCATTTTCATTCAACTTATTTCTATAAACCCATTTTGTTCCTATCACATTATGATCTTTCAGTCTAGGCACTAATTTCCAAGTATCATTCTTTTCTATCTTATTTAATTCTTCATCCATTTCCTTAGTCCAATGCTTATCATGTCTAGCCACTGAAAAAATTCTAGGCTGAATTTTTGATAACAAAGAGAAATTAACTTGCTTAGATTCACTTACCATCATTCTTATGGTGTGAATTCTTTCATTTATTTCTCTAATGATGTCACTTTCATTATGATTTCTCTGGACATATTTGGATGGGATTTTGGTGTCCTTTTTCTCCTTCTTCTCATCTTCATCTAATTCTTCAAAATCTTCCTCTTTAATGATTTTATGAATGTCTACTAGATCATTGATTCTTTGTGTTCCATCTTCTTCTATCCTGACACTTACACTTTCAACAATTTTCTTGGTTCTTTTGTTATAAAATTTATAAGCTTTAATTTTACAAGAATAACCAAGAAATATACCTTCATTTGCTCTAGATTCAAACTTACCAAGTTTCTCATCGTTTCTTTTTATAAAGCATCTGCTGTCAAAAAATCTAAAATAATCAATTATTGTTGGTTTATATTTTCATAGCTCATAAGGAGTCTTGTCACTATTGACTCTCAATAATGCTCTATTTTAAATATGAACTACTGTAATAACTACCTCTCTCCAATAGTTATCTGGTATCTTAGATTCATTTAGCAATGTCCTCACCATCTCCTAAATTATTATATTTCTCCGTTCAACTACTCCATTTTGTTGTGGAGTTCTGGCTACTGAATAATGTCTCTTTATTCCATGGTCTTCACAAAACTCAATAAATTGAGCTAAAATGAATTTTCTTCCTCGATCTGATCTTAGACACTTAATCTTCAAACTGGTTTCATTATCAACTAATGCTTTGAAATGTCTGAAAGCTTCTAATTTTTTATTTAAAAACATTACCCAAGTCATACATGAAAAATCATCAATAAGAAACATGAAATATTTCTCACTTTGAGTACTTTGGGTTCTCATAGGTCCACATAGATTAGTGTGAACAAGATCTAACATTTGAGTGGTCGAGTAATCTTTTGTTTTGAACTGCCTTCTAGCCTGTTTCCTATGTTGACAAGGTTCACAAAGCGTGTCGGATGGCTTTGTAATCTTTGAAAGACTTTTGACTACTTTTTTATTATTGATGTTGACAAGATTGTCAAAATTTATGTGTCCCATTCTCTTGTACCATAGCCAAGTCTCTTCAATCTGACTTAAACAACATCTTTAACCTTTGATGTCTGATAACATATACAAATTATTCTATGTTCTCTGAGCATCTATAACCAACACATCTGAATCTTTTCTTCTAATTTCAAAACCTTCTAAATAAAAATTTAGTGTGTGTCCATGATCACACATTTAAACTACACTCAAAATATTATGCTTAATACCTTCTACATACAAAACATTTTCAATTTTAGTTTTATCATTATCCAAACTTAGTGTACCTTTTTTGGCAATTCTGGTAGTAGTATTGTCTCCAAATTTCACTATGCGACCATTGATCTTCTTCAAGGTTATGAAATTGATTTCATCTCTTGTCATGTGCCTTTAACATCCACTATCAATGAACCATGGCTTTTCTTCATTTCTTGCATGCAAAGTTGTTTGTACCAACATAGATTTTTTAGGTTGTTTCTTCTGCCATGAACCTATCTAAACTTTCTTCTTGATGAATGGAGCCTTAAAAATCTAGTCCTTCTTGATTGACTCGAACATGCTTCTATAATATCAACCTATGTGTCTGAAGTTATTATACTTGTAACATATTATGACCTCTTCATTAAAGCCTGCTAGAAGAGCAAAAGAGTTGTGGCTTTTGCTTGACTCTGCATGACTTTCCTTCTTATTTATGAAATTGTTAGCCCTTTTTTTACATTATATTTTCTTATGACTATTTCCATTACAATAAAACTATTAACCATAAAAATTGAACCTGTTTGTGTATCTCTGACTTGATTACCCTTTGTAGATATGTTCCCTCCAAACTTCTTTGTTTGAGATGTTCTCTATATTCTTAACTTCTTCCCTTTTTATTTCCTCTTTTGTAAGAGCTTCAACATAATTCTTTCCTTTTTCCTTGTCTATGAAAATACTAGCCTCCCCTTTCTCTTTTTCAAATCTGATACCTGTCATATCTGACATTGATCTTTGACTTTCTAATATCTTATTCAACATATTAGTGATATTCTAAAATTTTGAATTATTGGCTACTCTATCATTGAAAGCTTTATTTATTTGCTCAAGATCTGCTTTTAAAGAAGCAATTTTAATAACATACCTTTCACATTCTTTACTTAATTTTTACAACTATGCCATTAGATATTCTTCATTTTTTTTGGCTTCTTCAAAGTGTGCTTGTAGATCTTCAATTAATTCTTTTGACTCTTTTTCATTTTTCTTGATCTGGAGATTTAATATTTGATTATTATTTTCAGTAACTTTTAACTCTTCTAAGGCACAAACGATTTATCCTTCCAAATTTACTTTCTCTTTATATTATTCTTCTTCTTGATCATCTATACTTTTGCTTATGGAGGCATCTTCATGTATGGCCATGAATAAAATCTCTTATTCTTCTAAATCACTGACTCCACTATCTTCGGCTGAGCTAGAATATTTAGAATACAAACTCTTCTTCTCAAATTCCTTCTTGAATTTTCATTTGAAATTCTTCTTGTATGTATATTTTCCTTCTTTATTGTCACAATTGCCCTTATCTGAGCACTTAGCTACAAAATGTCCAATCTTTTCACAATTAAAATATTTAAAAGGTAATTTTCTTTTATATTTACCTATGACCTTTTTTGGTTTGCAAATGAATAGAGCTCTGTTGTCATCTTCATCATCGCTAGAACTATCACTTAATTCTCAAATCTTAGCCTTCTCTTTCTTTGATGTCTTGAAAGTAGTTTCTCTCTTTGAGGGTTTCTCTTGTTCGGTCTGCATCTCATATGCCATAATAATACCATGTAGCTCATCCATCTTTATCTTGGTTAAATTCTTCATCTCTTCAATTGCTAAAACTTTTGCATCATATCTCAATGGTAGAGATCTCAAAACTTTTTGTACCATAATCGATTCTTCTAACTTTTCTCTAAGACCTTGAATCTGATTAACTATTTGATCAACCCACAAAAAATAACTTGCTATATTTTCTTCCTCTTCCATCTTTAAACTCTTAAACTATCTTCTAAAATTCTAAAGCTTAGGTTGCTAAACCTTTCCATCACCTTTGTTAATATTCTCAAGTTTTATCCAAGTTTCATGAGAAAATTTACATTGCATAACTTTAAAAAACTATGATTCAGATAAACCACATAAAATAGCATTTAAAGCTTTAGCATTATTTTCACTTGCCTTCTTTTTTGTCAAATTAATTACAAGTGTCTGTGGCTCTTCATATTCCTCCACCACTACTTGCCAAATGTTGAATCTAAGGGCCATCAAATAAGTCTTCATCCTTATGCTCCAAAAATCATAATTTTTCTCATCAAACAAAGGTGCCTTATTTGTATAAAAAACTTCATGTGATCCAACCATTGTGCTTTCCTGATCTACCTTTAAATTGTAAAACTTTTTTCAAAGGAACCTGCTCTGATACCAATTGTTAAGCACAAAATATACTAAGAGGGGGGGTGAATTAGTATATTATATATCTTTTAATTAATCTAATTTATTTTCTTTAACCACTTAATCACACATTCAAGATATGCAATAAAATTGAAACAATAATATGTGCCACACGAGAGAGAGAGAGAGAGAGAGAGAGAGAGAGAGAGAGAGAGAGCAAATTTTTACGTGGAAACCCAAATTGGGAAAAACCATGGACAACAATCTCAAGTATATGAATGAGCACCAACTCAAATTATAAACTTTGAAATCACCAACTTACAAGAACACCAACCCCTTTGCTGAGCACCAACACAACAACTATTTGTGAGCACCAACCCCTTACAAATATTTGTGAACACCAACCCACAGGATCACCAACCCCTCTTATATATAAAACACAACTATATATCAATGTTACTTACTCAACAAATGATATAACTCGACAATATCTCTTGTTTTTCTCTCTTCAAAAACAAATACACACCATGCACTCTCTTGCATATTACAAATGGATTCTCAATCTTTTATTTATAGATTTCCAAATGACCTTTGGCATTCACCCTTTGTGACCTTTTAATCCTCATGAAAAATGTCACCAAAATTGCATGACCCTTCATATCCTTACATCTTAAAAGTCATATGGTGACCCTTAATAAGAAAATGCATATCTTTATCTTGGTGACTTTTCGTATTTCTCAAAGTGTCCCTTCATGGAAAAATATGTCATACCCTCTTTTGTCTTCACATGGTGACTCTTGGAATTCCTCAAGATGACTCTTCATGAGAAAATGTGTCTCATTCTTCTTTTGTCTTTACCCCGTGACTCTTTGACTTCTCCATGGGCCCTCTTTTAACTTATATGCAACAAAAAATATATTCATTAATATTAAATAAATATTAACACACAATAGCCAAGATATAAATATTAAAAACACCATTAAATTCAATGGGAAATTTATCACCAATAATTCTAGACCTTTGACATCAATGACAATATTTCCAACAACAACATGCCTCTATCTGTTAAGAACCTTGAAACACCAAGAAACCATGATCAACAACCTGCAAAACTATCTTATAGAGATATTTTGCTCATTTTCCAATGCCACACATGTCAATATTGGTGAATGAAAGTGTGATATGGTTTTTAATACCCTTAAATAATTTCAAAAATGTTCCTCATGCTTCCAACCAATCTCAAACTATCATTTAAAGCAGAAAAATGAGCTTATGGGGTTTATGTAGGGTTTAAAACCACCCTGCCTTCTTAACAATTGGTCATAAAGGAGGGGCCACAAATATGATGACTATGTCCTTGAATTTTAAGTTCATTAAGACCCCCTCCTTTGGTAAAAATGTGAGGTCACAACTCTCTTTGTGTTTTACATAATGACCATTTGAAAATTGCCTTTGTGAGTTTATCAAGGGAATGATGGGAGAGAGCATTTTTTGCATTTTCTGGACCTGTACCAAAATTCCAATCATGTATTTGACCTAGAGAATGTGAAGAGACACTCTTTAACCATTTTTACCTCAAAGTGAGTCTTCTTGGTCCATACAAGTGCTTAAAACTTCCTTTTTTGGAGATTAAACCTGTAAAACTGATATGATATGACATTCTTGACATATATGACAGTTAGATTGCTTCTTGACAAGATTGGATAAATGTGATGTTTGGATATTTCATCTTTTTTGGATTTGACATACATAGTATTTGGTTATATATATTTTTATCTTCAATTTCACTTACCTTAAACTTTACAAATTAACCTTATTTTCTCCAAACATATATGAAATGTTTATGCAAGGTGATTAAGGGGATAAGATAACTTGAAGGATAACTTAATAACCTTTGACATCATTAGGATCCACCTTCCTCACACCATGGGATGACGAGACTATCACAAGACTAAAATAAGTCATTACCTTAATTTTATCAAAATAACCTTAAAATATGCTAACAAGACCTAAAAAGACCATTTTAAGACCTTACAAGGCATAAAATGGGTTATGAACAAGGTTGATAAGACATGACAAGTAATTTTTTCTTATAGGGGTCAAAGTTTTGATCTTGGGGGTCAAAAATGGTCAAGGAATTGGTGATTCATAGGGGTAGCATGCCTGTAATGCTTACTAGACTAGTAACCTTGTCTTTCCATTAGGCAATGGATTTATTTGCACTCAAACTCAAACCTGATTTGACCTTGAGCAATATAAAACAATTGACTTGACCTCCTAACACACAGAAAATAAGAATAACATACAAAGAAAAGGAAACAAGATGACACACATGTGCTAGCTAAGCACTTAAAGAAAACAAGACACAACATAAGTAACTAGCATATACAACTAACCTGAACATATGTTCTTCCTCCTAGATCAAAGGGGAAATTTTTGAGATCTTTTACTATGGAAAATGGCATGAGGCAAGCTACCTCTTGGAATTTTTTCTTACTGACTTCAATCTTATATCAATTAACAGTCCTCTTGGTATGCTTTCAAGTGAATAAATGACAACAAACTAGTCACTATGAACACATATTCTTCTTGTAGTTCAAGACCCACTCTATGTTTCTACTTGATCTTGAAGAAAACCTTACAAGTGATCTCATTCTAAATTATTTGAATAACTACAACCTCATCTAATGATGTTCCATCTAGGCATTATTTTTGGGCCTTCATGACACCTTGAGTGATATCATGTTGTTTATCAGCTGTTGCAAGTTCATCAAGATCTTCAAAGATTTTTACATACTCATTCTAATTTGCATCATGGTCTTTAATGGATGTGTCTTCATCAACCTTCTAATGAGCATGATATCCAATAGGAAAATTACCTTTTTAAAGGACTTTAATCTCTTGAAGGGACTCAATGTACTGCTAACAATCATCATTTGGTTTCTTACTTTGATCAATTTGAAAGAGACAAACTTGAATAGCATCCTCATCTTTCTTCACAAGATCTATGTTAGGATTGTGGAGCTAAAAGCTTCACTGATGCAGACATGGAGGAGGTTGCAGAATGAGTTGCTGAGTGTCAGAAGTGTTTGGCGTTGGTCTGGCCAACCGGCGTCGGCAGGATAAGACAGGAAGGCAACCGACGTCGGTCATATATCGGCCGGCGTCGGCAACCCCAGGCGGACAGGGACCGACGTCGGTCGCCTGTGTGGTTCGACTGCGAGTTAATTACGGGCAGTGGATTGACGAACCAAGTGTTTGCATGATGAGTGCTAATTTTAGACTCATAGCTGCGGATCTAATTATGGTAATTAGATGTCTAATCATTGTTTGGATGAGATCTATATAATAGACTCATGGTTGTATTGGAAAAGTGTGATAGGGAGTAAGAGAGCATAATTATAAGCTCCTTCTGTGTGTGAGGTAGAGCAATGGTGCGTTCCTCCTAGTGCCTCAGTACCAGGTGTGTTGGTGCTGGATTGGAGAGCCAGCTGGGTTCTTCAAGAGTGTAGGATCTTGGTCACAGCTGTATGGCCTATATAGGAGATCTACATGGTAAGTAAGATCATTGATCTACAGGTGGATGTGTGTGCAAGGTCGAGGTTCACAGGTGAGCAGAACCATTGTTTGATTTGCAGGTGTGCAAGGTCATATAGACAGCAACACAACAGGGAGCAGTATCAGGCAGGATCTACTTGGAGTACAGGTGTGTACTCGGATAGAGCAAGAGGAAGGCAAGGGAGTTCCTTCCATAAGTATGGTCTGTTGAATTGCAGGTTGTTGCAGATTCATGGGAGATCTACTTGAAGTACCTTGAGTACTTGTGGAGCACGTGGAGTGCGTGGAGCACTTGTGTTGTGCGTGGAGCACGGGAGGTGAACACCAACTCTGTATTTGAGTTGGGTGTTGGGACCTGAGAGGGAGAGCTTTGGGGAGAAGAATTACTGTTCACTTGAGGTGTGGGAAACCTCTGTAAGGTGGTGGAGAAGAAGTGGCATCTTCTTTATTGTATTCTTTTCTGTATAAAGTGTTAATACAATTTGGTATTGTCTCTCATATGCTGTGTTATTCTGAATTCTAGTTACTTGGTGAATCTGGTTAATTTCCGCATATTAAGTTGCTTGGTTTAGTAATCAAATTGTGTGCTTCCAGTTTTTATCCTCCCAACAAGTGGTATCAGAGCCTTGGTTGTAGGTTCTTGAGCTTGATACCAACAAGTGGTATCAGAGCTAAGGTTGGAGGAAGCAGGTTTTGTGTTTGGTTACAGGGCACTCTCAGGGGTTTCTGATCGAGTGGGAGTAGAGCAACAGCAGATCAAAGTAAGCTAAGAATGGAGGAGTTGAAAAGCACAGATGGTTACTCACGGTCCTATGGAAAGAAAGAGCAGGTAAAAGATTATTGTTGGTTGGTAGCAGATCAGCATGAAGAAACTGAAGAAGCAGATGTTGCAGGTGTTACTGCATAGGATGTTCTTGGAGGTTTCTTGGATAAAGTTGAATCTTGGATAAAAGATTCGGTTGCCTCTTTCCATGCAGTTCCAGGTAGAGGAGCTGGTGAGCCTTGCCAAAGAATTGGCAAAGGAGAAGTGAAGCTGAAATTGCAGGCGGCCAACACATAGGTGTTGATGAAGGTCATGCAGGTCCCAGGTTTGGAGATATGGCTAATTTCTTCAGAAAGATTAGGTGATGATAAATGCACAAGAACTCTCACAGCGGATGCACTTGAATTAGCTGGTGGTAAGAAAATAGGTATCCTTTATCTACTTGTTTATATTACTAATTCTTCTTTTGTTGCAGAGACGTGGCTTCGTAGGCTTGGTCACATGAGCAGGAAGGAGATGCATGTTCTTAAGCGGAAGACAGATATATTTGACAGGCTTAAGAACTGGAAAGCCTTGGTGTTTATAGAGGAGATGGCGGACAGAACCCAGTGGATGTGGCTGGATACTTCTGAGCAGGGAAATTTGGACATGGGTTTTGATTCAAAGGAGCTCGCGGGTAAAAATTCATCACTCACAGGCGAACACAGGTACCGATGTCGGTCAGGAGGAACCGGCGTCAAACAGACAGGTGCCGATGTCGGTCATGTGCAGACCGAAGCCGGCGATGTCGGGCAGGGTAAGACCGATGTCGGTCATGGGACCGACGTCGGCAGTATGTAAGACCGATGTCGGTTATAAGAACCGACGTCGGCAGCAGGGACACCAGCGCTGGCAGGTTGGTAGTCAGGTACAGACGCATGGAACCAACGTCGGTCGGATGCAGACTGTGGATTGACCGAGGTCGGTCACTATAACGGATTTTGGGTGGACAGCAAGCTGTCAAGGAGTCTCAAACACCCATACGGAGGACTGAAGGCGTAAGTAGGCCCTCAAATTTGTTGTTCCTCTTCTTTATACATGTTTCTGATTGTAGAGCAGGAAGGATCCAGGAAATAGGTGTGAGCTTGGCATGGATGAGGATGTGATTCCTTGGAGGAGAACCAAACAGGTTTGTTTTGGTAGGGTTGCCAGCAGGTATGAAAGCACAGAGACGAATGGATACCTTAGTAGAAGAATAGAGAGAACGGATACGTGAGACGGAAGATCAGGTATATGGTCTTGAGGAGCTGCAGGACAGTGGTACTAGGTTTGACAGGTGGAGGACGAAGCATGGCTTCAGTCAGTGTCAGGGTAACTACTGTGGTTTGCCTTACCAGGGGGATGATGAGTCATGACATCATTCTGTTGCTGTATGTGGATAGTATGCTAGCTAGCAGGGGTGTACATACAGGTTTTTGCTGAGCTAAGGGTAAGATTAGTTCAGTGGCATGTCAGGAGGAGTTTGGAGCAGCGGAATTCTTTGACATGGGAGACATGGAGATCACAGGTTGATTTTGTCTCGAGTGGGAGCTGATGTGAATCAGGTGTTGGCGAGGTTTGGGATGCAGAACCGGAGCACACTAAGGGCTGGACAGGTACAGTGTCCGAAATCACATGAGGTCTGGTATAGACCTGAGTATTCCCATGCAGTGGGAGCTGTCAGAGAGTTAGGAGCCAATTCGGGGAAGTGGGTTCTCAGGTTTTTTGAGAGGGACCGACAGCAGGTGTTGCTATGCAGGGTCAGGACTTCACTACAGGTGTTGTAGGTTCGGATGTGGCAGGTTACTCGGATGACAGGTGGTACACCACGGGATGTGTGGTGGGTTGTCTTCAGGTGGGAGCTTGAAGAGGGATACAAACCAGGAAATAGATTAGATGGAGTACAGGTACAGGTACAGTGCAGTTGTTTATCTCCAAGTGGGAGATTGTTAGGATTGTGGAGCTAAAAGCTTCACTGATGCAGACATGGAGGAGGTTGTAGAATGAGCTGCTGAGTGTCAGAAGTGTTTGGCGTTGGTCTGGCCAACCGGCGTCGGCAGGATAAGACAGGAAGGCAACCGACGTCGGTCATATATCGACCGGCGTCGGCGACCCCAGGTGGACAGGGACCGACGTCGGTCGCCTGTGTGGTTCGACTGCGAGTTAATTACGGGCAGTGGATTGACGAACCAAGTGTTTGCATGATGAGTGCTAATTTTAGACTCATAGCTGCGGATCTAATTATGGTAATTAGATGTCTAATCATTGTTTGGATGAGATCTATATAATAGACTCATGGTTGTATTGGAAAAGTGTGCTAGGGAGTAAGAGAGCATAATTATAAGCTCCTTCTGTGTGTGAGGTAGAGCAATGGTGCGTTCCTCCTAGTGCCTCAGTACCAGGTGTGTTGGTGCTGGATTGGAGAGCCAGCTGGGTTCTTCAAGAGTGTAGGATCTTGGTCACAGCTGTATGGCCTATATAGGATATCTACATGGTAAGTAAGATCGTTGATCTGCAGGTGTATGTGTGTGCAAGGTCGAGGTTCACAGGTGAGCAGAACCATTGTTTGATTTGCAGGTGTGCAAGGTCATATAGACAGCAACACAACAGGGAGCAGTATCAGGCAGGATCTACTTGGAGTACAGGTGTGTACTCGGATAGAGCAAGAGGAAGGCAAGGGAGTTCCTTCCATAAGTATGGTCTGTTGAATTGCAGGTTGTTGCAGATTCATGGGAGATCTACTTGAAGTACCTTGAGTACTTGTGGAGCACGTGGAGTGCTTGTGGAGTGCGTGGAGCACTTGTGTTGTGCGTGGAGCACGGGAGGTGAACACCAACTCTGTATTTGAGTTGGGTGTTGGGACCTGAGAGGGAGAGCTTTGGGGAGAAGAATTACTGTTCACTTGAGGTGTGGGAAACCTCTGTAAGGTGGTGGAGAAGAAGTGGCATCTTCTTTATTGTATTCTTTTCTGTATAAAGTGTTAATACAATTTGGTATTGTCTCTCATATGTTGTGTTATTCTGAATTCTAGTTACTTGGTGAATCTGGTTAATTTCCGCATATTAAGTTGCTTGGTTTAGTAATCAAATTGTGTGCTTCCAGTTTTTATCCTCCCAATAAGTGGTATCAGAGCCTTGGTTGTAGGTTCTTGAGCTTGATACCAACAAGTGGTATCAGAGCTAAGGTTGGAGGAAGCAGGTTTTGTGTTTGGTTACAGGGCACTCTCAGGGGTTTCTGATCGAGTGGGAGTAGAGCAACAGCAGATCAAAGTAATCTAAGAATGGAGGAGTTGAAAAGCACAGATGGTCACTCACGGTCCTATGGAAAGAAAGAGCAGGTAAAAGATTATTGTTGGTTGGTAGCAGATCAGTATGAAGAAACTGAAGAAGCAGATGTTGCAGGTGTTACTGCATAGGATGTTCTTGGAGGTTTCTTGGATAAAGTTGAATCTTGGATAAAAGATTCGGTTGCCTCTTTCCATGCAGTTCCAGGTAGAGGAGCTGGTGAGCCTTGCCAAAGAATTGGCAAAGGAGAAGTGAAGCTAAAATTGCAGGCAGCCAACACACAGGTGTTGATGAAGGTCATGCAGGTCCCAGGTTTGGAGATATGGCTAATTTCTTCAGAAATATTGGGTGATGTGAGATGCACAAGAACTCTCACAGTGGATGCACTTGAATTAGCTGGTGGTAAGAAAACAGGTATCCTTTATCTACTTGTTTATATTACTGATTCTTCTTTTGTTGCGGAGACGTGGCTTCGTAGGCTTGGTCACATGAGCAGGAAGGAGATGCATGTTCTTAAGTGAAAGACAGATATATTTGACAGGCTTAAGAACTGGAAAGCCTTGGTGTTTATAGAGGAGATGGCGGACAGAACCCAGTGGATGTGGCTGGATACTTCTGAGCAGGGCAATTTGGACATGGGTTTTGATTCAAAGGAGCTCGCGGGTAAAAAGTCATCACTCACAGGCTAACACAGGTACCGATGTCGGTCAGGAGGAACCGGCGTCGAACAGATAGGTGCCGATGTCGGTCATGTGCAGACCGAAGCCGGTGATGTCGGGCAGGGTAAGACCGATGTCGGTCATGGGACCGACGTTGGCAGTATGTAAGACCGATGTCGGTTATAAGAACCGACGTCGGCAGTAGGGACACCAGTGCTGGCAGGTTGGTAGTCAGGTACAGACGCATGGAACCGACGTCGGTCGGATGCAGACTGTGGAGTGACCGAGGTCGGTCACTGTAACGGATTTTGGGTGGACAGCAAGCTGTCAAGGAGTCTCAAACACCCATACGGAGGACTGAAGGCATAAGTAGGCCCTCAAATTCATTGTTCCTCTTCTTTATATATGTTGCTGATTGTAGAGCAGGAAGGATCCAGGAAACAGGTGTGAGCTTGGCATGGATGAGGATGTGATTCCTTGGAGGAGAACCAAACAGGTTTGTTTTGGTAGGGTTGCCAGCAGGTATGAAAGCACAGAGACGAATGGATACCTTAGTAGAAGAATAGAGAGAACGGATACGTGAGACGGAAGATCAGGTATATGGTCTTGAGGAGCTGCAGGACAGTGGTACCAGGTTTGACAGGTGGAGGACGAAGCATGGCTTCAGTCAGTGTCAGGGTAACTACTGTGGTTTGCCTTACCAGGGGGATGATGAGTCATGACATCATTCTGTTGCTGTATGTGGATAGTATGCTAGCTAGCAGGGGTGTACATACAGGTTTTTGCTGAGCTAAGGGTAAGATTAGTTCAGTGGCATGTCAGGAGGAGTTTGGAGCAGCGGAATTCTTTGACATGGGAGACATGGAGATCACAGGTTGATTTTGTCTCGAGTGGGAGCTGATGTGAATCAGGTGTTGGCGAGGTTCGAGATGCAGAACCGGAGCACACTAAGGGCTAGATAGGTACAGTGTCCAAAATCACATGAGGTCTGGTATAGACCTGAGTATTCCCATGCAGTGGGAGCTGTCAGAGAGTTAGGAGCCAATTCGGGGAAGTGGGTTCTCAGGTTTTCTGAGAGGGACCGGCAGCAGGTGTTGCTATGCAGGGTCAGGACTTCACTACAGGTGTTGTAGGTTCAGATGTGGCAGGTTACTCGAATGACAGGTGGTACACCACGGGATGTGTGGTGGGTTGTCTTCAGGTGGGAGCTTGAAGAGGGATACAAACCAGGAAACAGATTAGACGGAGTACAGGTACAGGTACAGTGCATCTATTTATCTCCAAGTGGGAGATTGTTAGGATTGTGGAGCTAAAAGCTTCACTGATGCAGACATGGAGGAGGTTGCAGAATGAGTTGCTGAGTGTCAGAAGTGTTTGGCGTTGGTCTGGCCAACCGGCGTCGGCAGGATAAGACAGGAAGGCAACCGACGTCAGTCATATATCGGTCGGCGTCGGCGACCCCAGGCGGACAGGGACCGACGTCGGTTGCCTGTGTGGTTCGACTGTGAGTTAATTACGGGCAGTGGATTGACGAACCAAGTGTTTGCATGATGAGTGCTAATTTTAGACTCATAGCTGCGGATCTAATTATGGTAATTAGATGTCTAATCATTGTTTGGATGAGATCTATATAATAGACTCATGGTTGTATTGGAAAAGTGTGCTAGGGAGTAAGAGAGCATAATTATAAGCTCCTTCTGTGTGTGAGGTAGAGCAATGGTGCGTTCCTCCTAGTGCCTCAGTACCAGGTGTGTTGGTGCTGGATTGGAGAGCCAGCTGGGTTCTTCAAGAGTGTAGGATCTTGGTCACAGCTGTATGGCCTATATAGGAGATCTACATGGTAAGTAAGATCGTTGATCTGCAGGTGTATGTGTGTGCAAGGTCGAGGTTCACAGGTGAGCAGAACCATTGTTTGATTTGCAGGTGTGCAAGGTCATATAGACAGCAACACAACAGGGAGCAGTATCAGGCAGGATCTACTTGGAGTACAGGTGTGTACTCGGATAGAGCAAGAGGAAGGCAAGGGAGTTCCTTCCATAAGTATGGTCTGTTGAATTTCAGGTTGTTGCAGATTCATGGGAGATCTACTTGAAGTACCTTGAGTACTTGTGGAGCACGTGGAGTGTTTGTGGAGTGCGTGGAGCACTTGTGTTGTGCGTGGAGCACGGGAGGTGAACACCAACTCTGTATTTGAGTTGGGTGTTGGGACCTGAGAGGGAGAGCTTTGGGGAGAAGAATTACTGTTCACTTGAGGTGTGGGAAACCTCTGTAAGGTGGTGGAGAAGAAGTGGCATATTCTTTATTGTATTCTTTTCTGTATAAAGTGTTAATACAATTTGGTATTGTCTCTCATATGCTGTGTTATTCTGAATTCTAGTTACTTGGTGAATCTGGTTAATTTCCGCATATTAAGTTGCTTGGTTTAGTAATCAAATTGTGTGCTTCCGGTTTTTATCCTCCCAACAATCTATGGGGATGTCAAGAATCTTAATCTCCTTTTTTCACTCATAATATAATTGGGAGTCAGCCTCTTCAATTTCAACCTATTGCATTCTATAAATCACTTCAACCTCATCCAATATTTCAATTTATACTCTATCCTCAAACTCACATTCTTTCTCATTTGAAACCATTTCAAATTCACCTAAGACCTCACCTTGTTGGCTTAGGGAACCTTCAACATAAATACGGGTTGTAACCTCAATAATATTGGATGCAATTGGACCTCCTTCTTGAAGCATGCTATCAAGGCCATATTCTATAACTTTGTATCTAAAAATTGATTTGCCTTTTTATTCCCTAAGTGGAGTGCCAATGAATATATCTTCCTCATACACACTTGAATTATCTTCATAATAATCAACTAAAACTTGATCTTCTCTATTTACCTCCAATAGGATAGGTTCTTCCTCAAGAAGGGAGATGGTGGGAGGGCAAGAGATATGTTCATGAGATGTCTTGGGAATTGAAGGAACTTTCTTGCAACTTGAGGTTTTGGGGATGGAAGATTCTTCTAAGAATTCATGAAGAAAGAAAAAATTTAGTTATGTTATGAGTGTCTCATTCTTCTCAACAACCACTTCATTCTTCTCATAGTCTTCTTAAACTTTAGTTACAGCTCCAACTTCATTCTTCTCATTCTTATCAACAAAAACTTCATTCTTCTCAACAAGCACAAGGTCCTCTTTAGCTTCAATTTCTAAATCTAGTCTTGATTCAAGCTCCATGGTTTTTAATTGCAAGGCTTCAATTTGCTTGTCTATACTCTCTTGGAATATCTCTTCTTGAGGATGGTCAATGACTTCATAAGGATAAGGAGCATAATTAGGCTGATAAGGAAGAAAAGAGGGCTCTTGAAACATCTAATCCAAATCACTTTATTATCTTTCCCAAATCTCCATCTTCTCCAATACAAATCTACACAACTCACCCCTCTTTAATGGATCATTAGAGGAGGTATATGTATCTTTAAAAATACAAAACACTTCCTCATATTGAGAAGTTAAACAAACCCTTCTTACATAGGCTATTATCTTGTTCTACATCTCATCCATTCCATCTTGATAAGCTTGGGAAAATAGTGGAGGAGGGGGGAGGATAACATGATTGAGGATAAGGTTATTCATATGTATTATCATAGCCACATGGGGGAGGTGTATGTTGATAATAGGATTTATATGACTCATAAGGAGGATAAGGGTGATACTCTTGAAAGTAATGAGGGTAACAAGCTTGATAAGACTATTGAGGCATATAGTTGGAGTCAAGTGAGGGGAAAGTGGGACAATCATAAGACTGATATGAATCATCATACTACTAGTATTTCTCATTATATAATTGATAAGTCTCATTATAGGGTTGATAGGGAATAATATAGGCTTGATATGCCTCATCAATTTGATGTTGGAACACAACTAGTTACTGAGGGGGGGTGAATTAGTATATTAACTAAAACTAGTCCTTTAATTACTTTTAATGTAGATTAAAATATATATATGGATAAAATAAAATATGTAGAGATCACATAAACTCAAATACACATGGCACCATATTTATACGTGGAAAACCCAAAGGGAAAAACCATAGTGAGAATAACTGCTAGAATCTACTTTTCTAATCTAGCCTCATAGTTCAAAGCCTCACTAGAAAACCTCACTAGTTACAATGTTTAAGGACACCAATCCTAAGGATACACCAATCCCCTGATTTATGAGTTTTAACTCTAAAGAAGCACCCACTCCCTAATCTAAGCACCTACTTAGCTTATCTGATGGCACCAACCTATCAGACTCTTCTATGGAGCTACAACTCCAATTTACAAATTAGATTCACACATGAATCCAAATCTCTATTCTTTGTTATAGGTCTAATCTACAACTGATCATACTATGTACATTCTCTTTATGCCTTTCTTCCTCTCTTCTCTTCTTTATTCCACTGGTCCTATGTTTGGATATGTCTCTATTAGACACACTTCATTGGCTTCACCAACCACTTTTTTCCCCCTCTGGTTATGTCTTTATGATTTTTTATTTGACACACTTTGAATAGTTCCAGCATCATCTACTTGTGTCATATATGTCATATATATAAGAAATGGATCTAGGGTTCCATATCTTTTATGTGTTCACACTTGGACTGCAACACATCATACTAATTCTAGACTCTAATTTATTATGGCTTGGACTGTAAGCCCACGTCTTGATTTCATGCATCACGATGTAATTGCCGGTCTCTTTACTATCTATAGCATTTGTTAGACTCAAGTTTTAATGCATATGATCTTTAATGTAGATTTGATCAGTTAGATCGATCAATCTCATTGTCTATGTCAAGATATATATCTTATACACAAGTTCTTGCATGTTACTCCACTTGACCATTAGAATTTAAACAGTTTAAACACTAGCCTTTGATATCTTTCTTCGTATCATCTCCAAGCTCTCTTGATCCATTGGATCTCTATACATTGTTGAACTTTAATGTTTCACTCTTTAAAATGTGTTTGTCAATCTTTAGATCCTATCTCTCATGTGTCATTATATCTTTGAACTTGCAAAAACTTTACCTTAACTTGGTCATTAAACTTTGACCTCATCTCGTTGCTTCCTATATCTTTGGATCACTTTCAATCTGTTGATCTTCTCGAACATGCTTGGTTTTTAAATTTCCACTATGTTGATAAACATCAATCACTTTATTCCATCTGAGTCCACTTACTCCATTAGATATCCTTTATATGATAATCTACTAATCGTCAGATCTCATAACAAGCTTAATCTTTATATCTATCAAACCCTTGAGGATATGATACTTGGTGTAAGCACGTGCCTTCTGTACATAGCTATCAGTTCCCACTATTGATACATTTGGCATCCTTGCATTGCTTGTTGACCTTTTGACTTTAAATTTCACCATATATTAACTATCCAAACTCCATGATTGTGACACTTATCACTTGCGCATTAACTCGGAGGTCCTTTTGACAATTTAACTTCATCGCACTCAGTTGGATCATCTACGTATGATAAATTGATAGCCATTGATCAAACTAGGACATATGTTAAGTCTTAGACTTAGGAAAATATAAATTCCTTTGATCATTACTCATAGCTGGTAATTGTTAGGTTAAGGGGCCAGTTTCTTAATGATGATATGGACTTAAGTTACCAGTTCTCGGCTATACCAAGTCAATAGTAAAATATAGATTTTCTTGTTGTTGCCATGGCTAAATCTTTAGCATTTTACTGTGAAACCCTATAATGTCTGAGAGCTAAATAAATCAATTATGAGCTCATTCCTTCTCAATTAAACTTGCAGTCCATATGTTCAAGATGCTCATGAAGAAACTCATAATGGATCTTATATCTATTTGACTTTAAACATACATAAATGGTCTTTGTAAAATCATGACAACTTTGCATAGTGTAATTGTGAAACATGTTCTTCTCTCCATCAATACTACCTAATGCTTTTGACATCAATGATATCCATAGTGTCCCTTTTGACATCAATGACAATCATATTGCCAACAATCTCCCCCTTTGGCATTGATGGAAAACTAAATGTTATGATGCAAACTTAATGTTATGATCTTCTAATAATTTGATCCTTCTCTAAAATTTCTTTCATTGGCTTCTGATGAGTATGAACTAAAGTTGTTCATACCAAATTTGTTCCCCCTTAGGCAATGACATATTTTCCTAAACTCATCTTGGACACTTGCTCTGCTCTTCCAAACTTTTTAAAGAGAGCATTTGCACTTTTTTTCCAAAATTTTACAAAGAGCATTTGCCCTTATTCTCCCCCTTTGACATTAATGGAAAAGGGACTCCTCACTGTTTGTCCAAAGTGTTCTCCCCCTTTATTAGATAAAGGAGTTTGTCTAAGAACCTACAACTTTCAACTCATTAGTAATTTTCATAAGTATACATACTTGAGTTGACTTTTCTCTCTTCTTCTAGGGATTAACAAATCTTCTATAAGACTCCCCCTGGACTCATGCACTATCACTAGTGATTTAGTGATGTGGTGTAGGAGACACCACTCCTAAATTATATCTCAGATATTCAAATTATTCCTTGGGAAGAGGTTTGGTAAATATGTATGCGATCTAGTCCTTGGCTGGCACATATTCCATTGTGACCTCTTGATCTTCAACCCTCTCTCTTAAGAAGTGGTTCTTGATTGATATGTGCTTGGTTCTAGAATGCATCACTGGATTCTTTGATATATTTATTGCACTTGAATTATCAAAAAGATTAAAAATTGGTGACTTGTACTGAACCTTGATTTCCTTGAGTGTTTACATTATCCATAGGACTTGAGTGCAACATGTCACTACTGCTACATACTCTGCTTCTGATGTAGAAAGAGTAACTGGATATTGATTTTTGCTCAACCATAAAATAAGTCTATTTTCAATTAAAAAATGCAACACCACTAGTGATTCTTCTATCATCCACACTTCTTTCCCAATCAACATATATATAGGCTATCAAAGTGAAATATTCACTTATAGGGAACCATAGGCCATAGTCAATTGTGTTTTTTATGTATCAAAAGATTATTTTCACTACATTGACATGTGACTCTTTAGCAGCAGCCTAAAATATAACAACCATGCACATTGTTTACATGATATCCAGTCTTGATGCAGTTAGGTATAACAAGATACCTATCATTGATCTATACATAGTCAAATTTGCATCAAGGGAATCATCCTCTTTGGTCAACTTGCATCCAGTTATCATGGGAGTACTAACTAGTTTTCTATATTCCATTTCAAATTTATTAAGCACCTCCTTTGCATACTTGGTTTGGGATATGAATATCCCTCCATCAGATTGTGCTATTTGTAGACCAAGGAAGAAAGAAAGTTATCCTAGCATAGACATCTCAAATTCACTTTACATTTATGTAGCAAATTATTTTTACATTTTTTATTGCTACCAACAAAGATGATGTCATCTACATAAACAACAACATATGCTCACCTTCAGATTTGAAGTACAAATTGTTGTTTGCACATCCTTTGTTGAAACCTTGTTGTTGTAGGTATTGGTCCAATCTTGAATACCATGATCTAAGGGCCTAATTTAGACCATACAATTATTTCTTTAGTTTACATATATAATATTCCTGTTTAGACAACTAAAAACCTTCAAATTGTTCTATGTAGACTTCCTCTTCTAGGTTACCATTCAAGAAAGTAGACTTGACATCTATTTGGTAGACTTCAAATTTTTTATAAATGAAGAATGATATAAACATTATTATAGCTTTCAATCTAGCAACTGGAGCAAATTTTTCTTAAAAGTCTATGCCTTCAACTTGTGTATATCCCTTGCACACCAATCTTGTGTTATTCCTTATAACAGCTCCATCTTCATTTAGCTTGTTTTTGTAGACCCATTTTGGTCTTATCACATTCTTGCTTGAGGGTCTTGGAACTAATTGCCACGTTTTGTTCTTTTCTATTTGGATCAGTTCTTCCATGTCTTTTAGCCAATTCTCATCCTTGTTGGCTTCAACATAGCTCTTAGGCTCAATTTTAGACATTAGATCAAAAATTACTTACTCCATATTCATTGCAAATCTTCTCATTGTCTAAACTCATTCATTATGATGATCCTTTTGAACAAATCTTAGAGGTGCTTTTTCATTCTTTTCCTCAACATCTTCACTATCTGCTTCTTATTCAAGATCTGTCTCTTCATTACCAGTTTCTTTGTCAGGTTTAACATGTTTTATGACTTCTTCAACCTTGACATTGATGCTCTCCACTATCTTGTGTAGCCTCTTATTGTAACACAAATAAGATTTTCTTTAAGTGGAATATCCAAGAGATATTCCTTCATCACGTCTTGATTCAAAGCTTCCCAATTTGTCTTCCTTTGTTTTGATGTAACATTTGCTTCCAAACACTCTGAATTACTTAACAAAAGTAGGCTTTCCATAACATAGCTCATAGGGAGTTTTATCACTATTTACCCTTAGTTGAACTATGTCCAAGATGTATACTATTGTTTGGACTGATTCTCTCCAGTATCCATCAGGTAACTTGACCTCTTTTAAAATTGTTCTGGCCATCTCCTTGACTATCTTGTTTTTTCTTTCAATAACTCCATTTTTATATGGATTCCTTGCTATAGATTAATGTCTTTTGATCCTATGATTCTCACAATACTCTATGAATTCATTTGAGGTGATTTTTCCACCTTTGTCATATCTTAAGCATTTGATTTTTATTATAGTCTCATTTTCATTCATGGATCTAAAGATTTTGAATGTCTCAAAGGCTCAAGATTTGTCCTTCAAAAAGGTTACCCATGTCATTCTTGAGTAGTCATCTATAAATAACATGAATTAATGCTTTATTTTATATCTTCTTGTCTTGGTAGGACCACAAAGATTGGTATGAACTAATTGTAGAGGCTTTGTAGTTGTATACTCCTTTGTTTGAAATTTGATCCTTGTTTGCTTGCCTAGTTGACATTCCTTGCGAGTATTATCTATAGTTTTGGTTATCTTGGGCATGCGTTTTACACACTTATTTGAGCTCACTTTGACTAGATTATCAAAGTTGACATGACCCATTCTCCTATGCCACAACCAACTCTCATCATTTTTTCCTATCAAGAAACTATTACCATTCACTTTAACAAGATTATAGATATTGATCTCAGTCATTTTCCCTTTTGAAACTATTTTTATAGATCTCTTTAACTTATATCCTTTTCCATCAAATGTGACCTTGTATCCATTGTCACACATTTAGCTGACACTCAGTAGATTATGCTTCAATCCTTCAACATAAAGGACATCATGTGTAGGAAATTTACCATATATGTTCAAGGTTTCTTTACCTTTGATCTTTAATGTTGTGTTGTCCCCAAGCTGACAGATCCTTACTTACATTTGCTCAATTTGGTGAACTTGCTCTTATCACTAGTCATATACTTTTTGCAGCCACTATCTATAACCCACAAATTCTACTTCTTGGCATGAAGTGTAGTTTGAGCAATCATGGATTGATTTTTAACTGTCCACACATCCTTGGGTATATTATATGGCTTCTTCTTAGATAATTGTGAAACTTTGTTCACATTGAGAGGCATGCCTTTATTCTTATTCTGTACTTTTAATCTTACAAAGCTAGTTCGACAATGTTTCAAAATTATTACAATTATAACACATTACATTTGTATCTAACAAAAGAGAAAATGAATTTCTACTTAAAAAATTTATTCTCCTTGTAGATATAACTCTACAATCAATAGCCTTATGACCAAATATCATTACATCCATAAAAATATGAGGAATATCTGGTCATAACATTTATTGGTATAGCATGAGGAACTCTTCTAAGCTTTAGCTTCTTCAAGTCTCTCACTTTCATGTATCCATCTGTATTATGTACCTTTGTCTTCCTCTTTTCTTTAAGCTTCTTTTTAGGTTCTGATTTCTTCACAATTTTGTGTCCTTGCAAGCTTTCTCTTTCTTTGTTCCTGATTCTCCTTCTGCTTTGAAGTTTTCATATAGGTTAGTAGATGTACTATTTGATGAACTTTTTCCTTTCTCATAACCAAGACATGATCTCTCTTTTCAAATATTTTGAGAGTTGAACAGTTTATCAAGAATGTTTGATCCTCTTGGAAACTTCAAACTTTTATTTAGTTGATCTTTGGATTTTTCAAGATCTTTTCTCAAAGCCACTATTTATAACTCTAGCTTCATATATTCATCAGATTTAGAGTGTAGTTCATGTTTGACTACATATTATATTCTCTTAGCCTCTTCAACCTATGTCTTTAAGATAATTACCATCTGATCAGATTTCTTAAGACTTTTGGACACCTTTTTAATTTATTTTTATCTAAGCTTCTTTTACCCTGAGTTCTATTTTCTCATCTTGTTAAGGCACATATGAGCTCACATTGTAGATCCACTTCTCCTTCTTCTTATTCATCTAAGTCTTCTTTTCCTTGATCCAAAGAAGCTAATTCCATTTTTATGAATATGACTTCCTTTTCCTTAGCCATAAAAGCATAGTCATGATCATCATTGGAACTATCACTATCATCCATTGAATCACTGTCTTCTTTTATGTATAGACTTTTCTTATTCTTGAAAATTTTCTTCTTAGGACAGTAAGGCTTCACATTTTTTCTACTCTTTACTTGCTCAAAGTTATCCTTTTTATTATGAGGGCATTTAGAATCAAAATGTCCTACTTTACCACAATTAAAGAATTTGAAGGCTAACTTACCTTTGTACTTTCTAGATCCTCTCTTTAGTCTTCTAAAAAATTTAGCTTCTTCTTCATCAGTCTCCTCAAATTCAGACATAGATGTTTCTTCCTGAACTTGCTTGACTACTTTGAATGAAGCTGCTCTCTTAAAGGTGTCTATCTCTCCCATTCTCATCTAATAGGTTGTGAAGGTCCCATGTAACTCATCAATAGTGAGTTTATCTAGATCTCTTGCTTCTTCTATTGTAGAGATTTTAGAATTGTATCTTAATGGTAAAGATCTTAAAACCTTTTTGGCAATGATTGAATCTTTTATTTCTTCTCTAAGGCCTCTAATTGCATTGACTATTTCATCTACCCTGAGGAGGTAGTTTGTAATATTTTCCTCTTCATACATCTTAAAAATCTCAAAATTACCTCTGTAAGTTTTTAGTTTGGCCTACTTTATCTTGTCATCTCTTTCATAGATGCTCTTTAGTTTGTTCTAAATATCTTGAGCATTTTGACACTGTATCACTTTGACAAACTCTAAGTTTGATATCCATAAAGAATAGCATTATTTGCCTTAACATTGCTTTCATATGCCTTCTTGGCAGCTTGATCAATAGGATTTATAGCAGGGGCTATATATCCATTTACTATAGACATACATACATCAAACCCTAACAAAGATAAATATGCTTCCATTCTTATGCTCTAAAATGCATAGTTTGATCCATCAAAGAGAGGTGATTTGTTTGATGAATATCCTTCTTGACTATCCATTATGTTCACTATTCCAAGATCTACCCGAGTTGATTAAGCTTATTTTAAGGAACCTTAGGCTTTGATACTAATTTTTGGAACATAATTAGATACTAAGAGGGGGGATGAAATAATATATTAACTAAAACTAGTACTTTAAGTAATTTTAATTAAGATTAAAATATATATGTGGATCAAATAAAAAATGTAGAGATCACATAAAATCGAATACACATGACACCAAATTTATACATGGAAAACACACAGGAAAAAACCATGGTGAGAATAGCTACTAGAATCTATTGTTCTAATCTAGCCTCACCATCAAACTGCACTGGTAAACCTCACTGGTTATAATGTTTAAAGACACCAATCCTAAGGAGACACCAATCCCTTGATTTAAGAGCTTCAACTCTAAGGAAGCACCCACTCCCTAATCTAAGCACCTACTCAATTTATCTGATGACACCAACCTATCAGACTCTTATATGGAGCTATAACTCCAATTTATAAATTAGATTCATACATGAATCCAAATCTTTGTTATTTTTTTTAGGTCTAATCTGTAACTAATCATACTTTACAAATTCTCTTTGTGCCTTTCTTCCTCTCTACTCTTCTCTATACCACTAGTCCTATGTCTATATTTGACATACTTCATTGGCTTCACCAACTACTCTACTCTTCTTTGCCCCCTTTGGTTCTATGTCTTTATGATTTTATATTAACACACTTCAAATAACTCCAAAATCATCTACGTGTGTCCTATATTTCATATATATAAGCAATGGATCTAGGGTTCCATATCTTTTATGTGTTCACACTCGAACTGCAACACATCATGTCAATTTTGGACTCTAATTCATTATGACTTGGATTGTAATTTTTATCACATCTTGATTCCATGCATCATGCTATAATTATAGGTATCTTTACTATCTATAACATTTGTTAGACTCAAGTTTTTATGCATAGGATCTTTAATGTAGATTTGATCGATTAGATCAATTAATCTTGTTGTTTGTATCCAGATATAGAGCTTATATGTAAGTTCTTACATGTTCCTCTACTTGATCATTGAAATTTAAACACTTTAAATATTGTCATTTGATCTCTTTCTTTGTGTCATCTCTAAGCTATTTTGCTATGTCAGATATCTATACACTGTTGAATTTTAATGTTTTACTCTTTAAAATTTATCCATCAATCTCCAGATCCTATCTCTCATGTGTCATTAGATCTTTGAACTTGCATGAAATTTACCTTGACTTGGTCATTAAACTTCAACACTTTGACCTCATCTCATTGCTTCCTATATCTTTAGATCGCTTTCACTTCATCGATCTTCTTGAACATGTTTGGTTTTTAACTTACTACTGTGTCGATAAACATTGATCACTTTGTTCCATCTGATTCTACTTGCTCCATTAGATATCCTTTATATGATCATCTGTTAACCATCATATCCCCTAACAAGCTCAATATTTATATATGTCCAAACCTTGATGATATAACACTTGGCATAAGTGCATGCCTTCTTTACATAGTTATAAATTCATGTTATTAAGACATTTGGCATCTTCACATTGCTTATTGACTTTTTGACTTTAAACCATATCATAGATTAATTGTCCAGGCTTTATGATTGTGACACTTATCAAATATGTGTTAACTCATAGGCCTTTTTGATAATTTGACTTCATCGGACTCTATTGGATCCTCTGTATATGATAAAGTGATAGCTTTTGATCAAGATAGGACATATATTAAGTCTTAGACTTAAGAAAATATAAAGTCCTTTGATCATTGATCGAAGCCAGTAATTGCTAGGTCAAGGGGTCAAATTTTTAATGATGATATGGACTTAAGTTGTAACTTAAGTTATTGGTTCTCATCTATACCAAGTCAACATTAACATAGAACTTTTATTATTGATGCCATGGCTAAACCCTTAGGATTTTACTATGAAACAATATAATGTCTGAGAGCAAAATAAATCAATTATGTGTTCATTCCTTCTCAATTGAACCTATAATCCATATATTCAAGATGCTCATGAAAAAAATCATAACAGATCATCTATTTATTTGAATTTAAACATCCATTAATGGTATTTGTAAAAGCATGACAACTTTACACAGTGCAACTGTGAAACATGTTGCTCTCTTCATCAACATTGCCTAATCCTTTTGACATCAATGACATTTATAGTGTCCTTTTTGACATCAATGACAACCATATTTCCAACATTTGAATGACATTTAAATCTAATTCAAACTCAACCATAAAAACCTCATCAAGATAGTGAATTTAAGATACAACTTACTTTAAACAAGTACTTGGGCTACTAGAACCAGTCGATTGAGCTCAGAGTCATCATTGATTTTTTGAATGCCTCCAAAGGTTGATATGTAAAATGATGACACCAAAAATTCTTAAACCATTTCATAACATGTCCCATCAGGAGTGTCATAAATTTTATCACCCAAATTTTCACCCTTGGAATATTGTTCAAGGCTTTTAAATTTGGGGTAACATAGAGATAATCCTAGGCTATGGGTGGCCTAATAGGTGGATTGAATCTCTAGGTTATAGGGCTAGCTCCCCTTGATGTATCACTTAGGCTCATTCACTAATATATCAACTTGTTATGAAAATGTAGATAAACGTACTTTAATGGAGGTGATGCACCAAAGCAATTGGCCACTACCAACTAGTTGTATTTGTACATCAACCATGAGACTAACCTGAACACACACTACTCCTAATCTACCTCTCTACATCAACACTTCAATATGGAAGTTGTGATTGGTGTTTAGGATAGGATGAATAATAAAGAGGTCATATAATGACACTAATGAGTAGGTAATCCACTCAACCTTCACACTTCACTTGAACACTTCACATGACCTGTGAAGAAGCTTTCAAACTGCATATGGGTGTTAGAAAAGGACAACATACCAAGGAAGACCAAACAAAAAACTTGACAAGAGTAAATAGTCATACACACATACTAAATATAGTCAAAATAAGAGGTAAAACTAGTATTTTATCATGGATCAAAGGAATATAAATGGGCAAGGCTTCACCATACCCAGGTGGAAGATGAATACAAAGCCAAACAAGGCTGAATTTATAGAAAATGAGAGTAGAGAAGAGAGAGGGACATAAAAGAGAGATATTATGAGTGTCTTAGAAAGATTTATAATCAAAAATAGGTTGAATAATAGTTTCATTAGGTCTCCAAATACATCTGTTGATTCCTTGAAGATGCATACTCTTCCAAATGGTGTGAAGTTTTCTCTCTTGCTTAATACCTTTATCTTCCTCTTCAAAAATGCCCTCTTTTTGGCTTAGAAAGTGACAAGTGGAAATATTGACCATCAATTCATGTTGAAATGATCCTTACCCTTGTTCCTTACACCTTACATGAATTTATAATCTCCTCATACTAACATGATAATGACGATTACACCTCTTAGGTGTCTTGAAGCCAATTGGACTTCACTAGCATTTCCTTGCCTAAATGGATTAGATATTGGTTGTGTTCTCATGAGTGAAATATATCTCCATTTAAGTATTCTCTTAGTCATAATAAATTTGAATTAACCCATTTGGATCCATAAAACACTCCCAAATATCTCATTTTGCACCTAAAGCTTGCATTTTTCTTCAATTCCTTGTAGCCCTAAAAACACATAAAGCTCCTTATGTAGGACAATGTATGGATGATATTGGAAAAATAATCATGGATTTGAGTACCCAATATTCCCTTATAGTTTTTAACCAAATTTCATGACTTGAAAGCAATTTCAAGTACACTTATTCACCCTTTTCTCTCTCTAATTATGCCTCTATGGCTAAAAACCAAGTTTTAGCTCAAATGACCTCCCACACATTTGAAAATAAAAATAAACATTTGATTCACTTTTAATACCTCCCAACCATGTTCTATGCCAAATTTAAGGACCTAATACTCAGTATGGATGTGTGAACCATGAAATGGCTAAAACCCTAGCCAAGGTGCTTGTGCATGCTTAAGAGAAATTTGAAGTGGTTTTTCAATACATTTGTAGTTTATAATGCTTATAAATGGTTTATTGAGGCCTAAAAAATCATCATACAACTCAACCTACTGAGGAGAGGCTCTCTATTTATACTTTTAGGTCTGTAGATAGGCTTCTTGACCTGCAAAATAGTGCATTTCTCACCTTGTGACCCCACTTGATGACTTGAAGAGATAATATATTACTTTGAGAGATTTTAAAATTTGTGTGGATGTTTATGGAACCTATTACCAATATTTTTATGCCTTTATACTTGGTTTAGAGACCATTCCTTACCCTATAACTTCAAAAATAGGCCTACAACCATGTATTTATATCAATTATGTACAATGTACTTTACACATGTGCAAAGACAATCAATCCACCAGGTGTTAAAAGGAAATATAGAGGTCATATAAATGTTTCTAGGGCCATTCATGAGAATTATAATTCATAATAAGGAATTATTCAGTCCTCGATCTCTAAGAGGGGGCTTTGGAGGGTTTGAAGTGCCCTAACATCTTAACGATGATTCATAAATCACAAGTCATGGATGGAAGACTCAATGCCCCAAGTTTATAGTGTATATAACCCTCTATCTCTCCATAATAACTCCTTATACCATGCATCTTCTCCTGGGATATCCAAGCAAAAGTTAGTGCTTCTCAAGTGGCTGAGTATGCATTTGTGAGCTCAAGAGGGAGAATCTTGTGAGAGAAAGGAGTATAAGTGCTTACTTTTGGTTAGATACACCTCAATGAGGTCTAAACCATATCATTTAATATGATCAAATGGTCTCCTGAGAGATTTGGATCTTTAAATCATTGGGGACTGCCTTAAGCCCTATACAAGGGTTTGTATATAGTCTTTTTCAACTGAACCTAACATGCTATGACCTTAACCTTTAGCATGTTTAAGGATATGTGTGGCTAACGTGTGGCTTACATGCCTCTTTTATATTCTTATTACACTTATCTATGTTCTTAGTTAGGTTATCTTATGGAATAACCATGGCTAAGTATACTATATATAGGAGGTAGTGGTTAGTCTTTGATCATCATATTAAGTATTTTGCTCTTATTACATTATTGTGGAAGTTGCCCCCTCGAAGTGGCTTTACTATATTATCCATTATTTTTCTCTTTTATCAATTATTATTGTGTGATCTCTCATATTTTCTTATTCTATGTGATATATAATTATTATGTGTAAACATCTAAGTAATTCCATTACAAGTGGTATCAAAGCTTTGATTTGGGCAAGTTTTCTACCACATTTTTTTGGATTTGGTGAGGAATGACTTTCGCAAGCAGAAGGAGCAAAAAAACATAACTTGTAATCCAGGAAGAATTAATTTTTTTCGTCAGTGTAGTATTGTTCAAAATGCTTTTTTGAAAAAAAATATTAAAAAAAAAGTATGGAAAAAAATTTCCCTTTGCATATTTGCAATTGTTAGATTCAGCTTGACAAAATGATTGCAACAATATATTCTACCAATACACCTTTTTGGTTTCAAAATTTCTCACCCTAGTGCATAAAATCAATCTTAGATTCATCTTAACGAGGTAATCATAATAATACCATCTCCTTGTACACTTTTTTGGGGTGAAAACCCTCCTAGGGTTTGTGTATGGTAGGTCCTACTACTTGGGGAAAAAAGGGGGGCAATATACTCCTAAGACTCCTAGGGAAAACATGGAATTTGTAATTTCAAATATGATGATTTCTCAACATTAGGCTGACATAAAGGCTTGGTATGGCAAGATGACTTTGCTACAGTTCAAACTAATGTTTTAGAGATGCACATAGAGATTAATGGGGTGCACACTCAATTGCATCATATCACTACACAATTGGCTACCATTTCATCTTAGTTACATCCAAACAACCCACCACTTCATCATTCAAGTCTTCCTCTCAACACTAATATCTCCAATAATAGTGTGAAACTGATGTTGCCAAAATTGGGCATGCATAACTTTTATGGTAAGGATCCTCTCACTTGGATTACCCAAATTAAGAATTTATTTGATCTACACCAAACTCCTAGTTCTCAGAAGGTGATAGTGGCATCTCTATATCTATAACCTAAGCAATTCATTTGGTTTTGTTAGTTGTGTGCTCAAAATAAAAATAATGGTGATCCTATTACATGGTCTATTTTTATCGATGAGTTGTTGGCTCATTATCAAAATAATGTCTCTGAGAACTACTTTGGTCAATTAGCCAAACTACATCAAATAAGAACTATGAAAGATTATATTCATCAATTTTAGAATCTATCTTTATAGGTGGAAGACATCATTAAGGTAAATTTAACTAATCTTTTTATAGGTGTACTCAAATATAGCATCCAATTGGAGGTTCAGATGTTTAATCCATCATCTATATCAAAATTTATCCCAAGGGCATGCATGGTAGAATAAAAATAGATGGTCAAATGAAAAATTTTCACTACTGGTCGTGATCACACCTTTCCAACACCATCCTTTCCTCAACCCACCAGATTGACACCTCAAAAAATTGAAGATAATCGAGCCAAAGGGTTGTGTTATGGTTGTTATAGCAAATGGAGTAAAGGACATCATTATGCTGAAAAGAAACTATTTTACATCGAAGGTGCCAATGAGGATGCAGATGAGGAGGAGGCAATTGGTAAAGATGTAGAAGGACCTAAGGAGGAATCTGAAGCCTCTTAGCCTACTATTTATTATCATGCCCTTCAAAGAATTATTACTCCCCAAACTCTTAAGGTGGTGGGTTTCCTTAATAAATAGGTCACTGTATTGATTGATTCTAGGAGCACACATAACTTCATCAATAGTAAGTTGGCTACTCATTTGAATTGTTTCATTTATCCCACTCTAGAATTTCAAGTCATGATTGTATATGGTGGTATTATCATCTATTCAAGTAAATTCCATAGTATTGATCTATCCATCGGAGACTAATTATTATATTCTCCTATGTTTGCTATTCCCATGAGTGGAACTGACATTATTTTGGGAGTACAGTGTCTCACCACTTTACATACTATTGAGATGAATTTATAGAAATTATTCTTGTACTTTCATTCTTAGGGAAGTACATTTGAACTAAGGGGATTGAGGGCTAAATCTCCACAACTTGTTACCTCCCATAAAATGACTAAGATTCTTCAAAAGGGTGCTAAAGGGTTTATGGCTTGCTTGTTTCCCATTGAAGTCTAACCAAATCAACCATCTACACCTCCTGATCTATAAGTGATTGACACCCATTATATTATTTTTGGTGACATGCCAAAAGGACTTCCACCTAGATGCACACATGATCATGCCATCAAACTTATTCTTAGTAGTACACCACCCAACATTAGGCCATATAGGTATCCCTACACCTAGAAAAATGAAATTGAAAAGATGGTACAAGAGATGTTGGATGCAAGAATCATTCACCGTAACCAAAGTGAATATTATTTACCAGTTGTCATTGTGAGAAAAAAAGATGAAACTTGGAAGATGTGACCTGACTACAAAGAGATAAAAAAGTATACTATTAAAGATAAGTTTCCTATTCTTGTCATTGATTATTTGCTAAATCAATTGAATGGTGCTCTTTATTTTACCAAGTTAGATCTACATTCTGGGTCTCATCAAATTTGGATCTAGATTAAGACATACCCAAAATAGATTTCAAAACTCATGAGGGCCATTATAAGTTTATGGTCATGCCTTTTGGTCTAATAAATACACCATCCACCTTTTAGCGTTGATGAATACTATTTTTAGGCCATTTTTGAGGAAATTTGTTTTAGTTTTTTTTGATGATATCCTCATTTATAGTAAAATTTGGGAAGACCATTTGTAGCATGTGAAATAGGTACTCTCAATTCTAGAATAACATTAGATGTATGCCAAACCTTCCAAATGTACTTTTGGAGCTCATGGGGTTGAGTATTTGGGTCATATGGTTTCATAAGAAGGAGTGAAAGTGGATCTAAAAAATTCTAAGTAATGGTGGACTGGATGATTCCTAAGACACTCTAACAACTAAGGGAATTTTTGGGGCTAACTGGTTAGTATCACAGTTTTGTCAAAAATTATGGTAGCATTTCAGCCCCACTCACCTGTTTTTTGAAGAAAGACTCCTTCTAGTGGACTGATATAGTTACCAAGGCATTTGAATAATTGAAATTGGCTATGTGCCCCACTCCAATGTTGGCCACTCCTAATTTTTCTAAGACTTTTGTGGTTGAATGTGATACATCTAGATATGGTATGGGTATTGTACTCATGTAAGAAGGTAGACCACTTACATTTGAAAGTTTCCAACTGAAGGGTAAAAATGAGCTTGAGCCCATCTATGAGAAGTAAATGATGTCCATTCTACATGTAGTCAAACAATGAAGACCTTATTTGATGGGTCATCACTTTCAGGGAAAGACTAATCATGAGAGTCTCAAATATTTTTTGGAACAATGGCTATCATCAAAAGAAAAAAGAAATGGGTAAATAAGATGTTAGGTTATGATTTTGAAATAATCTACAAGAAAGTAATGAAAATGTGGTGGTAAATGCACTATCTAGGAAGGATGAATCAGTTGAGGCTTTACTATTGTCCATGACCATTTGGTAGGTAGATTGGTGAGATAAAACAAGATCAGAATGGAAAAATGACAATGTTACCCATGATTTGATTCAGAATCTTTAGCAAGATTTGAGTGGATTTGAAAAATTCACATGGAAGGGTAATGCATTATGGTATAAAGGCAGATTATACCTATGTAAGAATTCTCTTCTCAAACAAAAAACCCTTCAAGAACTTCGTGCAACTCCATTCGAGGGTCATTCACAATTTTTGAAAACCTATCATAAAATCAAGCAAGATTTTTTTGGGAAGGACTCAATGGGGATGTCCAAAAATATGTGGCTAAATGTATGATATGTCAATAAAATAAAGGTGAAACAATCAAAACCCTAAGTCTTTTTCAACCTTTATCCACCCCTAGCCCACATTGGGAAGAGGTGTCTATGGATTTCATTATAAGGTTATCAAGATCTAATGGTCAAAATGTTATCATGGTTGTTATGGATCATCTCACTAAGTATGCTCATTTTTATTCTTTATCATAGCCATTTGTTGCTAGTACAATCACTTATCCTTTTCTCAATATAATTCAAAAACTGCATGGTACTCCTAAGATCATTGTCAATGATAGAGATCCCATTTTCACTAGTAATTTTTGGACTAAATTATTTGTATGTTTCAGCACCAAGCTGGCTCATAACTCATCCTACCATCCTCAATCAGATGGACAAACTAAGCTAGTTAACAAATGTCTAGAAGGATATATCTATTTTTTAATTTTTTTGATAAAAAAGATAAATGGGTTCATTGGTTGCCACTTGTTGAATGGTGGTATAATACTTATATTCATAGTTATTCTAAAATGTCTCCCTTTATAGCCTTGTATGGATACCACCCTCCATCCATCACTTCAACCTTGAAGGTCTATCCTAAGGTTTGTGTAGTTGAGGGACATATTAACCATCAATAGGAGGTTGCTGCAAGTTTGCATGAAAATTTAACCATGGCCCACAATTGTATGAAGCAATAGGCAAATCAACACAGGAGTGAGAGGTATTTTAACATTGGTGATTGTGTATTTATTCACTTACAACCATATAAGTAGATGTCCTTGAAGCAATATAAAAAGATAACAAGTTGTCCCCTAAGTATTATGGGTCTTATTATATCTTGCATAAAATTAGTAGTGTGACCTACAAGTTAGAGTTTCCTTCATCCACTCATATAGATCCAGTATTTCATGTATCATGACTGAAGAAAGTCATTAGACATAGAGTTGTTACTCAAAATGAGTTACCAAAATTAGATGAGGAAGGGAGAGTTATTCTTGATCCTAAGATGATATTTCAAATGCACACTAAGTAGTTATGGTATAGAGTGATTAAGGAGTACCTGATAAAATGAAATAATCTACAATGTGAAGATTCCACTTGGGGGTGAATCTTTTGTGCAGAAACATCCAAATTTGATTCAATGTTGAGGTCAACATTATTTTGAAGGGGAGGGGAATGTTATGCCCTTAACCTTTGGCATGTCTTAGGATATGTGTGGATGACTTGTGACTTACATACCTCTTTTATATTCTTGTTACATTTGTCTATGTTCTTATTTAGATTGGACTATGGAATAACCATGGCTAAGTAGAGTATATGTAGGAGGTATTGGTTAGTCTTTGATCATCATATTAAGTATTTTGATTTTATTAAATTGTTGTGGAGTTTTCCATCTCAAAGTGGATCTATTATATTATCCATTATTCTACTTTGTTGTCAATTATTTTTGTGTGATCTCTCATCTTTTCTTATTCTATGTGATATATAATTATTATGTGCAAACATCTAAGTAATTTCATTACATAACATGTGTCTTATCACATTTTCACTTCCTTTCAGTGGTTCCAAGCATTGTGAAAAATCCTACTAGGATTCTTAAATATTATCATGATCATAATGAACCCAATCTCAAGGTAAAAGTTTCATATTTCTTCACCATCTGAGGTCAAACCTGTAGGAGTTGATTAGGCCTGAACATTCTTCAAGGGATCTTTATCATTTTGATGGTCTTACTTTCTTCATTGGCACTTAGGAGATATTCTCACCATTCACATTTATACTCCTTCACCATTCTCTCAACTTCCAAACCTTCATGACCTTTATTCCTTAGCTTAAAGACTAAAATCGCATACTATTCTCATGTTCTCAGTGGTAGATTTGTAGCTCTTTTTCAGTCTTGTATGTGTATGTTGAAGGTTTTTATGGATTTGGGAATCAAGATTGATTTGTTTGAGTTAAAAATTGAGTCTCCAACTCATTATTATCCATGCATTATTTTCCCATTCTTTTCTACATTTCATTTAGCTTCTAAAACATCAATTTTAATGCAAAAGTTGTTGCATTTTACATGAAAAGGAGACCTATAGGTCTGTAGACCTATAGGTCTATCTTATTTTAATTTTAGGATAATGTATTATGCATTTAAGGCCATGTTATCATTGAGAAAAAAATCCAGTGTTATAAAACCTATTCATGAGACCATCACCTTCAAACCACATTGACAATGCAACACTTGTCACCATTTTGCCTCACCTCTTTATAGGCAAGGTTACAACATAGTAAATTTACTTTGATAGATTGGTGATGTGAGGATCAAATTTATGGAGTTATTTTGGATGTTTTTTTAATCATTTTAATCCATGTAAAACCAATTTCCAATATTGGTTTTCTTTGGGATTTAAACAAATGGTCATGTTAATCTCTCAAGTTGGCCTATAGGTCTTTATGGGCCAAAATCTTCCCTTTTCTTAGCATTGGAAATGTATAAAAAATTATGAATGTATTATTAAAGTATTCATCACCTTTTAATCACCTCTATATTTCCATCCATTCATAATAAATAAATCTTTCTTCAAAATTCTACACAGAGGCCTATGTGCGAAAGGTTGGCTCCTTGATTGTAGGTATGCATTAGATGTTTGAGGTTTTCATTTTGGAGATATACTTTTTATTGATCATCTCCACCTTTATATAATTTATCCATTATTTCATTACCTTTATTATGAGTTTAGGACCCTCATATCACTCTGAAAATGCAAGACAAGGCCTTTTGAAACCATATTTGTGTAGGCAACCTACACATAGTCCTCAAGCCTTGAAAACACTATATATTGCTTGGAGAAAATGGTATTAGAATGAGCATGGAGAATCATTTATGGGTATTTATATTTTTATGTGGAATTAAAACATGATATAGTATCTTTATCAACATGCCTCTATCTATTAAGAACTTTATAAAACATCAAGAAACCATGATCAACAACCTGCAAAACTATCTTATGGAGATATTTTACTCATTTTCCAATGCCACATGTGCCAATCTTGGTGAATTAAAGTGAGATGGTTTTTTATATCCTCACATACTTTTAAAAATGTTCCTCATGCTTCTAACTAGTCTCAAACTATCATTTTAAAGAGGAGCTTGAGCCTATGGGGTTTATGCAAGGTTTAATACCACCCTGCCTTATTAATGATCATTCATAAAGGAGGGGACACTAATATGATGATTATGGCATTAATTTTAATTTTATTATGATCCCATCCTCTGGTAAAAATCCTATGTCCCAACTCTCATTGTGTTATATGAAATGAACATGTGAAAACTACCTTTGTGAGCTTGTCAAGGGAGCAATGGGAGAGAGAGAGTTTTTTGGCATTTTCTAGTCCTAAACCTACATTAAAATCATGTATTTGAGTTTTATAATGTGAATACACACTCTTGAACTATTTTCACCTAAAAGTGAGTCTTTTTGGTCTGTATAAGTGCTTAAAGCTGCCTTTTTTAGAGGTTAAACTTGTAAAACTGATATGATCTAAAATGCCTAACATATATAGGAGTTAGATACTCCTTTACAAGCTTGGATAAATTTTATCTGTGTATTTCATCTTTTCTATATTTGACACATAGGATTTGGTTATATATACTTTTCTCCTCAATTTCACTTACCTTACACTTTACAAATTAACCTTAATTTCTCCAAACATATATGAAATGTTTATTCAAGGTGATTAAGGGGGTAAGATGACTTGAGGGAAAACTTAATAACCTTTGACATCATTAAGATCCACTTTCCTCACACCATGTGATGACTAGACTATCATAAGACTAAAACAAGCCATTGCCTTAATTTTATCAAAATAACCTTTAAATATGCTAATAAGACCTCAAAAGACCATTTTAAGACCTCACAAACCATAAAAGTGGTCATGAACAAGGTTGATAAGACATGAAAAGAAAGTTTTTGTTATATGGGTTGACCTTTTGACCTTGGGGGTAAGAAATGGTCAACTTTGACTTTAGAAATTTGACCTTAGTTATCTTCAAAAAGTTGACTTTAGTTGACTTCAAAAAGTTTGGATTTGAAATTAAGATTAACTTGAAAATGAATTTGAATTGACATTGTAAATTGGTTTAAATTTAAATTGATTAGGATTTGAATGAGAAATGGATTTTGGTTCACATCAACTTAATTTATAATTATTTTAAAATGGACAACCTAATGGTATAATGCAGACAAAGTACTATACCAATTGGACATTGTAACATTTTAGAATAAATCAAATATAGCCTAAATTTTGGGCAAAGTAATGTCTTACTATGTGAGTTAGCAATGAAAATGTTTTGGACTTGGTAATTTTGAATTTGTTTGATATGTAAGGTGTTTCACACAACATGAGTATAAGATGACAAATAATCAACAACACACACTCAAAACAAACACTATATTTAGTGGAATAACACATGTGTAACGTAATTCTAGTCCATGTGAATATTTTACTTGAATTGGTGACATATTAGTTTCACCTAACCCTCACTTCAAATGATATGTCATGAAATATTGGGGGAGATTAGTTTCCCTCGCACTACAAGTTATCTGTGGCCAAATGTCTTAATCTAAAATTTTGACATGGCTTTTATAAATGGTCCCTGATATATTTTACAATACATGGGGTTTAAATTTTTCAAATAAGAGTAAATAATAGGTAATTTTCAAGAGGTTTTAGTCTCTTTGTGTGCACTTCAGCCGTAAAGGTGTCAGTGAAGTGATATCGATAATTTAGACTCTAAGAATGAGGTCTAATAACATAGCATTAGGGTTAAACCCCTCATTGTCGTAGAAATATTTATGGATAATTTTGTTATGATCTTAACAATAACAACCCTTAATTTATACACCCTATCAAATGCACAAGGTTTGTACATATGCTAGGAGAAGAAACCCTAGGCATCATGCCCTAAGAACTCATGAGAAGGAGATGAAATCCACCCCATGTAGTCAATAAAGAAGAAAATAGGACAACAATAATCTATGTTTTTTTGTCACCCAATCTACCTAAAGGGAGCAAGGGGGAGCATATGCACAAGAGATTATTTATAAGCAAACAAGTGAAGCAAACATGTAAGTAAAATGAGAAAGAAATCAAATTTTCTTAGACCACCAAATATAAGTGTTATTTCTTAGATTAAGCATTAAATTGAAATGTGAGTTTGAGAAATAGGTTTAGTTTGGTAAAAAAATAAAATTATTTGGATACTGTAACCTATAGGAAGCAAGTTATGAGTCTAAAATGTGGGATTTGATAAGTGTGTGAAGTTTAAAATTTAACTATTTAGCTCATAGGAAAAATACACAGTGCAATCCTGTCATTTAGTGGGGTGATCCCACTACTTAGCAGTGTGATTCTATTGATTAGCACGGTGATATCACCAATTTTTAGGATGATATCATTGATTTACAGGGTATTACCACCAATATCATACATGACAAAAAGTAAAAAACCATAATGTTATCTTGGTGATCCCATCAATTTACAGGATGATCTAATCAATTTACAAGTCATTGTCATTGTTAGGATTTTTGATCTCATTATTTGATAGTTTAAATGTAGCTAAGTGATCCTGCCATTCTATAGTGATATCTTGTTGATACTCAAATAATTCTCACCATTTTCATGAAAACAGTTAGAGATAAAAACTAGTGAAAGAGCGATATCACTATTACACATGTTGATACTGTTGATTACAATGAGCGATCCCACTGAAATGTAGATCATTCCTACCAATTTATTAGAAATGGAAACATAGAAAAATAGTGGAAATAACCAATAAAAAAAGGTCAAAAATGGTATTTTTAAAATTTATAAGGTGATTGAATGTTCTCAAGAGGATTGTGGGGTGTGTTGGTGTAACTGGGCATGCCAAATGTAGATCATGAGTACAAGAGAGGTCAATTCATTATTAGTAATTCAAAACTTAAAAATGATAAACATGACATCTCAATCATTATCCCTTAGAAGGGAAAGGTCTAGGAATGCAAACAAAATGGAAAGACATAAACTAAAATATCTACCTTTTAAATGGATTTGTTCTCCAAGCTAGATTATAAGCATGTTTGTGCCTAAATTGTAGACCTAAGAGTCTTTATCAATGTTGCTTGTTCATTTTGATAGCATCTTCTTTTGTCTACAAATGGTTTTATTTGATTGAAGTGAGATATTGTTCAATGTCTTTCTATATTTATGCATAGTAATTAAATACCTAAAATCCTGCTTAGAATGTCAGATGGGCCTTGTATTTATAGATTAACTAGATTGATTGTAGTCATTGGATCAAGATCAAGATGAGTGTTGGAGAATTAATTCAATTTGTCTATTAAATGTCATTAATATTTAGGGTTTGGGTCTACATTTATTAGGCATGGGTTCAAAAATTTTGATATTTATTGCATTTATGTTGATGTTTGACAACTTATGATGTCATAATTTAGAGATTTTTTGAATATTTAAATATTACATAATTAGAAATTAACCAATTTCTATGGATTTTATGTTTAGACATTTGATTTGATAAGCCAATTAATCTATATTAGCTTCCATGTGAATTATGTAATATCAAAATTTGACTATTTGTTCTAATTAATTACCCTAAACATTGCTTATAAAATAATAATTTGGCTTATAGTGAATTACATAAAGTTGATAGTTGGTTTTGGTGCATTTCCCTAATCAGGGATGCCTAGTGTGTTTTAGAATATGCATGTCAAGTGTGCAAGAAAATTTAGGTGTTTCAATGATTTTTGCATTATTTCAAAAAATTGATTCTAATTTCAAATTTGACACAAAAGTGATGAGAATTGAGTGTCTCCATCAACCAACATATGCATATCATACTAGTTCTTGTATACATGTGTTAGTAAAATGTGTTGTATCATAGCATATATAACACAATGTGTAAGATGTAAGCATTAGTATATACATGTGTAAGCATTAGTGTATAAATGCAACATGATAATTTAAATTTATCATAAAATAATGTAAGTTATATCAATCATGATTGATGTGGCAGATGCCCCTAATGTAGTGTGTCACACGTGTGGAGGAAAGGTCAAACATTTGTATGTTCATGTGTCATGGGCCTATTGTATGCATGTATCACATTTAAATACCCACGAAACATGTGTATATATAAATTAAATGATATGTTATTTACTAACATAGAGTAAACAACATATTTTCAAAATCTAGTAAACATGTTCTGCTAATTTTTTTTTTGTATTTTTGCTTTATTTAAATGTTTTTCATATTTTTATTTATTTTAAAAGCAAAAATTACATAAGTGAAATTAAAAAATATTGATAACAAGGTAAGAATAAAGAATTTGAAAATAGGAGGGGGAGATTCAAATAACACTTAACAAAGCATTAAAGCATAACATAGCAAGTATGGCCATGTGGACTCATGTTAAAGTAGATAAATGTGATCCTAAAGGTACAAGTGGAAGCTATAACATGTATAAGTGTGAAATAATAAGAAAATAAGTTGCCATAAATAGTGTGAATTGATTGCTTAGCAAGATAGTTGTCTTAGATTGTTTGAATTAGTTTGTTAAACAAGGGAGCAAGTGTCCCTAAAATGAAAGATAGAGCCAATGGTTTCAAAGAAAGTTTAGAGAAGGTGTAAAATATTAATCATAAAAATAAAGAACAAAGAATCTATGTACAAGGAAAAGTGTTGATAAAAGTGAAGGATATCATTAAGGAGACATTTATGTGAAGGTCATGCATCATGTATATCATATTCATATTATGCATTATCTATATCATGATAATCATAGTAGTCTAGAGTATCTTGATGTTCAAATTGTGAAATATCACTCTTGTCTTATGTTGTATCTGTATACGAATAACTAACTACCCCATACTATGGGATTGGCCTTTTTTATTTCTATTTTGGAACATGTATTGTGTCATGTGCCTCTACTAATATTCCATGGCTTGTATTTTTTTGTAAACGAGTTGAATACATGCTTTCTTTCTGTTGATTTTGATCTAAGTATGTTCCTTCCTTAGAAAATGATGTGACCTTGCCTTCATAATATAATGATATTCAACCTTTGTTTTTATCAATCTTTAATCATATTGATTTTAACCATGCTATTCCAAACACAACATTGTATGCACTTGGATTTGAAATAACACAAAAATTAAGATGACATTCTTTTGAAGAAAAAGAAACTCTTAACTTGATTGATCCCATACATGTTGGAGATACAATAGTTTGATCTACATGTTGATACTTATTTCCAAGAGAGTTAAGAAGTGACATAGAACAAACATTTGTATCTTTATAGTCAATAACCTTGATATATGTAAATTGCTTGCCATCTATGTGAGTAGTTATAGTAAAAGGGCCCTGATATGAGGAAAGGCTTGTAATTGCACCCTTTGTAACCATATTTTAAACTTTAGATTTTTCAAGTGTCTCTTTATTTTTGACCTCTTTTATTAGAAGCCCTATTTTAAGCATGTTTTTTACTTACCTTGATTTTATATTTATCTCTTTTATAACATTACCTTTTAAATACATTAATTTTGTAATTGTTCCTTTAAATCTTGTGCCTTTTTTAATTTTGCTTTTTCATCTTTCTCTTTTTGTAACATTATTTGCTCTAATTTTGCCTTTTGAATCTTCTTTTGCTCTATTTTTGCTATGAATTATCCTTTGGTATTCATACTGATTATTTTTGCACTTGTGTTGTAGAAGATGCACTCATAAAGTGAGTGGGTTTTTTTATTGATGTATCTATGATAAGATCACCACTATCAATTATTTTTGTATTTTGTTCTTCAAAGCCAAACAACAATCTGTATTATGCCCATGCATTCTATGAAATGTACACTAGTATTTTGATCTTCTAAAAGGATGTATAATAGGTAATTTGATCACTTTTTTCGGCACATTTCTCTTATAATTGCACTTGAGATATTAATAGTCTTTTTTCATTTTTTGAATCACTAGTGGTAGATGTACTATATATTGGCTTCCAATCTTGATGTGAATTGTTATTAGGCATAAAATTGCTAGGTGAAGATGTTTACACATGAATAATAGTAACATATTCTAGATTAGTTGTATGTGTGTTATTATTTTCCCATGATGTGATATTTGAAACCAAATACTGATTTTACTTTTGTAACTCTTATATTGACCTTATCATAGTGATGATTTGATCCTTAAGGGATTTATAAGCACAAACCCTAGGTACTTCAGATTGAATATGTATACACACACCATCTAGAAGAGATGCAGGAGGTAGAGGAGTTTGAAGAAGGGTATTTTTTTTACCTTATTTTGGCACTATAGGATGGGCTATATTACCCCTTAAAGTAATGATAACATGGATTTGGTTAGAAGGAAAGTAGCTATCACCTTCATTTGGTTCAGGGGGAGGAAGAGGTTATTTTTAATCCATTTTAAGTGTTACAAAGACTACTATGAGAATAGGAAAAAATAAACACACAAATATTAGCAAATTCTCCAACATGATAAGGATATCATAACTAAATTTGGAACCCTAGAAGGCTGAAAACCGTTGGGTAAGTTAATGTTGCGTAAAAGATTCAGAGGTCGGATTCAGATGTTTAACCATTTTTTTGGATTTAAGGGTAGGGATAATATCCTAATCAAATTATAATAAGTTATTCTAAATTAATCCAATTAAATGAATTCATATTTATAATATTCTAAAAAATATGTTAAATCTAAGAATATGTTAAACATAAAAAAGTACAATTTCATGTTTTTCTCCATTTCCAAGTTATAAAGTGATTAGATTGCATACTATTTCATGTGTATATTTTATTTACTCTCTTTTAAAAATTAAAATTGATCATTTTATATTTTCAATTTTTAGATATGAACTATAACTACTTTCAATGACATTCTTCAAGGTTTCACATTAAGGCATCTTACACGATCAAGCTTCACAACAAAATACAAGTGTGTATACAAACTTAGGTTTGAATCTACTCTAATATAGTTAATTTAAATTTATTTCATCACTATAATAAAGTGGGGGTGATTTATAATCTTGAATTTAATCATTAAGTGCTTGAAAATGTTTAATCTTGACATCCTTACCTTGCTTGGTCTATCCACAATTCTATTAACTCATAAACTATATGAGAACATTAAATATAATACAAACCATCTTAAAACTACTTAGAACATCATCAAACATACCTATTCTTATTATAAACTCATGTTAGACCAATTACAACAATATTTGTCTTTCTGGGACAAGAATATTTGTCTTTCTGGGACAAGACTGCATTAGGTTAAATAGGGCCACATTGTGGCCTTGTCCACTAGTGCAGCCTTCTCCCCCACGTTATACTAGTAAATTTTTAAATATAAGATGTTTCATCTTAAAATTCGTTAACTTTAACAACTTATATTAATATAAATATTTAAAATCTTTATCTATATAAACATATCAATGCCTCTCAAAGCATATCTAACAATCACTTGGCAATTCTATTGCACAACTAGCAAAAGAACACTATTTTTTCTAATTTTAATTTTATTGCATCCTAGTCATTGTAGGTCAAGGGATCCCATAATAAATAATTTTAAGTAATTTATATAGTTACATTAATCTATTAAATTCAATGTTCTCACACTCACTCTAAAATGAAAAACTACATTGGACTAAGGCCCATTTAAGTTATGTAGATAACACTTCGATTATGCAAGGTTTTCTAAGGGTAAGTCAAAAATTCGTATAACACTATTTAGCCCTTAGAATTTGATCTATATTGTGTTTATTTTATATAATCTAGTGTTTTTACTTTTTAGGTCTTTCGTGTGTCAAATCAACACAAAATTAGACAATAAACCCTCACAGACATGAGAACACACCCATATCAAAAAATTAGTTACACAATCAAATACAACATGGTTGTATTCAATAGATAAGGTCATAGTGAATCCTTGTCCTCCTAGCATGGAATTTTCCTAGTTCAGTTTGGATTCCAATTTTTAGTCACAACAAAGTTTGTAGGTCTTTTTAGCTAGTTTCAAATCACAATCAGCCTGCATAATTAACATAAAATCTGTTTAGGGGAAGTTTTCATATCTATTTGCCAATTTGTTATTTTTAGATTATTCCCAATTCTAAAAAATTTATATGTTACATTTAGATATGTATATTCCTTGTATTTTTATTTCAATAGTTTAAATATATTTATTTGATTCATTTTAATTCAAAATAGATTAAACAGAGAAGTCAAAACACAAGTTTGTATCAACCATTTCCTATTCCATAGAGAGGATGAGAATATATTAGCATGGATTTTGATTTAAGACTTCTTAGGAAAAAAAGAGGGCATGATTCTATATTTTTGATTGTGGATATATTTTCAAAGATGACACATTTTTTTACTTGTAAGAAGACTAATGATGTGACACACATTTCTAACTTAATTTTTTAGAAAGTTGTGAGATTGCATGGATTACCATGCAACATAGTATCAGACAAGGATGTGAATTTTTTTGGACATTTCTAGAGGATGTTATGTAATAAGTTTCATACCAAGATACAATTCAGTTCAACATTTCATCCTTAGATGGATGGACAAATATAGATATTCAACAAAAAAATTGGTAAGCTATTACAATGTTTGATAAAATGAAATTCGAGAATGTATGATTCAATTATATTACAAGTTGAGTTTGTTTATAAAAATTTGGTTAACAGGAATACTATAAGGACACCATTTCATATTATTTATGGTTCAATTCTAAGAGATGTTGCAGAATTATGCAACATCAGAGATGTGTGAAGGAAAAGTTCTCAAGTATAATATTTTTTTAATATATGTATGAATTACATCAACAAGTATGCAAGTAAAGAGAAAGGAACATTGTGTAGATTTAAAGAAAATGAAATTAGAATAACAAGTAAGATACTTAGTTTTAGCACACTTAAAGGAGGAAATGTTTTCAAAGGGCACTTATAAAAAGTTAAAGTGGAAAAATAGTGGGCCATGTAGAATGGTGCAAAAGTTTATGACAAATTCAAATGAGATTGAGTTCCCTAAAGTAATGGACATATCACCTATTTTTAATGTGTTAGATTTATATCCATATCATGAAGGTTAAAGTATTGAGGATATCATGTGTAGATTCTACAAAAATAGACTAGAGGGCTCAAATGCCTAAGAAATTATGGTTCAATTCTAAGAGATGTTGCAGAATTATGCAACATCAGAGATGTGTGAAGGAAAAGTTCTCAAGTATAATATTTTTTTAATATATGTATGAATTACATCAACAAGTATGCAAGTAAAGAGAAAGGAACATTGTGTAGATTTAAAGAGAATGAAATTAGAATAACAAGTAAGATACTTAGTTTTAGCACACTTAAAGGAGGAAATGTTTTCAAAAGGAACTTATAAAAAGTTAAAGTGGAAAAATAGTGGGCCATGTAGAGTGGTGCAAAAGTTTATGACAAATTAAAATGAGATTGAGTTCCCTAAAGTAATGGACATATCACCTATTTTTAATGTGTTAGATTTATATCCATATCATGAAGGTTAAAGTATTGAGGATATCATGTGTAGATTCTAAAAAAATAGACTAGAGGGCTCAAATGCCTAAGAAATTATCTGAAGAAGCTGAAAGGGTGATTGATTTTGGAGTCAGTAAGTGAATGCGAGACAAAGAGTATAAATTATATTTGATAAAATAGAATGGCCAATAAATTGAACATGTGACATGGATAAGTGCATCAAAAAATGTAAAATAATGAATACCTATATATAGATCTCTTAAAAGGCACATGAGTAGGATCTCACGTTTATTTTGTTATCCTAGGTGTATGATGTATGAGCATATGGGTTCACTTATAATCCTACATCAACCAAAAATATATTTTAGATTATAAATAAGATAATTTGTTTTTTGCAAAATTTATTTTATTTATTTTTCACCACCTTTGCTCACACGTAAATTGTTCATAGTATTATTTACACAGCCTATATGCATGCGTATTGTTCTTATGTGCAACAATTTGTGTGAAAGTGTATGTGTATTATTTTTCACTGCATTTTTGTGTGCTTATGTTTTTATTTTTCCATACAAGTTTATTGTTGTGTGTAATTTAAAATATGGTTTTTAGTTATTTTTAAAACTTCACACAAGCATATTTTGAACATTTTTGTTTAGTTCAATGCTAGCTTATAAGATCCATGTAGAATTGCAAGTTTAATTATTATAAGTTCTAGTGTGAAATATTATGATGTCTTATATAGGTGTAGACACTATTTGTGAATTATACAACACCTCATTCTTGTACACTTGAAAATTCATATCATGGATGTACCTTCAAGCTTATAGACCTTTCTTGCTGCCAAAAGGCTCGCATATACTATCTACTTGTGCCCTAGGTTATCTCTATCCCTTTAACCCTATATTTCCCCAATCTATATTTTATGGTTAAACATTTGGTGAACCCGACCTATGGTGAATGTAAAAAAAATATGATCTAGGTTGCCAACCTCCTAGGGTTTCATCTTGTTCTGATAGATTTTTAGATCTGAAACTTTACCTTGGGGTTTTACCCTCCTCTTGTTACAAGGGCTTCGTGTGCATACACTTGCAAGTTGATTCTTAATTTATTGGCACATTTTTTCCCCTAAATATATCTATTTTAAAATTCCTCATAGGTATTTTCTACTTATGTTGGTATACTTAAAAACCTAATTTTACTTGCCAAAATTTATTACGATTTTTTTAATTTTTCTAATTTACTATTTTTAGTAAATATTGGCATACAAGGTGAATGGTGTACTTATTTTCTAATTAATTTATTAGTTTCATTAAAAATTATATTAAAAAACTCTTAGATCTCTAAAATAAATTCTTATTTTATGAAAAAATTATTTTTTTATTAGGAATATTCTTGGGTTTTGCTTGTGAAGTATACCACATTGTTTGGCCTATTTCTGATTCATAATTTATCAATTTTAAAAATCATCAAATATTTTTTATAATTATATTGATATAGACAAAAACCACTTTTTTTTCACCAAAATATTATCCTTATTTTACAAATTTATTATTTTACTATTTTTAGTAAATTTAGACCTACAGGCTATACATTTAGTTTTGTTTTCCTATTTTTTATGGGTTCATCACATTTCCTATTTTTCTTGAAAAACCTATTTTAAATTCTAAAATTTCTCAATCAATAAATTTATATTGCTTTCTCTTCATTTATCACATTATGGTGACCCTAACCTTTGGTCTAAAAACCTTAATTAACCTAAGGTTTTCTGATTTACTATTTTCTAAATCTTTATTTCAAAGTGTTCAAAATTTAAAAATCAGCATTTCCCCTTTTTCTACAAACATGCTTAATATGAATATATCTCTTATCTACTTAATTTTATAGTATATCATGGTAGTTGTTACTTATTATGTTCCATGTTTTATGAAATCAATTAAAAGGAGTAATTGAGTTGATCAATATAATGAGAGGGTTTCAAAACAAAATCAGAATTTAAGCCCTCTTTACAACTCTTATGGCAATAGTATTGAGCCTCTTCCTCCTAACCCTAATGAGGGTGATAACTAACATCCCTTTAACTAGGTACATGTTATTACTCCTTCAAGGGGCATGATAGATGTTGTATGTATGCATGTTCAATCTGAGGTACCTAAGATTTTTTCTTGTGAAAGCTTAAACGATCAAATCATCCTTATGAGAAAGTGAATAGAAGAGTGGTAAAATAATTTTAGTTTAAAGATCACATTATTTAAAAATTAAAGTACATACCTGTAGAATCCAACACATGGTAATGTTAATCATTTGTTTTCATCCTCATATACTAATTTTGTGTCAAACAAGGTTTCACATCCAAATGAAAAGATACAATAGAATACATCTAAAATAAGTGATTCAAAATGTGACCAAAAGGCTACTAAGAGTCCAAGTGAAATCTTAAGAGAAATGATTCAGGACAAAATGATCAAATTAGTTCCTCCACATCTTAATACAGAGTCACAAAGGTAATAGTGATCATATCATTGATATATCAACCAAGAACACCACTCACATTATGAGTACCTCTCCTAAACCACAAATACCAAAAAAAATGTGGTTACCAAAGAAAAAAAATCAAAGCAAAAATAGATGCAAATATCAAACTTAGAGCAAGAAAAGATTCAAATAGACAAATCAAATCAAGAAAATCATACAAGTGCACCTCTCTATAATGATAATCAGTTTTTCAAGTAGTATGGTTTTGGAAATAAATATTTATAAAACTTTGGTTATCATGGTCAAAGATTGGGAAAACATACCCAAGGCATCATTCATCCTATTTCCACATATGATCAAAATGGTCATCAAGTCTTGGGCTACATTGGTAATTATAATTCAAATCATTTAAAGATACATTTGGATAATTCAAACAAGCAAATGAACAAGAACTTACAAATGAGAATAGGTCAAAGAATAAAGCACATATATAAAAGATACCATCATAAAAAAAACAATAAACAACAAATATTTAAACCATGATTTCTAACAAAAGAAGTCAAAAATCAAGAGATAATTGAAAAATCTAAGGTTCCAAATGTGGTTACAAAGGAGGAAACTACAAGCTTAAATCTTCAAATTAGGCCAAATTCACTACTCATTTAGATGGTAAATATTCTTTAGATGAAAAATTTATTAAATGATGTTATGATCTACCAGGTAACATACCACATAATCTATTCATACGTACAGGACCTGGTACCTATCGATTGAATCCATCATTGATAAATGAGAAACCAAATGTAGATAAATGCAAACCAAAGATACCAAGTACAAACTTACCAAAAGAACATGATACATGTTTTGATTCTGGTATGTATGCATATAACACATCTGATTCAAGACATGTTATACATTTACCACTACTCAAAGATCCTCATCCTACTCTTTAGATCATTTGATAGCTTATACAATTTCCAAATATTCTAAAAATGCCCAAAAAAATAAAAAATTCAAACATCCAAAAATATTTGTGGCATTTACATATTATATTAGCTCCTTATCATCTCTATTATTGGTATTATGCTGCTAGACACCATATCATTTCTTTCTATATACACGTGTTTCACTCATATTTTGAGTGTGATACATGTATACACAAATACATGATCTATGCACTTTTAGATATTGGGCCTTCCCTCTAATTATATCATATGGACATCAGGGGCATCCATTTCTTTGATTAAAATACATCAAGGTTATATCATTCTATGGTCATTTTACATTATCATGTTTGAGTTTATGTACTTACACATGCCTTTATCCATCCTTATATGTTTCATAGTGTACTTGATATGTTAGGTACTTAAATTTTTTTGGTAATACATATATCTAAGGACTAGTATGATATGTTTATCCAAGTTGTTTATACTTTTTCTTTGTGTATTTCCTTGAGTGTCTTGTTTTTCTTGTTTGAGAATTTGAATATGCTCCATTTCTTGTAGCCCTCATGCATTTATTTTCCTCTTTGACATTTGAATTTGTCATCCCTTCTTCTATGGGCATTTAAATAGGTCATTCTTGCTTTGTGGGCATTTGACTAAGTCGTATCCCTTCGATTGTGTAGCATTTAAACATGCCCCTTGTTTGAGGTTTCCTTGAACCATTATCTTTTGATTTGCTTTTGAGTGTTCTTGTGTGTGTTAATAATTACTTATTGATCTTTTACTATTACTATCTAGATGTTTCCACGATCTACATCATGCATCTTAGGACATGATGTGATTATTTTATTTATGCTTTAATGATATACCTTCATATACATGTTCCTTTTATATGATGCATGGTATATTCACATATTATATAGTTATCTTATCCTTTTGAGGTAAGGTGAATACCAGTTTATACTTCCCCTCACCTCAAAAAGTGGGGTATAACAGTGGGGGCATGTTTTAGAAATATGATCTTCACACATTTTTCACAGTTCACCAGATTCAGATATATAGTGGGGGCATGTTTTATAAATATGTTCTCCACACATACACTAGTTTATAGAGTTAGATTTATAACGGGGGCATGTTTTGAAAACATGTTCTACACATATACACCATTTTTCAAATTTAGATATACAACGGGGAAATGTTTTGAAAACATGTTCTCCATACATACACTAGTTTTCAGAGTCAGATTTATAGTGGGGGCATGTTTTAGAAACATGTTATCTACACATACACTAGTTTTTAGATTCATATATACATTGGGGGCATGTTTTGGAAGCATGTTCTTCTCACATATACTAGTTTTTAGATTTAGATATATAGTGAGGGCATGTTTTAGAAACATGTTCTCCACATTTACATAGTTTTAAATTGGCTAAATTACACAATTATATGACTCAAATGCACATTTATGACATAATTATATACATTGATACCATTGTTATACACAATTTTAACATGAGACATATTCAAGGTGCATATTGTATGTAATGTGCACCTAAAATTTTAAAATAAAATCAATTTTAGATTTCAAACACTTCTATGGATTGTCGTCACGCACCAAGTCAGACTTTTATGGACTATATTGAACCAATCTACTATAATATTTGGTTCATTTTTGGTATGGTTGAGGTGATTAAATCACTTAATCTTTCTAATTTATATTTTAGAATTTATTAAATCATCCAACCTCACCATATTTATAGTGTGAGTTGACTTGGTTCACTTGCACTCACCAAGTTATAAGTATGATTGAGTTGCATGTTTGAGCTAATCTCAACTACCAAATGACAACTAATCTTTTCTCCAAAGTTGGGGGCATGTATCCTCCAATCTCTCTCCCTCTCTCGTTAGATATATGCACTTTATAGATTTTATATTTTTGTCTCAATCTCAGTTTCAGTGATTCATAATGATACATCTTTCCAAATTTAATTTCTAAAAGACAAGGTGGTTGCATCAATACGCATGTACTCCTAAACTTTGCTCTTATTTAATTTCAATCATTTCAATGATCTGAATTTTAGATTATATGCATTAATTATATATTTTAACCTGCTCTTGGTTATATGTAAGTCATCAACAAAGCATTCAAGTTGGACTTAAGCAAAGGCAAGGTGTGTTATACACACCCAATTATGCATTCCTTTTCCTTTAAACTAATAATTTCATCACTAGTTTAAAGGCGGGGCAAATGTATCATAAATGTACCTCCAATTTATACACTTGGAAAATATGTATTATGGAGTACCTTCAACTTATATACCTTTCTTGTTTCCAAAAGGCTTGCATACACTATCTCCTTATGCCTTAGGCTATCTCTACCCCTTTAACCCTAGATTCCCACAATCTAGATTTTAAGGTTAAATAATAGGATATTGGGGCACAACAATGTGGAAAATAATATCATTGCAACATGGTCTTGAAAGGTTATGATCTTTTCATAACTTGTCTTGTGCATAACTTATTTTGAGCATCTATGTTCTTATGATGTGTTATGGGTAAAGTGATGTTATAGTTCCTATCTATTTTCATTCAATTCCTTGAATCATGGAAGGTTGTTATGGTTTAATTTAATGTTGATATATGATGAACTTCACTATGATGCATTATGTTGTGATGTATCAAGGTGCTTTAGAATTATAATGAGCAATTAATGTTTGTGGTGCACAATTTCGTGTTGTAAATATTTCATGATGGTAGTGGGTTGATGATAATTAATGTAAGTAGATAGGTCTTGTGCCTATATAAAAACATGCCCATATTATTAATCCAAATAATCAGTGAGTTTAAATAGATATGTCATAGCATAGAGATAAGGATTTTTTGTTACACATCATGTTCGAGATTATTGTGATACCATTACTATGTGTGCAAGCTATAATTTTCTATTTTTGAAATAAAACAAAGAATGATTGTTTGTTTGTTGCATTTTATTTCCTTATTTATGTTGTGTAATTATTAAGGTCATGTAGTCTAAGGTATCTCACTTTCCTTCAAAAATAATTCTAATTTTTATTTTGGAACATGTATAGATGGAAACACAAAGGCTCTCCCTATATCCATAGATTTATATAACTTGAAAATTCCTCCAACATGGACACATTATATTACACTAATCTTATTTGAGTACATGTTGTAAAATCATTCTTTGATCATTACGTAATAATTTGAAACCTAAGAGGCTATGAAAAAAATAACTTGATGGTCCGTCACTCTAATCTTGATGATCCATTATTATTGAAAACACATAAAATAACTTCATATGAGGCTCTGAAAGAGTATAAATAACTTATAAACCATGTTCAATGAGACACCAAAAATAGTGAAGATACATTTTTAAGGAGAAAGGGAACCACTATACAACGTAGATTTAAATCCATGTGGCCATTATAATACATGTCTACCATGTTGATTAATGATCAAGGGGAAAAAACATACCTATGCTCCCACAATAATGACATATTTAACATACACAACTTAAACATACTTTCAATATGGTATGTCAATGTTTAATTCCAACTAATTGTCTCATGTTATGTTTTGCTCAAGTATATAACCAAGTATGCATAAAAAATAAGACAACAATTTGAAAGATACCACCATATGTTGACTAGAATATCAATGAGTATAGAAACACAATGCACTAATATGGTTACATATAGCAACCTTCTATAAATAATTATTGTCTATTGTGATATAGGTACACAAGAGACATGCCACATGTTACAAAAATTACCTCTAGGAATTTTTATAAATATATTATTATACTATCTATTCTTAAGTAAATATTTAAACATGTGTCATGCGATGAAGCAAAGGAAACCTCAATATTAAAATTCAATTGCACATATATTAAATGACCACATTTATTAATGACAATGGCACTTCTAGAATCCCCAAGAATAAGGTCTTTCGAAACTCGAAGGAAAAACAATGGAAAGAAAGAAAGGTTAAAATAATTGATCATGTGTTCCTCTGTTACTCTAATATTCCTTCTATTGATTCCACTTCCTTTGAGGGTTTATGTTAGAGTGATATTCTACATTAAAAACCATGTTATGAACATTCCAATATACATTGGTATATGTAACCAACAAATTATCACACATTAGGAACTGTCAACATTTCTTGCCATGTACGACATATTGAGAGGACACCTGAATAACCTCAGGGGATTGATGAAATAAATAATAATGATAGTGACATTTAGAAAGAATCCCTAGTGGAGATGGAATAATGAGAATTATTGTCTTGCCTCTTCCCAATAAGCACTATAGAATTAAGTGATGTTAACAATCCTGGCCTCCATGACTTTGATAATAACCATAATTTGAATCACAATGAAGTGATAATCAACTTTCAAGAAATAACCATAGGGTTCATAGACTTGAACCACGTCTGCAACCAAATTCTAGACAATGACTACTCAATGAAGCCATTTCCAAATGTCATGAATGGTAAATAACACATTGTATTTAAATTGTTATAAACCACATCATACAAAATGGACAAGCTCCACCACTAAAGATGATTATTCAAGGAACAACAAGTGCAGGGAAGTCATATTTGATTAAAAACATTACATGTACACTCCATGCACTCACAAGTATAATCAAGTCTCATTTTTTTTCCTAGTGCTCTAATAGGTGTCAAAACATTCAACATAAATACATCAACTATACATTTACGACTTCAAATTCCTATATAATAAATGAAACCCCTAGAAATACAAGCACTGGATTTTTTCCAAGAACATATGAAGTATATTCTATATGTTCTCATTAATGAGATGAGCCGCATAGGCCTAAAAATGCTCGCTTATATAAATAACTAGTTGCCTAAAACATTCCCTAAACAAAAGAATAATGATTTTGGAGGTTGCTTTGTTACGCTTGTTGGTGACTTAGCCCAATCATCCCTGTTAATGCATAATAATTTATATAGGGAAGTTATTTAGGTACACACTATTGAAAAAAATCAACACAATTATAACATTAGACATAAATTTGTATTCACAAGGTTACAACCCATTCTGGATCATCTTTAGGAATTTATTATCCAACATCATAAATGTAGAGCTAATGAAAGAGGACTAGAACCTTATCATGTCAAAAAAAGTCTTAATTGTCTCTTGAAGACCAACAAACCTTTAAAAAATCAACACATTTGTATACAACTAACTTTTTTGCAACATTGCTTAATAAACATATGTTAAACTTGTTAAGCATTCCAATTGCACTAAGTAGATGAAAACAAAGAGGACAACGAGGCTCACCTAACCTCAGTGATACTCAATTGAAAATGTTGGTGTTGTTGTGCCAAAAAGAATAAATTATGTGACATCCAATTCATGGGTGAAAAAAAGGTTGGGTAATGGATCTCTGAAAAAAGTTGTTGGCATTGTCTACAAGCCAAACTCAAACATTGTTGTTCAAATACTCCGACTCCTATGGGATATCAACAACCCCACACATTTTTCAATTCCTACTATTACACAAAGGAATCATTGACAAATGCCCTTTATAATGATATGGGCACTAATAAAACAAATCAAAAGACATGACACTAAAAAAGACAACAATAGATATTAGAAACTTTGATTGACAATGTTTGACCTTCATTATAGTTTCAAAATTGTAATCATCATGCAACCTCCATATATTCCTTACATTTTTATTCAATTGCTATGTAAAAATAAATGATAATAAATATGGAAATATTGAGGAAGAGATCTTCCACTATTTTGTTTTCTTATTCTTTATCACACAACATTTCATACTTCCAAAAAAAAAAAAATCATATTAATATTTATAAACATTATACACAACTTTTCAAATTAGAGATTGATATTTTTATTACTTTATAATATTTAACTAAATTGTTAAAAATATTTTATATTATATAAAAAATAGTTTACATTAATAAAGAATTTATCTTTTAGAGCATACTTTACATTTTCAAGAGTAATGGTTGGACGAGGAACCTGCGGTAGGTTTTTTTCTATCTCATCGACTTTATGTTTTTTTTTAATGATAAACTTTGCTTTTTTAGTTTTTTTTTTCTATTTATTCTTATTCTTATTTTTTAATGTTTTTTCCTTTTCTATTTTGTTTTTATTTAGTTTAATTTATTTTAATTTGATTTAGTTAATTTATTTTTATTTTGTTTTTTGTTTTTTTATTTATTTTTAATGTTTGTAATTTTAATTTAGTTTTTCATTTATTTTAATTTATATATATCATATTATTTTTATTTTAATTTTTATTTTGTTTTTATTTATTTTTTAATTTATTTTTAATGTTTTTAATTTTAATTTTAATTTTAATTTATTTATATATATATATATATATATATAATATAATATTTATTTTTTCATGGTTTGATTTTGAATTTAATTGCAATTTTTTTCGAACTTTATCAACTAAAAAATTTGAATTGAATTTTATCATTGTCGAACTCGAACTCGAACTCGAATCTTTTGACTATATGTTTAAGTTATAAAAACTTTGTGCAAAAAATGGTTTAACATCAGGAATCTCTTGATTATACTTGGAAGATAGAAATAATTGCATTTCATTAGGTAATTATTTGCTTATTTGTTCTCTCTTAAATTTGAGTTGATTTTAGGCTTTCCACTATTCAATTCATGAGTTGAATAATATATGCAAATAAATTTTATATTATTCGGAGAGTTGTTCGAATTCAATCCATGAGTTCCCTTATTATGCAGCATCAGCCTATACAAATTTATAAAAAGGAAGTGATATTTGTTGTTCATTTGCTTACCTTATATTATTAATGCTTGTTTATATATATAGCATTCCATTAGGGAAAAATTGGCTGATTTGCTTTTTTCTCCAGTAGAAAAGGGCAGCCTCAGTTTTATTTATATAGAGGATCAAACTTTATTGTAGAAGTCTTCCTGCATATGTCTATGTATATTCATTGTTCAAAATACTTAAAAATGTGTTTTTTTTGTTTGGGAACACAAATTTTATGAAAATCCTAATCATAGGGCTATTGTTGACTACTGTTACAATCATCATTGTTGATATGCCCTTGGATTTGATGCAAGCGATTGAAATCACTAACATTTTTTTTTGACTACATTATGTTATGCCCAAATAAACTGAGTTGTAAATCACACATAGTATTGGATATACCATATACATCATTGTTCTAAAATATTTATTATATTGTATATAAAGTACCTCTCAGAAAGAGCTTGAAGTTGTTATTAGGATGATACTTTAATTGTTATGCTTTGTTGATGTTGAGTGGTTCAAATTTCGTTCTACATGGAAATCATTATATTATGGTTATGTGAACATGTTTCATTTTGGAAGTTTTTCATTATTTGAAAAAGCAGAGTATTGGGCAAGCAAGAAAACAATTATTTAAAGAGAGGCTTTTTTGAGGAAAATTGTAGCACTCAAGAATGTAGGATTGAATAGAAACTGATTGTGTTCAAAACTGTCATGATTTTGGTTTCAGGATATTCTATAGATGAAGTGTTAACAAATAGTTGCATATTGTAACAGGTTTGGGACACAAACCAATAAGACATAGCAAAAGTTTATTTATTACATTGCATTTGTACTTATTCACTTTGTTATTATCATGTTAATGCTTAGTGGTTCGGACATAAGATATTTGCATTGATATATTTTAGTGGTTGTTTTGTTTTATGTCTTGCTCTCTATTAATTTGCAGCGACTATGTAGTTATTTTTTCTAAGCTTCCTAAAGCATGTGCTAGATTTATGAATAAAAATTAATTCATGTTTATTATCATTTGATGCTTAGTTCAGTTGGAGAAGTTATGCATAATACTAATTGTGGTAATGCTTTAGTGAGACCAATCAAATTGACACATTCAATGGGATCATACTACTCTCTAGCTAAAGTTAGCTTAATTTGTCAAATTAAGAAATTAAGAAATATTGAAGTATTATGAATAGAGGCTACTTTTATGCAACTAGTATCAAAAATTAGGGGTTTGATTGTTGCTTAATTTATATATCATGATCTTGCCAGTAACAAGTGTAATATAACAATATGGTCAAGGGTTTGACTATTAAAAGGAATTAGACATTGTTGAATATTTTTGTGATTTGTTTTATAAATTTTAGTGTGGGGATTTATTGAATCTTCAAAAGACTTTTTTCTTAGAGAAAAGAACACCATTGGCGGCTTTTCCTTGACATCAAAACCATTTCATATTGACAAATAGACCTAGCCAATATATTAAGCTATAGTTTTATAGTGATTTTTGGCTAAACGTGCATATAAATATACTCTTTTGATATACATATTAGACAAAGGCATATTGATATATCAGTCTCTAACTTCAGCATTAACATGATGAACATGCTTTTATAATCGGATGCCCTACTAGTTGTACTCCAATTAGGGATAATATGTCCACAATTATTTTCTTTGATATGCCTCTTAATGATTCTAATAATATTAAAGACTCATAGCTCTTCATACTACAATATTTTTGTTAGTACTGTAGTGTTTTATGACTTGTTTTTAATCATCAACTTTAAAAACTAGTATACAAGATATTTGGCTTGGGTTTGGTGCTTGGTTTGTGAAACTATGTACTAACTCAAACCTTTTATCCCACCAAGTAAATATGCTACCTATGTGATTATACTTCCATTTATCTTATACGTCTAATTTTTTCCTTTTTGGTATTTACTCATTTTGTGTTTAATAGGATTTTGATCTGATTGATCTAATAGGTTAACATTCTGTCAGTGCAGTTTCTTGGTGCTAAAGTGTTTTGATGTTCATGCCTTTTAGCATTAGCTCTAGTGTTAGAATTGGGATTATCTTTTTACTGAGTAGGATGCTATTGGCTAGATGGGGGACCCAACTATATAACTTAAGTTGTCACACAAATTGGTTTTTAATTCCTATTTTTGGGGTTGCATAAATGAAACTATTAGGATTTTTCATTTGTAGTGTCTCCTCCTATGATTATGTGTAATCCCCAATTAATTAAGATCACCTACCTCCATTTATCAGTGCATATCCCTTATTGGACAATGTATTTGTAGATGAGCATGAATATGGGAATCTTCATTAGCGTGTGATAGTTTTTGAGACCTAAACCTTACCATCTCAAAATGGACATTGAAAAAATTTCTTCCCTAATGGTGTGTTTGTCGAGTATTTTATTTTCTCCTCCAGATTTTTTCAATTAGTTAGATCCTTACACGATTATCTACCAGTTGAAAATGATTTGTCCTTCACAGACACTAGATTGAACTTATGGAATGTTTTTGATCTTCAGCTACATTTTTCTTGGAATAAAGTTATCAGGGGTTGGGGTGCGAGTGCATTAATTTTTGAATATAGATGCGTGGGTATGGGGGTGCTTGTGATATATATTAGAAATAATACATATAAAAAAGCTTACAAATTACCAAAGGTAATTTATTTAATAAGATTAAAATTTAATATTTAAAAAATATAAACACTCAAAGTACCCAAGTACTAGGTACCATAATGTTGATATTTAGGTTCGGTGAAATCTGGGCAAGCTATTTTTTCACTTGGACTTGGACTCAGTGAAAAAATTCGAATAAAACTGGGTAGTTCTATAAAAATATAACACTAAAAAAATTAATGTGCTTTTATTTTGAATTTTTTTAGTTTTTCGTAGACTTGGCCAAGTCTGACAATTAGGACTTATGAGTCCTTGGTCAAGTCTGCTAATACTGACTCAAACTTGAATCTGCTAGTCCTCATCAAGTCTCAACACTATGTAGTGGGTACAAGTACAGCATGAGTACCTGGACCCTGCTATGTTGGTTTAAAACCTTTCATAATTTTTGGTTGGTGTAGTCTGTTCATACCTCCAAATTTCCTCCTAGAGATGAACAATTAGATAAGTCTTTACCAAAAAAATCAATTCAATCTTTGAAGGCTGAATCAAAGTGGGCCTCTAATGACTTGTGGGTATTGTAGTCTATTCGATTCATCAAATACTTTCCACTAGTATATAAATTCTATTTCTAGACCAGCATTGTAATCTAAATGCTCCTAAAATCTAATGTTTTACAATAACCTATAGACAAAACTATAGTTTAGGGTTCTTTTAGAATTATGTGTCTTATTCTAGTCTTATAATCATCTAATATGTAGATATAAATCTTGTGGATGAGATAGTCATTTCTAGGTATCAACATGAAATTAAAAAGTGTGTAATTCAATTGTGTCATGACAAGACCAAAAGTAGATAATATGTTAAATTTATAAATATTTTAGTTGCTTGCAAATTTTTTTTCACATACATATTTTTTTCAACCTAGCCCAGCTTCCTTCTTAAAACTTGGCAATCTGATAATTTTATACATGTTTCACTTGGTATTTGGGGAACTTAATTTTTTACATGTAATTTTTTCAACTTTACCATGCTCTTCATTATAACTTGTCATAGGGTAATAGGTGGACCTAAGTGTAACTTTTGATCATCTTACAGATTTAAGGATGAAGAGATTGCACATGGGAATTTAGAAGTGGAATGGACTTTTAAACTGCTAAAGGCCCTAAAGCAGATGAGTATCTTTGTAACAATATCATTAGGATTTTTGAAATGGAATGTGCAATTTTTTTAGTGCATCTACAGTATTACTTTTTCCTTACTATGTTATGTTCCTATTTATGATTAGTCTAAAATTACATTAGTATTATTAGAATTTATTTTGAATCCTCAACCCTTATTTTCCATTAAAGCCTATATCTACCAAGATTGATGTTTCTTTGCAGCTTATTCAAATAATGTTTTCAGTAAACCCTTTCACTAACACAAATAATAAAAAATGGTTAAAATATAGGTTAGCATTCTAATAAATGTCAATTTATTTTAGAGTCTACAAAAAAATTAGGGTGGATGGTAAACATTCCATTCCAATTACTAGACACAATTCCCTTGTAATGCTGCAGTAACCTATACAAAATGCATATTGATATAAAAAATTATGATCTTTATAAGCAAGGAGAAATCTGATGATATTTTTTTTTTACTAACTTTATTTATATCATGAAACTTTGTTCATTTTTATTTATAATTTTCTCATTTGGATTATAATTTGATCAAATTAGAATCTACACTAGCTTTAAATATTAGCTAATTTAAATTTGGAAATTGTCAAAGTTTACTATTTGTATATAAAAATACATGGAAGGTAACCTATTTTATAATTTAAATATGAATGGAACGGTCCCTATTAACTGATAACATTCTTTAGGTGTTGTGATTTTCCTCATAGATGATTTTTAGGACTGCTAGGACTGAGTTATCCTCTAGTGTGGCATGGTAACATTCATACTTTACTTAGATATCAAATCATGCACTTTACTAGCTTATATTGTTTAAAAGAATGGTGGATCAATTATTTCTTGTTGACCTCTTATTTTGGAGGATATACTACATGGGAAGAGTCTTGGGTATGACTGGTACGTGGCCACCATCGTGTATAATTTTTATTAAATATTTGATGGTTGACAAAGGTGTGCTCTTTTAATATAAGGAGGCCTTGGAACATGGATAAATTTATCTGCTACTAGTGGTGGCCACTTTGAATGCATTTATTCAAAATGATGCAACTAGAGTATGGTGGGTTCTTACTAAGGACATTGATTTTCTTGATGGTCTTTTGGGCATGTATTTCAATCAACTAATCCTAAGTTGCTACACCCTTAATCTATAACATGTAACTATATATGTGTGGGCTGACTTATGTGCACTTAGCATTTATATTTTTATTTATTGGTTAATTTTTTCCTTAAGCCAGGCTAATTAGGACAAACGGGTGTGACCCTATCTAATAATTTCTATATAGAAGGATGAGCATGGATACCCAGTATTATCATATTACAAATTCTATTCTTATTATAATGTTGTGGAAGTTTCCCCTCAAAGTGGCATGGTCATATACTTCAATTTTCTTCTCTAATTTCCATTATATTGTATTCTAGTGTTATGATTCTACTTCTATGATATATTAATTTCATTACAAGTGGCATCAAAGATCCGATTTAAGTAAATGTTGGATGAAAGCCTAATTTTATAGAATCACCTATATCTTGTAAACTATTATGATTTTTTTCATAATTTTTTAAGGGAGAAGATATTGTCCAATTTTTAGCCTTTTATGATTATTTTTGAGTGAATTATTACAATTTTAGAGTTTTTAAAAAATTCATTCCATAGGTTGGAATTAATCTAATTTATTTACATTTTCAAAAAGCTTTCAAAAAATTATTAGGGGTTAGCACTTTGAATTTTTAGATTTGAGGTTGATCTCAGTTGTAAATCTTTCGATCAAAGCTAGGTTAAAGGTGAAATTCTACATTTTCAAATGGCAACATGATAGGGCCACAAACTATAGGCTAGGGAAAGAATTAATACATGCTAGGGAAAACTTCTAATGAAGATGAGACAAAGTCAGAGTTTAGATTAGGTGTGACTTTAGACATGGTGTTTTCTTTATTGGATGACAAGTTGTGCCTATTGGATGAGAATATGCAAAGCATGAAGTTTGAAATGACCAAAAAAGGAGATCGAGATAGTATCAAGTATAAAATGGCCAAATAAGAATATCTGAATAACATCAATAATTCTCACAAATTTTGTCAGTAAGTTGGTAGTTTCAAAACCAACTCTGCAACCCCATGGTGGATCTATAGGACAACCTAATTCTAATCTAAATAATGTGGAACCTCAACCCATGGCTAGCACTAATTCTAGATCTTGGACCTTGCTATTGAAGGTAGACATGCATAAGTTAGCTGGAAAGGATCCACTTACCTAGATCAATCAAAGGGAGATTTGTTTTGATGTAAATAAGATTCCATATGTGTAGAAGGTCATAATGGATTCCTTATATATTGAACCTGAGGAATTCATTTGGTATTGATGGTTGTATGCTCAAAAAAATAAAAAGACTCGTAGTGTCCCCTGGTTAGTTTTTATGTAAGAGTTACAGACGCACTATAACAATAGTGTGATAGAAAATTACTTCAGCCAATTGGCAAAGCTAAGATAAATAGGGTCGGTCAAGGATTATATTCATCAATTATAGAACCTCTCCTTGCGAGTGGAGATAATTATGGATGAGAACTTGAATGACTTATTTCTTGGTGGGCTCAAGGACCACATTCAACATGAGGTACAGATGTTTGATCTTATCAATATATCTAATTCACTATCAATAAAAAATTTAGCACCCCTACATAGTCATTTCCTTCACCTATTAGGTCGATGCCGCAACAAATTAAACAAAAGGGTTATGTTTTAAGTGTGATAGTAAATACAATCAATAACATAAGTGTGCCAAAAATAAGGTTTACATTGAGGGTGTCAATGAAGAAGAAGAGGATGAATAAGAGGTATTAGAGGTTGTTGATGAACTACAAGAGTTAGATCCCTAACCAACTATCTCTTTCCATGCACTTTCAAGTTTAACACCGCACAAATCCTCAAGGTAGTGGCTTTCTTGAAAAACAAAAATTGATAATATTGATTGATTTGAGAAGTTCTCACAACTTCATCAAAAATAAGATGTCAATATTGTACTTAGGGAAAATGGCATGCCATCTTTGGGCACTCATATTTGTGGGCTCGAGTTGAGATAATTAAAATGGGGAAAGGAGGAGGGAGATCAAGGATAAGTATTGGGTTATTGTGGTTTATTTGGTCTTTAAAAGAGTCTAGGCTGAACATGCAAGAGTTGGATCGGTATGGGCTTAGTCTAAGTAGAGAGGGTAAGGAGACTTGAGCACTGAGCCTAATATTATTTAATGCCTTTGAGGTGATAATTCAATGTAATCTATCTATAGGATTAGTTAATGAGGCAAGGAAGTGGTGATAAAGATCATACACGTAAGCTTTTGGTTGATGTTGGTTTGGGCAGAGATGTCAGGATTAGGCATAACTACTTTGGGGAAATCTCCTAAGCATTAGCATTGGACTTGCCCCAAAAGCATCATCAAAAGGGAGCAGAGAAAGGAAAGAAAGAACTAAGAGTGGCTTTAAGACAACTACAAACTTTTTGAAACAAAATTTTGAAGGCAAACAACTCAAAAGTAACTACTTTACTTGTAAATGAAAGATAGAATAACAAGAAGAAATGATAGCATGCAGAGTTTTATTATTTCCAAATAAAAAGTATGATTCACTCTAATGAAATGAGAAAATGACAAACTATTCTATGTCTTTTTATTTTTTAAGTAATGGGAGTAACACTAAATATACCTATGATCAAACAAGAACAACTCATAAACACATGTAAAGACAATGGCTGGAAATGACTAGGATAAGAGTGGACAACAAATAAGTAACAACAAAAAGGTTTATGAAAACACCAAAAACTAAATTCTATGAAGTAATGGCTGGGAATACACCCGTAAAGACTCCAGAACAACAATATTACCCCTTGGATAACTAGGGACAATAAGCTAAGTTAACAAGATTGACAAGGACAACTTATGAGACAAACTTGTAAAGCAACAATGTTGATTATAGGATAAAATCAGGCTTGGAAAAGCTAATAAGATGACTAAAACTAAACTAAAAAAGTAACTAAACAATATATGACTTAAAAAAGAAAACAATTCACAAAATATCACAAATTTGGAGGCATAGCACTTACACAACTAAAAAAACATGAAACAAAAAGGCAACTTGGAGAAGGTAAGACAAAGACAGATATGAGGTTTCTAAAAAGTATGAGATGAAGGAAATGAAGATGCCTTATCCAAACCTTGCATAACCTTCAACGGATGGCAAAGGCACACTTGAAAAAATGGAGTATGTGAACAACACAAAGCAAGGACTGAATTGAAATTTATTTATTCTAATGCAAACTACCAATTAAATTTAATCTAAACTTACTCTTCTCTAATATACTAATAATAAATGGAACCTTTGACTTGTCACTATGCATATGTCAAACCAAAGGGTGAAAGAGTGTTTTAACATCCTCAAAGTGTAACGAACCGCTACACCAAAAGCCTGGACTGTTAGTGAATCCGCCCACCAGGATCATAACATCCCACCACGCTTTCGCAGCCCAGACTCTGGGCTAGGCTTTGCGCACGTACATGAGATCCACTACGTGTACGAGACCCGAACGAACACTGCAATGCCAGTGTAACCCACCTGCTCTGTGACTTGAACACGGGTGGTTGCTCTGATACCAAATGTAACGAACCGCTACACCAAAATCCCGGACTGTTAGTGAATCCGCCCACTAGGATCATAACACAAAGTGTAAATCTCCAAATGATGATGGCACTTGGGCTCATGGGAATCACTTTAAGGGTAATTTATCTACAAACTATAACTAAAACTAAGTTGTGGTGGAAAGGAATAATAAAAGTGGGATGTATATCGATACCATGTAGAGACTGAGTTGTAGGGATTGATTTTCCTTCTAGAGGGAAGGCTAGGGATGAAGGATATATAAGCTAGGAAAGGATAACTTAGAGGTCTGAGCATAACTGAAGAGTGTGTGTGAGGGAAATAAATGAGAAAGTCATGTGGAGCATTTATTCTACCAAGACCAACCTTTGAAATGCTCATATGGTATTCTGTGATGAAACATTCAGTTCATGTAGAATGTTGGTTTCATAACCACAGTGGCAGTTTTACCATTGGCCTAGGCATAGGTTAAAGGTCTAGCTTAAAGGATGAAAATCTAACATGCTGAGAAGGCAGAGGTAAAGAGAAGACAAAGGGAGGGTTTTACCAGACAAAGAGAGAGGCTAGAAAGAGGAGACCACACAAGCCCTATTTCTATAAAGAGGTATTATTATTAGTGGATGAGAATGTTGTGCCATGCCAAAATTTAGTGCTTACAAACATGCTTGTACTATTTAATTTACCTAGCTCTAGAATTTAATGTCATGATTGTGGATGGGGGTTAGTTTTTCACATAAATGCCATGGTATTAAACCCACCATGAGAGGATACCTACTAGATTGCCCTATGTTTGACATTCCCATGGGTAGATTAAGTTTTGGAGTCCAATGGCTCACTACATTGGGAATGATTGAGATGAACTTACAGGAGATGTTCCTAAATTTTTGTTCAGATGGAAATACATATGAATTTTAAGAGTTGCGTGAAAATATTCCATAGATGGTAATCTTTCATCAAATATAAAATATGCTTAAAAAGGGAGTAGATGGTTTTGTGACACAATTATTTTCTTTAGAAGCACAATAGTCAAATATGCCTACACCACTAGATTTGCAGACAATTATAGATGGGAAATCTATAGTTTTTAGGTATATTCCAAAAGGATTGCCTCCTAAAAGAGATTGTGATCATGCCATTCAACTACTACTAGGGAGCCAACCACCCAACATGAGATCTTATAGGTATCCATATGTACAAACAAGTGAGATGGAGATTATAGTATAGGAGATGTTGGAATCAAGTATTATTCATCATAGTTTGAGTGCTTATTCTTCATCAATGATGATGGTACATAAGAAGGATGATACTTGGCATGTGTTCAAACTACAAAGAAATCAATAAGTACATCAAAGATAAGTTGTTGATTCTAGTAATTGATGATTTTTTAGATGAGTTACATGTTTTGTTTATTATACCAAACTTGATATTTGTTATGGGTGCCACCAAATCATAATCATATATGAGGATCTTCATAATACAACTTTTAGAACTCATGAGTGCCACTATGATTTCTTGATGATGCCTTTTGGCCTCACAAATTCACCTTCTACATTTCAGAGTTTGGTAACCTTTGTCTTTAGCCTATTTCTACAGTAGTTTATCTTCATTTTCTTTGATGATATCTTGATATAAAATAAATCATGGGAGGAACACTTGCATCATGTACATCAGGTTTTGGAAACTCTTAAATAACATCAATTTTATGCCATGTTTTCCAAGTGTGATTTTGGAGTAAAGGAGGTGGAGTACTTGGGTCACATTGTATCTCAGGAAGGTGTTAAGGTGAACCCTTAGAAGATCAAGGTGATAGTAGAATGGAAAGTTCCTATCACCCTCAAGAACCTACAAGGATTCTTAGGGTTTATAGGTTATTATTTTTTGATTTGTAAAAAATTATATTAGAATAGAAACACCACTAAAAACTTTATTGAAGGACTCCTTTCATGTAAATGAGGCACCCACTAGGGAATTTGAGACACTAAAGGAGGCTGTGTGGCTGTGCCTATTCTCGTTACTCCATAATTTCTTAAAACATTAATTGTTGAATGTGATTGTTTAAGGTGTGGCATGGGTGTTATAATCATGCAAGAAGGAAGGCCCATTGCATTTGAGAGTCACCAACTCAAAGATAATAATTTTTTGAATCCCATTTATGAAAATGAAATGATGGATATCCTTCATGCAGTCAAACAATGGAGACCATATTTAGTGGGAAGACACTTTAAGGTAAATATAGATCATGATAGTCTAAAATGCTTCTTTAAACATTAATTGTCATTAGAAGAACAAAAAAATGGATCATGAAGATGTTAGGATGAGAATTCAAGATCATCTACAAAAAAGGGAAGGAGAATGACCTATTTGATGCACTATCTAAGAGGGATGAGTCAATAGAGGTATTATTGTGTGCCAGTCTATATTTCAGGCCAATTGGGTGGATTGGGCACAATCAAAATGGAAGAATGTCATAGATACATAAAACTTTGTTGCAAAATGCATGGTGTGTCGACAAAATAAGGACAAGACAGTTAAGACCCCAACTCTTTTGCAGTTTCTATCTATTCCTAGCCAATAGTGGGGAGGAGGTGTCCATGAATTTCATTACAAGATTGCCCAAGTTTGATGGGAAAAGTGTCATCATGGTTGTTGTGGATAGACTCACCAAATATGCTCATTTTTTATGTAATGTCACATTTGTTTTTAGCAAGTATAGTTTCAACAATTTTTATGGAGATTAATCAAAATCTACATGGTATCCCAAAGATTATATTAGGTTATTGCAATTCTATATTTACAAGTAATTTTTAGTTTGAGTTATTCTCATGTTTGGGTACTCAGTTGGCTTATAGCTCATCTTATCATCCCTAATCTGATGGGAAAACTAAGGTCACCAAAAAATGTTTGGAGGCTCCACTATTTTCTTTTGATAAACAAGAGAGATGGGTTCAATCGTTGCCACTAGAAGAATTTGGTATAACACTTCTTTCCTTACCTCATCCAAAATGTTTCCATTTTTGGCATTGTATGGGTACCATCTAACATCCATGGCCTCATCCTTGAAGATACAACCAAAGGTTTGAGCAGTTGAATAATACATTGAATAATAGCAAGACGTCCTCTCTAGTCTCAAAGATAACTTGGTAATGGCCCAAAATTGAATGAAGCAATGAACTAACCAAAACCAAAGTGAAATACATTTTGATGTTGGTGATAGCATTTTTATGTGATTTCAGTCATATAAGTAAATTTCCTTCAAACAAAAGAAGAATGATACCAATATTTTGCTTAAGTATTATGGTCCTTACTAGATCTTGCAAAAGATTGGAAGCATGGCATACAAATTAGAGTTGCCTCTATCGACAAAAATACATCTAGTATTGCATGTTTCATGCTTGAAGAAAGTCAATGGATAATGAATTTCATCCTAGATAGATTTAGTAAATCTTGATAAGGAGGGAAAAATCATTTTGGAGTTTGAGGGAATCCTCCCAATGCACTAAGAGCTTACAGTTGAGGGTAATTACAGGGTGTTTGATCAAGTGGAAGAGTTTTCCTAGTGAGGATGTGACATGGGAGGCTGAAACATCCTACAAAAGCATCCAGGGATGGTCAACATTAAGGAAAACATTAGTTTGAAGGGGAGGAGCATGCTACACTCTTAACTTATAGCATATATCAAGATACGTGTGGACCAACTTATGGCATGCTTAACATTTATATTTTCATTCATTAGTTTTTTGTTCACTTATGTTAGGGGCCTTTATGGCTGTTGGCCATATGTTTACATGTGTTTGATTGGCTCAACATATATGACAATGGGAAAAATCAAGTTCTCATGGACAACTTGTCTTTGCTTATTCTACTTTATAATACTAAAACTCATTGGATAAAATTAGTGATATAGTGAATGAAATCACCACTAATGACAACCTTTTTCTTACAAGATGAGACCAAAATCAGTACAACCACCTAAAAACAACACAACCAAAATGAGAGGGAGATTACTGAGAGCTTCAAACATGAGTTTCACTCTTGTTTTAAATGAATATAACAACTTGCATTGGTTTACATGACCAAATCCACACATGGATAAGTCACCAGCTCTAACATTGAGTATGCCTCACACAAAATACTATGGGAAGCTATACATAGTAGAGGGATTCATAACACCATTAAAGGGAGGTTTTAAGAATCACTACAATCACTTGACTCAAACAAGATGGTACTAAGACTATTTTAGTCCCTTTGAGAAAAAACCCATTGCTTTGCTTATCAACACAAATTTCCACCATGACAAGGATGGAAGGGAAACCATTCATTATTTCAAAAAATTCACAAATCTTATAAACCGTCTATGAGTATTTGTGCTTTGTCTCGGAATTTATGACATGTAAAAGGAGAATTCAATTTTGTCAAAAACATAGATATCATTATGACTTGATTCCTTGGGTTGGACCTCTTTCCACAACCATCAAAATCGTAAAGGTGCTCTCCTAAACTCTTGAGAGGACAAAATAACCCACAATCATCTTCTAGAACCCATTTCTTGGACTATTATAGTAAGAAACTAACAACTAACATTTTTATAGACATAGACCAAATTTTGAGGCTCTGTTGTTTGTTATAGGAAAGACATGGCTCCAAAAACTATACTGATCTTTCATCTATCTCAAAAACCCATTTTGGCAATGCTATTTTTTTCTATGAAAGTGTTCTAAACTCCATATTCCTCAACTCCCAAAAACTCTCCCATTTTACTAAAAGATGTATGCACGCTAAGGAGGATGACCCAAATTGATTTTTTTTATATCCCTTCAAATTATCCGCACCTATATATTTCTATTTGTCCCTTGGATGCCCCCTGAAACTTCCACTAAATATCACACCTTCACGACATCTTCTCCTCCTAAAAACAAACACTCTTTTTTTTCTATTATTGTCTAAAAATGTTTTTTTCTTGTTGTTTAGGTATGGGATTTGTTTTTAGAATTTGGTCGTCCTTATTAACACCTTAAGGACATTTTCCCATATTTTATCAGCTCCTTATTCTTCTTCCACATATTTTGCCTTGTTTATGTGCACAAATGTGACTCCCAAATATGTAAAACCATTTTTACTTCTAGCTGATTGAGTTTTTCTACTTCCTTTTGTGTTTATGGATGTCTTTATTCATTCCAAATGAGTTGTGGATCTCTTCCTGACCTCAGCCACATTTTTATTTTGTTTCATGCTTTAACTCAAAAGCAAATGACTAATAAGAGCATAAAATTGTTTTTACTCATGGAAGTGTATTTTCAAGTTCTTAAACATGGGTCACATTATTGGCATCATGATAGCCCTAGAGATCCTTTTTAATAGTTATGAAACTTTCCCAAAGCTTCCAATGACAATGTTTCTTCAAAAATGGATTAGAATGGAAAAATATGGATTTTCTTCATTTAACAATATGATCATGAAATCTAAAGATGCACACACCATCAAGGTAAAAGATCCTTGTTAAATATATCATAATTCAGCTTAGATGTTCCCAGAACTCCTCATCCTACCCCATGCCTTTTTATGCCTACAATGAGAAAAATGATTCAATCTATGCATGTGGGGCTTGAACATGTGGTTTGATCATCATTACACCATCCTCATGGAGAACACATCATGACTATATTCTCAATCTATGTTGGTGATCTCTAGATCTTTGTATCCTTGATTTGGCCACTAATAGCGATGTTAAGGACAAACATGCTTATGATGCCTTTTGAAATTGAGATCACCCATATGAAATCAAGGAGAAAACACCAAAGTTACATGACATCCTTGAAGCCTCTAAATCAATAATAACTTATTCCACAATATGTAACATGCCCTTAGAAATGCTCAAAAAAAATTATGAGGCTTTTTTTTTACTTACTAACCATCTAAACATATTTTGTTGTGCAAGATAACCAGACTTTACCAAGTATGCTCCTACACTAGACACATCAGGTAGATGATAATGTGAGCTCTTTTTCAACACAATGGATCCTTTCTTTGATTCTTCTCTGCTTCCAATTCATTTTTCTAAATATTCTTCTCCACTGGAGTATGTTATGGTTCCATAGCCAATGAAATCCTTCCTAGTCTGCTACAAAGTTGATTCTTGGGATTCTATGCATAGAATTAATTAGTTGGCTCGAATCAAACACACTTCCCTTAAAATAATCCATTTCTCTTTCTTTATTCATCTCCATAACTTATTTTTCAAATAATTCAACATATGTTTGAGATTTAAATTGATTTTCCATTACCTTCGGTCTTGCCTCTAGAAGAACTTATGTGTCTTTCTCCCTTGTTGATCACATGGTAGTGTCAAATAAATTCTCAACCTTTATTTTTATATTTCACTCCAAATCAATTTTTCTCTTCATGATGGCTTCAAACAACTCATTCAAATTACTCACAAAGGTGTCTTCAGTTGACTAAGCAAGCAAAATTTTCCCTTGGCATGAGTTGTAGAGCTGCCTCCTTTATTTATTTATTTCTACTTATTTTTCCTATATGATCCATATTGGAAGTTGGCCACTTGATTGGATTCCAAAATTTGTAATTCTTACATGCTACACTTCATCTAAATCTATTGATTTCTATCTCTCATCTTCATATGTTGATGTATGGTCTTGTTGTTCCTCTTCCACTTCTCAGCTAAATTAAACAAACCTTCTATCACCCTCATCTCTTCTTCGTGGAAGAGATGGTATTATAATTCTCATACTTGATCAAACACTATTGCCATACTAGATTTTTCAAGCCCTTTTTCTTCACATTCCACACTAATTGTTGCTATCACTTTTAAGCATACATTTTTGCATGCTCCTCCACTAGATATGTTTCAAGATCCCTCCATTATTTCATGACCAAATTGGCTGCTAGTTTCCTTATTAGTGATCATGACAAGATGGCTCATATGCTCCTTCATTCTAGTCTCCTCCAAAGGAAGTAATCTCTACCTCTTTCCATCCTTATTAACTATCCTAATGTTATTTCTTCCATTTTACATGGCTTCTCTATCAGATTTTTATGGTCGTCCTAACAAAAAATGGCATGCATCCATAGGAAATACATCAAACATAAAATTATCTTTATATGAACATATCTTCATATCAACCTCAAATTGCTTGAACACATTAATCTCATGTCCTTCTACTAACCAAGGCACTCTATATGGCTCTGGGTGTGGGGTACAACTCAAATTCAGATTATCTACAACTATACTGGACACTAAATAGTTAGTACTCCCACCATCCACAATAACATTACAACATTTACCTTACATTTTTCATTTGGTACTAATAATGTGATGCCCTTGGAATGGTTCCTCTTGATTTTTTGTGGCCTTCAAGCTTCTACCTTTCAATAAAAAGTTCACTCTTAGTTCCTTGGTAGTATGTGAACCTTTGGATGTCATTGGATCATATTTTTATCACTAATGTACTGCTGATTGGAAATAATATTTCCCTGTTATTCCTTGAATATCACTCCTTTGACTTATTTTAGCCTATATTTGAGGACACTCAAATGCCATATTCCCATACACTCCACATTCGAAACAATCTCCATGAAAAATCTAGCTCTCTCCTTGAGATTCATCACATTCATGATTTCATGAGGTATGGTGTTCCTCATCTTCCTCTTCATTTGGTTCATGTAGATAAGAGCTACCCTCTCCTTCTAACTGTAAAAACTGGCCTTTCAAGTCTCCTTGAATGTGTCCTTTCTTCATCACACTGCTCCTATCCTTTTCTTGGTTTAGTTTCTTATGTTTTACTTTTATTCAGATTTAAAGGCAAATCGATATCCCTCTTCAATCATATGTAGCCTCAACATGCTTAGTTCATCCTAAATGTTCAATATTAAACCATTGATGTGCTTGGCTACCTTATTTTGATCCAACTCACCATAAAAATATCTTATGGTTAGCTTGTATAATTATTTGGTATAACCATTCATTGACAACTTTCTTTGCCTCAATTTTTGTAACTTATTCAGTGGTGTTGATTGGTAATCCAAAGGAAGAAACTTCCCATAGAGCTTGGTCACTATTTTGTCAAATATTTTAATATTATCCACCATTCTATACCATCTTGAAATCTTGGCCTTACCTCTTCTATTTATTTTTATTTTTACTTCCTTTTACCAAAGGGATGCATGACCTAGTATGACTCACTTTCACTGTTTATGGATCCTTGACCTCATCAAATTTGAAGTACTCCATCTCAATAATCCAATCTATCAACTCTTACAAATTTGAGTTCCAAAGAATCTTGGTACATTCATCTTTGTCCCTCTTCCAACCATGGATATGGTTGTGAGTAATAATTACTTGGAGTTTCTTCTCATCGGACTTGGGTGTGAGGAGAGTTGATCAAACTCTTGATGGGTTCCCTCTAGGTTCTTCTTTCTTAGGGATCATTCTCATGTCCCTAAAGTTTTAATATCCTTGTGGGTTGTTCATTCCTTATTCTCCCTTCTTTAGATCTGAGCGTGGTTGGTTATGGCTTTTTGGTCCTTTGGTTCTTTGATTCTGAGCATGGTTTCTCTTTGACATGTTTTATGCTATTTATTTTAGCATTGTTTTTATTATTACTAGAGACCTTTTTGGTTTCCCACTTTTTCCTAACACATTTCTATAATTTACAGTCCCTTTGACCTAATTTTGTGGTCATAATTTGGACATTAATATATTTATCTTATCTTATCTTATTTATTTTATCTACTAGGTTAGCATTTAACTGATGTTAATTTTCCTACACTTGTTTTCCTCCCTCTAATTTGGGATCTTCTTCTACATCGATTTCATCTCCTCTGGGCACAAACCTCCCCCTTTTAGCTCCTTCAACAACATCTAATCTTGTTTGTATGTTTCTCAATAAATCTACCATCTCTTCCAATCTTCTTTCCACGTTGAAATCCACTAGTATACCTATGTTGGGAGGCATCTTTATTCTCTACCCACTTATGTTCGATGGAGAACAAATCTCTTTTTACACACCTACCCACAAATCTATTGATGGAAGATGTTTTCTCACTCTCTCACACACACATGTAGGATACGCTTGCTCTGATACCAATTGATGCAATCAGGGAAAGGGGATCAAGCTAATGACATCCTTGTTATTGTAACATGAGACTGAATTCCACACACCAAATTTGAGTCAATAAATTGCATGGGTTTACAAACAAATTCCATACATGGATAATCCCCTTGCTCTTATACTTAGTAGACATCACATAAATAACTATGGGTAGTCATACATGATATATGAATTCATAACACCATTCAAGGAAGGTTTTAAGACTCAATATAATCTCTCAACTCAAACAAGATGGTACTAAAATTATTCTATCCCCTTCAAGGAAAAAATTAGTTGCTTTGTTAATCAACACAAATTTCCACCATGACAAGGAAGGAAGGGAATCTGTTCATTATTTTAGAAAACTTATGAAGCTTAAAAACCATCTATGAGCATTTGTGCTCAGCTAGGAATTTATGACAACATGTAAAAGGAGAATTCAACTTTGTTAACAAAATAGCTCTCATTAAAATTTGATACTTGGGTTGTCCCTCTATCCATGATCATCACAAATAATAGTGTCTCCTAAACTCATGAGAGGATAAAGTAACCCAAATTAATCTTCTAAAAACCATTCATGGACTATTACAACAAGGAAACAACAATTGACATTTTTACAAACACTTAGCCTAAAATTTATTCTTTGTTATAGGAAAGACAAGGCTCCAAACAATTTATTGATCCTCCAACTAGATCAAAAAACCATTTTTGGGATGCTATCTTGTTTCCCTAAAGTGCTCCAAACTCCATATCCCTCAACTTCCCAAAATGCTCGTCTTTATAAAAAAATTCCTAGACACCAAGGAGGATTACCTAAACTAAATTTTTTAAATCCCTTCATGTTCTCTATGCCTAGAGGTTTCCACCAGTCCCGTAGACACCCCATGGAAATTCCCTAAACTCTCCCACCTTCACAGCACCTCCTTTTAATGTCCCTACAAAACCAACTAGATTTTTTTGGGATTTGAAGAGTTTTTCCATGATTTACAACTAACAAACTAGAACATTTCACTATGTTCATCTTTGTGGGAAACTTAAACTCTCCAAGTTTTCCTACCAAAGTTGTAATGCACTATTTTTCTAGACTCACAATTCACATAGAATAAATAAAGTATATCCATTTTATTGATTATTTAAAATAACACAATGCAATTTATCAAAAAAACACATCAAGATTATATATACTTATTTAACAAATATACATTTCACATAACAATTCTCATTCATTAAATTAGAGTTGAATATATATCTTGGTTGGGCTCTTTGAAAGGCAATTCTCTCAAGGTAGATTTGGAAGCATAGTGAACACTAGTGGCGTAAGGAGGAATCTTGTCAAATTTCACATAACTCAGCCTTGGTTAGGACCATCAAGAATGTTACTCTGTACCCCTTTGTTGGACATACCCTGTATGCCCATCTCAATGACCACAGTCTCCTTGCCTTCCGTTTCTCATCTTGAGTTTCTTATCTCTTTTTTTTTCTTGCCCCTTCCAAGAATTTTAATCAATATTTGAAACACTCAAAGGTCATTATTACCAACACACCTTTTTATATCTTATTTTATTTACATCACTATATTTTAATAATATCCACCCGCATTCTCAGGTATTTATATATTATCTTTTTATTATTTGACATTTAACCCCTTTTTACATTTATGTCTTTCATTCATATTTTAACATTATCACATAATGGGTTAATAGTCATATGACATTTCTTCCCCTTGAATTGGTTGATGCCTCAGGAGCTTGGGGATCATATGCATCACAAATCATAATCATGCTTAATTAAACAAATGTGGGTATTGACTATGCATGAATTCAATTATTTTCCATGTTGCACTATCTACATCATATAATTTCCATTTAACATCAATTTCATTTTTTGATTCTATTTCTTTATTTCCTAGTTCTTTTGCTAATAATTTATTTAGGTCCAATCTTCATATCATAGTTAGGTTCAATAGTTATATTTTTCCAATCAATCAAGTGCTCAAAATTATTTGAAGAATGTCAATGGCCCTAAAATATAGATAGTGTCCCTATCTACGTGGTATGGTGAGATCCCTTATTTATATATGGGGCATTTATGCTCTCAACCACCTATACCTATATGAGGGGCCCTATTTTATGTGTTATGTTATGCTTCAGTCACCCCTTGTTAGATGGATATATATGGCTCAATAAATATATATGGGCTTAAATATCCATCTAGAAGTGCTAATGAATATATATATTATGCTTTGCTCTGCTCTGCTCAAGTGTGGTTAGACACGTACGATATGGACAATAAATACCTCACCCCTGACGGATCCCATAGAGATTTGGATACCCTATCTATGGGATAGGTGTTTGATTCCATAATCCATATATCATTTTATTTTGACCTTGGGATGACCTTGGGCCATGGTCAGTAGAGGAACCAATGAGCAAAGTGGATGAATCAAGACCCAACAAGTAGCTACCTCTTTCCCAAGAGTGGATTTGGGTGGGGTAGAATGCATCGACTCGACTGGTAGATGATTATTGACTATATATGGTTCAACTTCCTTTGCTATAGCTATTAACACATATAGAAGGGATACCGTATAACATATATAGCCAATTTCTCAATCAATCAACCAAGAATGTTAAATAATTATGAGCACATGATTGATTGGAAAATTATAAATGTTGAACCTAATTGTGATCTCAAGATTGGACCTAAAGAAATTGTTAACAAAATAACTAGGAAATTATGAAATAGAATCATAAATGAACTTAAAGTTAAATGGACATTTTCTAATGTAGATAGTGCAACATGGGGAAGAGTTGAATTTGTGCATAGTCAATACCCACATTTGCTTATCTAAGCATGATTATGATTTGTGATGTAGATGATTTTCAAGCTCTTAAGGTAGAAACTAATTTAAAGGGGGACAAACGTCATATGACTATTTTACCATTATGTGATAATGCTAAAATATATATGAAAGACATAAATGTAAAAAGGGGATGGATCTTTAATAAGAAAAAGATAATATTAAAATTATGAATAAAACTTAATTGATCCACTATTGTTATTACCAAACATATTTTATAGGTCCCTAAAATCTTTGAGTAAATTTTGATTGATAATAAAAGACTCCCAAAAGGTTGCATGTTATGGTGTTCCAACAATAAAAACTAAGTTGAACCCCTTTTTAATATATCATATAGACATGACTGTGAATTAAAATAAATATGTGGCTCTATATATTAAACATTTCAAATTCCACTTTGATCACATATTCAAACCCTTAGAGGATTTAAAGTAAAATCTTGCATCTGCTATCACTTGTGAGGAGATCATAGTTATTTCATTTGTTAATTTCATAGTTGTTATGCAAAGTTTTTCGACAACTCAAATATTAGACTACATGAAATCTAACTATTAATATATCCCCTAATATCATCACCACTTTTACCCATTTTATGTTGCATTTATAGTGATCATGGAGATAAAATATGCTTCTCTTATGAGAATTTGTCATTTTGAGTTTCTCTCTCATTATCACTAGTTCTATTTTCATGATTAGTCTATCAAGGCATTAATGGAGTGACATTAACAATATTTGGTGCAAGCCCAAATTATATTTACCTTCAATTTGAAAAGAAGAACATTACAATATATAATGCAAATATTTGGCTATTTATTTCACCTTCTAAGGAGGTTCTTTAAATTCTTGTGTCTCTACATCTATCACACAAAAATACAAAAACTATCCTATGACACCTAGGATTAATAACAAATATTATACATTATTGTTACATCTCCCCTTAATCTGTAGGGGTCAATGTGAGACTAAGAATTCCTCTAAAATTTCTCATCCAAACACTTTTATCAGTGTCTGTTGGTTGCTCTATTGTAGGCCAATGTTGTAATTTTACATTGCCATCTTTCACATAGTACCAAATCAAATGAAATTTGGTATTGATATGCTTAGTTTGGTTTTAAATATTATATTCTTTTCCATTTGAATTGAAAAATTATTTCCAACTATGAGAGGTGTTTATAGACCTTGTTGTTCTTGCAAATCTGAAATAACCCTTTTGAGCCATCAAATCTCTTTGGTTGCCTCTGAAGCTACCATATACTCTATTTTTGCTAAAAATTTGCCAACATTGATTACTTCTTAGACTTTCAATTGATCACTATTGTTCTTAGATTCATTAGAAAATCCAAAGTGGATTTCCCATCTTCAAAATAACTTAGTCAAACTTTGAATATCCAACCAATTTAAAGTTTACTACCTTGGAGTATTTGAGCCCAAAATTTTGTGTTCCTTTGAGATATCGAAGGACTCTCTTTGCTACTATCCAATGAATTTCTCTAGGTTGTTGCATGAATCAATAAAGAACACAAACATCAAAGGAAATATTTTTTTTGGTTGTTGTCACATAGATAAGGCTTTCAATGAGCTATATGTATTTAGTAGCATCTACAAAATTTGTGGTATGTTCTATAGTCAATTCTAGATTTTATTCCATGGGTTTATTGTGAGGCTTACAATATTCCATTCTAAACTTGCTCAAAATGTCACCAATATAATTTTTTTGAGTGATGAAGATATACTTTGGTTTTTAAATTACTTCAATACCCAAATAGTAATGAAATTAACTCAAATCAGTCATTTCAAAGCTTTTCATCAATTCTGATTTAAATTTTGTAGTGTACCTTTCATTGTTCCCTCTGATGAAAATATTATAAATGTACACCACTACAAATAAAACCATTTTGACAAAAAAAAATTGCATATTTAAACTCAAAACTTTTTAATTTCATGTTTAAGAGGTGCTTAACTATTTTGTTGTACCAAACTCGTGGGGCTTATTTCAAACCATACAATGAATTTTCAAGTTTACACACTTTGTGCTTTTGGCCATTTATTACAAAACCTTTCGACTATGTCATGTACACTATCTCCTTGATATTACCATTCATACATGCAATTTTGACATCCATTTGGTGAACTTTCCATCTGTTATGAGCTGCCAGAGCCAACATGGTTCAAATGATACTCCACTTTGTTGTAGGTGCAAGGGTTTCATTGTAGTCAATTCCTTATTTTTGAGCAAATCTCTCTGTGATAAGCCTTGCTTTATGTTTGTCAAGCAAACCATCTACCTTGTATTTATTGTGAAGACCCACTTGCATCCATTTGGATTGTAATTTAGTGGAGGATCTACTAATTTCCAAGTTCCATTTTTAAATAATGCATTATAGTCATCTTCAATAGCTTTTCTCCAAACAAAAATCTTTTCAACTTGTTTGAAAGAGGTTGGTTCTGAATCAAACACAACATTGAGTTCTTCTAGAGGATTGTTCAAGGTCAGCTTTTCATCTATCTTGGGCACTTTGAGTGTCAACCTTTCCCACCTCATCAGTTTTGACATCTTTCAATGTCTAAGCAACCCATTTTGGCATTTTTTTTGTACCCCCTATCAAATAGTTGGTGCCTCAATTTCCTGTTTTGAAGCCTCTTCATTGTCTAACCTTTGTTTTTAAGGTATAATTTTAATATCTGATGAAGTGTCATTTTTTCCTTCTAAAGGAGGTTCATTTTCAATTAAAGAAGACAATATTGATTTAATTGACTCCAAGTTTCCTACCCCCACTTCCCCCCAATTATTTGGAACATCTAAATTACTCTCCTTGTAAACATCAAACTTTACATATTTATCTAGTCGATTCAATTGTCAATCAATGTTGACTTTGTCCTTTATGGTTTCACAAAAGACAACATTCCTTACAATGAGAAACTTCTTATTATTTGCATCATATAATTTGTATGCCTTGAAGGACGTAGAATATCCCAAGTGAATGCATTTGTGACTCATATGGTCGATCTTATTCCTTTTCTTTTGTGGAATCAATGCGTAACAAATGGAACCAAAAATGCAAAGATGACACACTAGAGGAAGATGACCACCACATTTCATATGGAGTTCTCATTTCAATGGCTGAATATGGTGATTTGTTTCAAAGGTAGGCTACTATTTGAGTTACCTCTGCCCAGAGATGTGGATTATCCCTTTCAAGTATAGCGTTGCATGGACCATATTCATCATAGTTTTGTTCATTCTTTTTACTAATCCATTTTCTTGGGGAGTGCAAGGAACCATGATATGGTGTTTGATTCTATTTTTTTTGAGGTAGGCCTTGATGGCCTTTGAATTAAACTCACCACCATTATCTATCCTCAATATTATGATGTGGGTTTGGGCTTCATTTTAAATCATCATTCAAAACTTTTTGAATGTCTCAAATGTTTCAGAGTTTTGTTTGAGAAAATAGATCCAAGTCACTCTACTATAAGGATCAATTAACAACATGAAGTGTTTGTAATCACCAATAGAGAGAATTGGGAGAGAACACAAGTTTGAGTGAACCAACTACATTTTTATATTGGATTCCCATTCTAACTTCTAAAATGGTTCTCTTCATGTTTGGCCAAAATGCAGGCCTCACATTTCTCAAAATTTGATGGTAGGGTAGGTAAACTTACTACACCATTATTTTTCATTAAATGAATGCAATCATGATTTATATGCCCAAATTTAGCATGCCACAACATGCTTGGTATGACATACCCTCTTCAACAATATGAACAAATTTTATTGAAACTGATGGGTCACCCTTGAGTTTTAGCAATTTGCCTTCCTTCGATCTAGTCAATATAACTACATTGTCACTTTTCCTTTTGATAGTGACTTACCCATTACCCAAAAAAATGGAGTGCCCATGTTGATATATGAGCACAAAGGGAAACAGGTTCCATTTCAATTGAGGAAGGTAGAAAACATTTTGGAGTATGAAGTCTAGAAGCCCTTAACACTTGAGTTGGATTGTACCTTTTATTTCTAGTTGTAGACTTGATCAATTTGCCAAATACATTAGACCACAACTTCCTCTTTAAACTCCTTAAAGAAGTATTTTCATAAACTCATATGTTGAGTGGCACTAGTATCAAGAACCCAAGCATCAAACCAAGTTGTACTTATTGAAGTAGTGTTTGCCTCATCTGAGATGAAAAACATGTATTCACTGGTGAATTGGATTGAGTCTAACTCTTTTGTTTATTTCTTTGATTTTTCCTCTTTTTTCTTATGGTAGGCTTCAATTTTTTCCCATAAGGTCCTACACTAGTGAGTCTCATTGCTCCCTTTTCTATCACATTGTTTTTAGTAGAGATGTTGTTTATTGTTCTATTTTTTATTTTGCCCACTATGATTATTGCATTTGTCTCATCATCTCTTGTTTTTATTTTTGCCTTTAATTTTGGAAGATGTGGCCTTATTTGAAGAGGAATCCTCAAAAGATTAACCCTTTTGCTTAGCATAACAAACACTTTCACCTGTGGATTTAGGGTTTTTTTAAAGGCCTTTTCTCTTTTTGTCATCTTTACAACCACTTTATCACATGTTAGTCTTCAATAAATTATTTTCTTGCAAAGAATCCAAATAGGTTGAATACATGGGAAGAAGGGTCTTTATGAATTCAGCCATGTATATGTCAATTTTTACATTAATGGCATCCACTTCATGCTTGATCTCATGAATTTCTGAGGCCAAAGTCATCACATCACCATTTTTCAATTCAAGATTGAACAACCTCAACTATAATTATATGAACTCCAACTCTAAGTGTGAATCATAGAAGTTTTTCAATTTTTGAAGTGTTTCTCAGGGAGTTGTACCTCCCTGAGCATGATGGAAAACTTTGCTATCAACTGAAGCCCTTATCAAGGCCAATGATTTCAAATTATTTTGCTTCTAGGCATTAATTTATTTTGCATGTATTGGTTGTGTTGGTTGTTCATCCTTGTCACAAATGCTAAACCATAGATTATTGAAGATAAGTGTATTCTCCACTTACTGAGACCATTCTAACTAGGTATCTTTCCTAATCAGAGTTGTGCTAAAAATTGATTTTATTGAATTCATTTTGAAAATGAAGTGAGATGTAAAGGTTCCTTATCACTCCAAAAAGGTCCCCCTTTTTATATACCACCAAATTGATATACCAAACCTCTCTATATGTTCTTCCTTTCAATATACTCATTGGTATGTAGAAGAAGTTCATCCTTTATATATACCAATAGTATGTGAAAGATATATTAAAGCATGTGAGAGCATAATGGTATGTGGTACCTAGGTAGTATGTGAAAAACATTTGCTCTATCTACAACACCCGCTTAACAACAAGTCTTTGTATGTGGGTGTGATAACCTTACACGAATTGCTCTTGATCATTATTGGGATTTATGTCTAGCAATAATCACAAATGGGTAATAGAGGGAAGGGAAAATGAAAGTTTTTCTTATTTTTCCAAGTCATTTTATAGGGACGAAGCCACAAATGTCATTATTGCAATTACATTAGGCTATAAGTGAAATAGTTTGATCGTAATGGTTTGACTTGTAAATGCAAACTAGAGACATTGTTGATACCAAACACTGCATTTTTTTTTTTCACAATTTGATTTGTTTTCAAATTTTGCTTGTTTTGAAAAAATAAAATTGCTTCAAATTTTATATTTGACTTGTTTTGGGTTTTGCTATTTGACTTATTTTGCTTCGATAAGTCAAATTAAATGAATTATAATCACAATATGATCTTTTTGGAAATTTTCTCCTTTCTTTGTTATGCTTTTATTTTAAAAGGCAAAAAAAGTAGTACAAAAAAAACCTTAGCGCCTTAGTGGAGAGGTGAAACACCTAGTTGGAATGCCTTAGTTGATAATTTTGATGCATATAGCACCTCCAATGCATACCAAACATGGATAAATGCTGCCATGAATCCTAAGAGCAGTTTTTATGCCCCAAAATAATGCAAGATAGGCTGCCATGCAAGTCAAGATGAAGTTAAACAACAAATAGTGTGCCAAACTCAAGTTTTTTGCAATATTCAAGGCAAAACATAGCCAAATGAAAGCCACATTATAGTCTAGTGAAGTCAAATGAAGAACCTTCAGATTTGATATAGTAGACCAGCTCTTTTAACACAATCAAGTCAATGAGATGCCACCTAAACAGTTAACAAGCATTTTGAAATAGCCAAATAGAATCCAAAGGAATCAAGGAAAAGCTAAAAGTGTGCTTTGAACACTAAAATGCCTTCCAAGAGAGAGAGAATGCCTTTAATTAGAATATCATAGCTTTCACCTACTCTATAATGAGCTATTACACCCTCAATATAACTGAAACACCCTTTGAAAATCTGCTAAACAGTGAAGAAAACATCCTCATACAGCTGAAACACAAACCCAAGTATGAGAAGACTGAGAAATGAAGAAATTTATTGGTTGAAAACAAATGAGGAGAATGGAGAATAATGGAATGACCAATGAAATCCCTAGGCTCTGATACCAATGTCAAGCTAGGCATTAATGGAGTGACATTAACAATATTTGGTGGAAGCCAAAATTGTATTCATGTTCAATTTGAAAGGAAGAACATTAAAATATATAAAGCCAATATTTGGTTGTTCATCTCTTCCTATTCCTACAAGTGACTCTACATATATCACACAAAAAGACAAAATCTCTTATATGACACTTAGTATTAAAAACAAATATTATATAATATTGTTACATAGTCAAACTATTGTGGCCGAGTAATAGACTACATGGATCAGGAAATGAGATCGTGCCACTTGACATAATCATGCCCCACAAAGTAATATATTGAACACCCTTTTTTTTAATCTTGTAACTTTGTGACCCCTTGCTACCCCATGACTCCATCTTTTCATGATTCATAGATGAAAACTAAGCAGTCAACTTGGGATCATTAAATAACACTTGGTAAGAGTTGGGAAAGGTTTCCACATGAGTTTAAGTGATAAAACCAATATATTCAATTAACTTAGAAATGTTATTAAATGATATTATAATTAAGATATTTCATGGCTACCATTTTTTACCTAATTCACCATTATAGTAAAAATACATTGCAATATGTCACTGTGTTGAATGGATGATAGAACATCATAGCGAATTCCTATAGCTTATGGTCACTTTTTTTTGGACAAAAGAGGCTACAATGTTAGACTAAAATAGATATAAATAAGCTTATATCTATATTTTTCATCAACCATTTGGATACTTTGGACCATGTTACACCATGCCAAGTGGCACTTCTAGGGCTCACATTATGTTGTAGCATATGTCAACATAACGATCACCTCTCAATCAAGTGATATAACTATTAAAAAACAAAGAATCACACATGGAAGCCCAAATGTTTTGACTTATATAACGACTCCTTAGACTTCACTTTTTTCTAATCTATGTATAGACATCTGTAGCATTAGTTAGTAGAAAAATAGTAATAAAGTAGATAGTGATACATCTTTTTGAATAGTATGCCATGTGTAGAACACACAAATTAATATGGTTTTTTTTCCAGTTTTATTTTTTCTCCAATATCCAGGTTATTCAATATTACTTCTACATGTGCACACAACTTATAATGTCCCATAGACCCCTTGGGATCCAAATCAAAAAGACATAGCATTTGGAAAAGACTCATCTCTTATAGGGGTATTCTCATCTAGAAAATACTTCCTTGACTTACCATGTGCAAGTTACTGGCCTAGAGAGGACTTTCCCCTTAGAAAATACTTGGCACTTTCCTTATGCACTAGCAAAAATTATCCCTAATGCTTCCACATGAATATTATCATCTAATTCTTATCATAATTAGGAACTTGAGCAAACTCATATATAAGGTTGTCCTTCACCATGTGGGTTGCATCCTATAATATCATGAAAGCATGCAATGTCATAAGAAATCCTTTGTGCTTAGGAAAAATTAACTTATACGTAGTTTACTAAAACATCTACCCATCTATATTCCACTTGTTGGGGTTATTTCTCCTATATACTATATTATTCAAATGTGAATATATGCCAACTTGGTATCTCCAACTAATTAGGAACATATGAGGTTAAGTAATATCCCTCATTTGTCATCCATCAACATATGTGGTTTTATAAACAATCTTGGTAAAGGTTTTGTTTTCCAAAACCCCATACATCTATTAACTCTTTGCCAAATCTCTTGGAAAACAAGTTTTTAACTCTAGAAATGGTAAAAGATAAATGCTATGGAAACCAATCTTGAACTGTCAAATTAAAATATAGATTAATCGGTAACCCTTATGAAACTTGAGTCCCCAAAAACCATGCAAATGAACTTCATGAGAAGATTGCCTAGTTGATCTACATGCATAACACATCTACTTGTATAACACATTTTGAAAGGTAATAGTTCATAAGGTAGGCTATACAACTATTTTTAGTTGTACAACATATGTTTCCTAATGTGTGACAAAATTTCTTGTGCCCTATTGATGTGTAACAAAATGTTATATGACCTACTAACATACAACCTTGCTACCATATGGCTATTTATTTCCTTGTTTTATGGTATATGGGATGTGATTCTCCAACAGTCCCCATCTTATAGTGTTTATCTATCCTTTTAGATGTTTTTGAATCCAAATCCTAAATTTAGAATTACCCAATTTTTTGATGGTTGAACTTTGGGTGGTTGTCTTTCCTTTTTATAAGACTAGTGCATTCAGTTTTAAACGCTCATTTTTGTTACAAAAACCTAGCCTTTATTCACCAATTACTCTCATAATGGGTCAGTAAAACCCCCTTTATAACATTTTTTATTATAAAACACTTATTTTCTTTTAATTTTATTTTCGTTGTGACACCCTTTTTAACATTTTACCTTGATAATCTTCACACTTTTCCCAATTTCCATGTTTTTTTCATTGATGTTTGGTTATTTTTTCAATTTGGAGCGTAATAATTGATGGTGGGGTCCACATTTTATACTTTTTCAACTTTGATCTAATAGTTGTTTTTTAACACTCGGTATTGTCCAAGATTTCTTAACTTCATTGAAAAAAAAATTAAGGCTCTATTTGTTTTAAATGGCCCTAACCAAAACATTTTGAATTTACCATCCTTGATTTCATGATGACCATTAATTTTCAAGATGAGGGCACAAGACTCTAGGCTCATTCAACATAAGATTTTGTCATGTCAGTTCTTTGTTTAACATTGCAACACTTTCATTGTAAATTATGCCATTATACTCTGCTTTTCCAACTATTTAAATTTCCTAGCCACTCTTGGAGACTCTCATGAACTCCTGACCAATATCCCATGACTATCCTTATGCTTAGAATCAACTACTTCATTGATCCTATCATCCATCAATTATAATAGTGTGTGCCTAGTTGTCACCTTTTAGGTTATCCTGTAGGACCATAACACCACCTATAGTTACTCCCAATCTTGTCCCTCAAGGCCACAATACTTTTGAATGACTTAAACTATAAATTTATTTGTAGCCTCATCCAAGACAAATTATCCTATAGATAGTGTGAGCATAACAACAACTAATATATCTTGAGATTGGTCATGAGGTGTTAGATAATCTTCTTTTGGCCACCTTGGTCACTGTTAAAATTATGGGGGATTCCAAACCATGTCATAATTTGATCATAAATAAAACTTGCAGTGTTGCTAGTCAAGTTATTTGGAAGGGACCTAAATTTGGCCACCTTCATTAAATACATTATTTCTACCCCATTGTACTTTCATTTGTGTAGTCAGTTGGCCTTCCTTGAGAGGTCCTATGAAGTTCAAAACCTAGTGCTTGAATAATTATTATGGCTTAAACCCATGAAATCCCTTTTGATTGGTCTTTCCCTCCATTAGATGTGTCATAACTCTACACCCACTTGTGCATCTTTGAATAGTGTCGGTCACCATAGTTTAGATACAAAAACCTTCCTTGATGTAGTACCTAGTTGCATGTGACCTCCCATCACTCCTTTGTTTGCTTCCCTTAGCATATCTTGGATTTCTTCACATAGTACACACCTTCTCAATAATTCATCTAGTCTCATCTTCTACAATGTTCCCATTAATTAACTAGAATGTTCTTACACTATATGATCCTTTTTATGCTTGTGGTTTTACATCATTCATAAAGCACTTGATTGATAGGTAATTCCCATTATTATTGTGCCATGATGGTGATATGGAGAAATAGAACAAATTAGCATGCAGGTAATCATTATTTACCCATTTTAGAGGTTCCCTTGACTTGTTTTTTTACAAATGGTTAACAATGACATGTCTCTCTATAAGAAGAAAAACTACCTTGAAGGAAAAATGATACAATAACATCAACCACCAACATACCCATCCTTGGATTAATGGCTTGTTGATACATTGTGGTCTATGTAAATATAAACTCAGAAAGCATGTGTCGATTCCACACTAACTCACAACCGGTAATAATAACTCCATAATACTCAATTTTCATAATAGACAAAGGAATAGTAGTATGTTTCTTGCAAAACCAAGTTATGTGATTTTCCCCAAGATGATCAATGTATCATGCAACCAACTTGTGATCATCTAGATCTCCTACCTAATCACTATCTATGTAACCTATAACTATGGTTTTGCCACTATAAGTGTGACCAACAATTGAGGATTTTCCTTCTCATTTATATCAATCTGATAGCTAGTAGTACCATAAAGATACCTTAGGATGCATTTTTTAGCTTGTTAATGACTATCATGCCTGACCGAACCGTGACATAGGATTCACAACAAAAGAGAGATCAAGATGAGTTTGAGCCAATTATAGTAAACTTCTTGCCAATTACCTCTACAGTGTACCATCAATCGAAGGATAAGAACACTTGCATGAAAACTTGACTCCAAATTGAAAAGGAGTCAGTGTAGACTTACAGTCTTCCATATTGAAGCAATGTAGGATGTCTTGAGCATACTTAAATTGACTGACAAAAAATATATTCTTAGACTATGAAATATGAAGCTAAGAAAGCAATGTAACAAACCCAAGTCATTTATCTCAAAGGAATTCATTAATCATGCTTTTACATCAAGAATCTACTTGGTGGACATTATTGACACATGGGAGAAGAGATTGAGGAACAAGACCACCACAAAGTATTTCGTCCCTTGGAGGAGCCTACCCACAGAGGATGTTACTTGGGGGGGAGATAGATACTTTAACATCTAGTGTTGCATTACTTATGGGAAAATAATTTCTAGAAGGGTGGATATGTAATGTCCATTTTGTAATGAGTCTACACATGTGGGACCCACAAGCCCATTTCTATATTTCTCAATGGACTAGAGGTGATTTATAGAGAAGTATATATTGGTGAGGATCAGTTAGATTAATTTATCCCTAAAACATTTATGAGTTTTGGAACATTTCCTATATTTTTGGGGCATTTCCTAAATTTTAGGTTGGTTGGAGGCAGGATCCTCACCAATAGTCTCCTCATGGGGAATTTACCCTAAAGGATCCTTTTTCTTGTTGAAATTGTTCATGCCTTTGGATATTTAAAGATGTATGTGTCTGTTACAAGTTCCCTAAGGAAAACTTGTTCATATTTAAACATGTTCTTGGAGATTTTGGAGGGCTACGAGAATTTGACCATGTCATGCATCTTATAGTTGGATATGGGTGTGAGTCAGCTTTTCATAATGTATTATCTCGTATCTTTATGGAGAGTAGTTCTTAAGAAATGGTTGATTTATTGATAAGAGGTCAGCATTTATTGACCACTTGGGCAATTTAATGCTATTACAATAGTGCCATGTTATGTGGTACTTAATTATTAAGTGATATTAGTATCTTATCAAATAAAAATAATCTTTATTATTTGATACTAAGGCTAGGTGCTTAGGGTTGGGAGCATGTCAATGATTAAATAGAGGATTTTCAACCTTGAGAGGATCAATCTATGCTTATTTCACATTTTTTTAGACCTAGAGTGGGTAGTTATAGCAGGGCAAACTCATTTAATTTCTAGTTTCTTGTGAAGAAAATCCTTCGGATCATGAGATCAAAGGAACAAATCCTTCTAGTTTCTTGTGGGAAATCTCATTTAGAGATTGCATTGGAATTAATGCATTCTTTTTCTATTGGCAATATGATTTTTTAATTCATTGGAATAACACTATAATTTTTATTTGAGAAAGATCTTCTGCCAAGTGCTTGATTTCTAAATAGTTGCACACTATTATTTTCTCTATTAATGTATTCCAACATATTTTTATCAATAAAATATAGTTTTAGTATTATTATTAGGTTTAATTTATTTATGCATTGCATTGCTCTCTTCTTCTTGGAATTATTTAGATTAAAATAAAAAAATAAAAAAATTAGATAAAGTTCATAACATGACCCCTCATCGAGACTATTATTTTGACATGTATTTTTGGATACCCTTTTTCAAAAATCATTTTTTCCATAAGGTGATTGTTGCATTTTGATCATCTCATTGAGTTGATCATTTGACATATTTCCCCACCCTTAAAAAAAAATTGGGGCTTTTTTTTACCACATTTTTATTGCTAGAAATGGTAGAAAAAAGTAATGCTCAAGAAAAGTTTGCCACATTTTTATTGCTAGAAATAGTAGAAAAAAGTAATGCTCAAGAGAAGGCACATTATAGATGTGCTTCTCAGTATGGGTCTTTACTCCATGTAAAAGGGTGAGAATAAACACCTATTGACCTTATTAAATAGATGAAATATAAAAAACATTGTGATAAAGTCAAACGTATCCTAGGTGAGTCAGTGTCACCTGAATTGAAATTTCTTTTTTAGAACATTATGGAACCCTGGTAAGTTTGACCTATCCTGGATATTTTTTTTGGGAATCATAGAAATATGCATGTATGTCAACTAGAAAATGAGCTTAGTACTCTTAGTTCAAAAAAATATCCTTGTATTGAATATTTTATCATTCAAGTTAAATACTTAAACTTCTATTTATTATGTCAGGTGTAACCGAGACTAATGACCAACTCATTATGAGTGTTTTATCAAAATTGGGTCATTCCTACTTAATCTTCATCTCAAATCACTACACACAATAAGATTCTTTGGGAAATGCATATGTGGCACCAATTTTTGATAAGTTCTCTGAGCAATTTTAGAGAACAAGAAAAACTAATTTTCATTGGTGACATCTAATTTGTAGGTAATAAGCAACATGCATTAGTTGTTAGTGATCTTACTATGACATCACAACTAAACTCTGATAAAGGAAAGGGACCTAAAAAATCAAAAGGGAAAGCAAAACCTAATCCTAAGGGTAATCAATCAACTCAACAAAACTCTTCATCCCATGAAGACAGATAAAAGGAAAATGAATGCAAATGTTGACAAAGAGTGTTGTGACTTTTGTGGTAAATTAGGCCATGTTGAACATCAATGTTTCAATAAAATGACATGCTTAGAAGCAGATTTACAAAATGATGAAACTACCTCCCTTCAATACAATAACAACACTTTATGCAACAAAAAACATATCATTACATGGTGCATGATGGCTTATGAATAGATATTTTATTTCAGAGCCTCTCACGATATGGTGCATGATGGCCATTGTTTCACAATCTTGGCTAAAGCTACACAACTAAAAATTTTGTGGGCAACTCTTCTCCTCTAGTTGTTGATGGAAAAGGGTTCATTGAGATGGAGATTGGCATATTCAATTAATTTTTCCATGTTCTAGCATTATCTGCAAACATCCTATCTATCAATCAGATCACACAATCAGGTGAAGGAAAAACCATTGAGTTTACACTTGTTGATGTTTTTATTAGAAATGCAAAAGGGTAGCATGTTATTGTATCCAACTAGAAAGGTTGATAATCAAGCCAAATTTTACAAATTTGACAGCTTTGTGTTTTCTCAACCTTCAAAAGTCATGATTGTTCATTCATTTAACTTAAGTAAAGTTTGGCATGAGTTCGTCACTTGAACTATCGCTCATCACAAAATATCACTATGCACAACATGATTCTTGGTTTCTCGAAAGTCTCTTTTAAAGATAGAGTTTTCCAAAGTTGTGCACTTCAAAAACAACATAGGGATCCATTAACCAAAGGAAAATCTTAGAGGGCCATTGAAAAATTATAGTTGATTCATAGCGATCTCATGTCATTCCCTTGTGTTTCTTTTCATAAACATAATTACGTGCTTCTGTTCATTGATGATTTTCTCTCACAAAATAATTGTTTACTATTTGAAAAAATAATAGTGAAGTCTTTGAGCACTTTAAAATGTTCAAAACTATTGTTGAAAACTTGTCAGAAAGAAATATTTAACGTCTTAAAACAAATAATGGAATATGCATTCAACTTTAACACACTCTGCCTTACACCCCTCAACACAATAGTATAGCTAACCAAAAAAATCACACAAGGAAATGGACAGTCGCATGGTACATTCCAAAGACTTTCCACCTTAGTTTTGGGCAAAGACAATATAATGTGCAAACTACATTCAAAATTACACTTCCCACTCAGTATTGCAAGACATGAATCTTGAATAAAAATGGTTTGGCATCAAGCTTGATGCTTCTAAATAAAATATTTTTGGATGTGATGCATGGTACATGATGCATTGGGAAACAATAATCGATCATGTGCCATGTGGTGAGAGGCTCTTGAATAAAAAATCTATTCAAAATCCATCATGCACCATGTGATGTTTTTTGTTGCCAAAAGTGTTGCTCCTATTGTGAAGGGATGGAGTTACATTTTTTTTCATCCTTGCTTCTAATTATGCCATTTTATTGAAATATTGATGTTCAACATGGCCTAGTTTACCACAAAAGTTACAACACTCTTTGTCAACATTTTTCCTTTGCCTTTTTCTTGATGGGGGAAAGAATTTTGTTTAGTTGATTGATTGCCTTTAGGCTTAGGTTTTTATTTCCCTTTTATTTTGTTAGGGCCCTTGCCTTTGCTCGAGTTGGGTTTTAATTTTGCATTATGATCATTGACAACTAATGTCTAATATTTATTACCTCCAAGTTGGATGTCACCAATGAAAATCAATTTTTCATGTTCTCTTTAAATTTGCTCACAAACTTATCAAAAGTTAGTGCCACATATGCATTGCCCAAATAATCTTGTTGTGTGGTGATTTGAGATGAAGACTAAATAGGAATGACCCAATTATAAAAAAATGCTCATAATGAATTAGTTATTAGTTTGGGTTACACTTGACTCAACAAGTACAAGTTCAGGTGCTTAACTTGAGTGATGAAATCTTCAATCTGAGGATTTTTTTCTGAAGTAAGATTTCCAAGCTCATTTTTTAGTTATGTCTACATCTTTCTATGCTTCCAAAAAAAATCTCCAAGACAACCCAGACTTCTCATGGTTCTATAATGTTCTAAAAATGAAATTTTAATTCAAGAGACACTCACTCACTTAGGATACCTTTGGCTTCATCATAATGTTTTTTCCATTTCATCTATTTAATCAGGTCAACAGGTGTTGATTCTCACCTTTTTCCATGGGGTAAAGATCTATAATGTGCCCTTTCCTAAGCATTACCCTTTTTCTACCAGTTCTATAAAATAAAAATGTGGTATGAGGGTGTTGGGTAATATGTCAAAATGATCAACTAGATGAGAGGATTTAAATGTGACAATCACCCTATGGGAAAATTGATTTTTGAAAAAAGGTATCCAGAAATACATGTTAAAATTATAGTTTTGATGTTATGTCCTCTATCTAAATTTTTATATATTTTTATTTTAATCAAATTGATTCCAGGAAGAAAAGAGTAATGAACTATATAAACCAAGTAATAATAATAATAATACTGGAGCTATATTTTATTGATAAAAATCTGTTGGAATACATCAATAGAGAAAGAATAATAGTGTGCAACTAATTAGAAATCAAGCACATGGTAGGAAATATTTCTCAAATTAGAATTGATGTTGTATAATGTTATTCTAGTTGCCCCCATAAATCATATTTCCAATAAAAAAAATAATGTGTTTAGTCCAATGCAATATCTAAATGATATTTCCCATGAGAAAATGGAAGGGTTTTGTCCTTCGATCTCTAGATCCAAAGGGTTTGGATCCCTAAAACTATAGATGAGCTCTATCTATTGTAGCCATCCACTCTAGGTCTAAAAACATGTAAAATGAGCATAGATCGATCCTCTCAAGGTTGAGAAATCTCTATTTATTTATTTATTTATTGACATGCTCCAAACTTTAGGCACCTAGCCTTAGTGTCAAATAATAAATATTATTTTTATTTGATATGACACTAATATCACTTAATAATCAAGTACCACATAACATATCACTAGTTTAATAACATTAAAATTTCCAAGTAGTTAATAAACATTGATCTATTATCAATAAATAAACCATAGGTTGAGGCACTCATAGGAAAACCTCTCTCTTAGTTGCCTATAAGTTTTATAGAAGTCTGAGTGATGAGTGAAGGGTGCATCATGCAAAATCCTCATAATTTTCTCCTTTATTTTGGACTCAAGTACAAGTAATATTCTATTCTTATACAATATAAGCTCATCCACAACAACATCCCTTCCATCATTTACATTTACATCCAATACTCTAGTAACAAAGGTAATTTTGGCATATTCGGCCATGATAAAAGCCTTTCGATCAGCAACAATAGAAGAAGTGGCATAGAAAGTAGGCATATGGTAGAGTTTAGAAGGTAGTGTGGTGACAAGTATCCCAAAAAATTTGTAGATTCAAAGATGTAATGAGTAGTGTGATGACTTCCTAATAACTATAAACAGTGAAATTATAATAGTGGATGGTGACTAAAGGGTAGAGGTAAAAGTGTTAGGATCAGATTGGGAAATCTACATGAAGCTCTATCCTGGTATACGATGCTATAATTCCCATGTGAAGATAGAGAGGAGACGTACCATTGTCATGGACATCATCAAGTTTAAGTGGGTAAAATGTAGGGGGATGGACATCCTCTAAGTAGGGAAGTGATGCGAGGTCCTTTCCTTAGCATTACTTTTTTCTGCCATTTTTAGTTGTCATGACATTAGACTCTCCCCTGACCTATGTTGCATTAGGTCCACTCTCCTACTGAGCCTCTACAAGTAGGAGTACTAATTCAAGGAGACCCAAATGATGCCTCACCTCGACACTCACAAATTTGACCATTACATCAAGACCTACTTTCATCATAATAAGGTTGGTTCCCATCCTAGGCCAATTATTCTATACAATTTAGACTCCCTCTTGAGTTGCATCATGACTTTGTTACTCAAATAAGTTAGGATACACTTACTAAACCCCAAAATCTGCTCTAGATGATTTGTTGCCTTTGTCAAGAATCCCTTTTTCTCCCTAGGATGGACCTCATGTCACTTCCCTAATTGAAGAATCTCCATCCCCATTTATTCTCCCCCACTTAAACTTGGTGACACCCATGATGCTAGTGCGGATACTCTCTTGCCTCACATGGGAACTTTACTATCACATGCTAGGACAAAGTTGCCATGAATATCCCTCTCTAAGCCCAATGCATCTACCTTTGCCATTTAGGTACCATCCACTGGCACAAGTTCAATGTCTACAATTCTTAAGAAGTCATTGAGATACTCAATGCATCTTTGTACCTACTGAGTTGTTGAGAAAATTAACATGATAGTTCCTTCTAAGCTCTACCACATGTATTCATTCCACATCTCATGCATAAGAGTTATTTTTGCTTCACCCTGCCCATATGCTTACCCTCTTGCATTATTCAATCCATACCACATGCATCCTTCTCCACTCCTTGCATCTCTTAGTTGTGTGTTTCAATATCAACCTTCTTCCATGGAACCTCAAGTCCCCCTATTCTGACTTACTTCTACAAAGTCTTAAGTGTCATCCACTCCTAACACTTGCTTATCCTTGGTGTCTTCACTCATCTGACACCTGAATTGGAAAAGTCTCAAACCCTTCTCAATGAGTCACCATGTCCACTCCTATACAAATCACATGGATTTGGTTCACTTAATTGTATTATTGGAAAAAATTATATACCTTTGCCTTACACAAGATGAAGTCCCACCAAATTGCTTCAAAGCTTTGATACCAACTATCATGTCACTAGACTCTCACCTATGTCAAATGACACAGGTTTTATTCCCCTATTGAACCTCCATAGGGATGAGTACTAATTTGAGGAGACCCAGACTATGCCTCACCCAAACACTCCCAAATTTGGACATTACATCTTGGGCCTTATTACATCACATCAAGGTCAGTTCCAATCTCGAACCACTTTAACACAAATTGGACTCCTCCTTAAGTCATGTCATTATTTAGTTACTCAACTCAGCTAGGTTAGATGATCATCTACCTTGGTCAAGAAGCCCTTTTACTCCTTAGTAAGGACCTCATGTCACTTCCCTACTTGGAGGATCTCTATTCCCCTACACCACTTAAACTCAATGATTCCCATGGTGTTGGTGTGGCTTCTCTCTAACCTTCATGTACTCAATGTCAAAATTATAATCTTGAAGCTTACTTACCCACTTCTATTGCTAATCATTTAAATCACATTGGACAAGGAAAATTTTAAAACTATTATGGTTTGTTCTCACCACAAATCTATGACGAACTAAGTATTGTTTGAGCTTAGCCAAAACATGCATAATGGAAAGCATTTCCTTGTCATAAATAGAATGTCCTCTCTGTATCTTTTATTTTTTTTCACTCAACACTATGGGATGACACTTTGCATTAACACAACTCTGATCCCCTCACTTGGAACATCACACTCTATAAATAATGGTAGTGAGAAATGTGGAATGACAAGTACAAGTCTGAATTAGAGATAGAGGCTTTTTGGATTTGGTTTGGGTAGAGCACAAATTAGAAAAGAGGGGATTGCAATGAAGTGAGTGGATGCAACTTGCAAGATAATTTCTAGAAACGTACATTAGTCAAGAAAGTGATAGGGGATGTGTTGAGGAATAAAGTGTGTGTTTGAGTTTAGAGTTTTTTAAATTCAAATAAGGCCTGTGTAGGCCAATATTGTATTGTCTTTGAGTTGTAAAAATGTGATGTAATGTATTGTATAATATTAATGAATAATGTTATATTTCCAATGAATGTGTTCATGTTGAGATTTTATTATGTATATTGATCTACATGGTGGTTGATAGTTGTTCATTTGACCTTTGACCCTATTGCATTATATAGTATCAGAGCTATGAATGAGGAATTTGACTAAGAAGAGAAGATTTGTATCGTGTTAGTGAATGAAACCAAATCAAAAACACACTAAACTAAAATCTTCATGCCTAGTTACTAGGGTGAGCTTAGTAACAAAAAATAATGACAAACACTACTAAAAATTAAGGAAAAATAAAAATTACTTCACCTTCCTTATATGCTCCAAATGCCTTTGTAGTAGTGGTTTGCTCAGTTTTGTGCTCATAAAGTCCTTGGCAATGGAAGCTTGGCTACCTCCATCTCTCCTTGGCACCTCTGGCTTTGGCTTGGCTTGGCTTGAAATCAATTTGGCATGGTAACACTAGTTTTCATGAAGTTTTTGGAATAAATCATGCATTATAACTTTGCACAAATTAAGCATAGAAATGATGTTGTAAGGCCTCCTATTTATAGATTTTTGAGATGTCTAGAATCAATTTGAACCGTCCATCTTGAGATGTAGATGTGTGGTTGAGGATTAATTAAATTTTTAAAATTAAGTTTATAATTATCCTCACTATGACATTGTAAGAAGGGGCATTTAAGAGGCATGGAAGGCATCATGAAAGGTATTGATGAAGCATGGAGGGCATGAATCCTGATATTTGTGGCATTTATGGCCTAGAGATGTCTTCTCAAGAAATGAGGTAACCTGATGATGCATATATTCAATATTCATTTCCAAAAAAAAGTATTCAATAAGTTTCCATGGAATAATTAATTATTCCTTGATTTGGATTAATTAGCTCTTAAGCATGTTTAAGCACTTTGTGCACAAATTTCCCAAATTAATTAGAATGCCTTGTTATTGGTCCAAAATTTAACTGGATTGGAATTGGAAGGTGATGTCAAATGCATTGGATATGTTATCCTATTTAGGATGTTGCTGACAATAAATAATAAAGGCATGCATCTTGTGTAAAATATTTGATAAGAAAGAGCAATTCAGAGCACCTAGGTGTAAATTTGGCATTTTAACTCAGAATGATCTGATCAAAGTTAGTTGGCCAATAAATTGCATTGTCCCATTTAGGGATACCCTAGCCAAAATCAGCATTTGAATATATTAATTTGAATTCATTTAATATATTTTAGTGTTTTTAGGCCAAATTGTGTATTTTAGTAAGAAAAAGTCAAAATCCTAATTGGAGGTTATTGATGGCCAGATTTAGGTGTCTACAATTTGCCCCTATTTGGGAATCCATTACAGACTATAAGCATAATAACATCTTATCAAATAATGAAAAGGTCCTACATGCCTATAACTTCAATAATTATAAACTAATTTTATGATGGTTTACCCCCTCAAGGGAACAGTTGGCACAAGTAGGTCGACAAATAGTTCCTCGATAAGAAGCAAAATGAGGGGACCAAAGAAAGGAAAGATGATGGAGTGAAAACACAATGATTTTGAAAAGTAGTCAAAATCACTGAGAATGCATGTGGGATGGTGTATAATGGTTTTCCCAAAGGTGATTATAAGCATTGTAACCCTATAGTGGCAACGTGGTATGATAACACAATGATTTACCTAAAGGCGATTATAATCATTGGGAAGATGGATCTACCCCAATTAAGATATACAAACAAGATAATAACATGACCCTGTATGGGTAAAAAAAGTAAAGTGGTGACAACATAATGATTTGCCCAAAGGCAGTGATAATCATTGAGAAATGCAAGTGGGATGATGTGCAATGATTTTCCCATAGACAGTTAGAATCATTAGACCCCGACTATGGCAAATAGGGTAAACTTGGTCAATGATGATGATAATTTAACATAGAGGGTAATGATGAATTAGAATAACCTACTAGTAAGGAGATGCTCGTTCGAACCAATTAAGGTTGAAATTTTTTTGTGGTTAATTACTCTATTTGGGATATGATTGGAATTGAATCAGGATGTCGATGCTAAAGAGATGTTGATGCCACCATTGCTAAATAGACTTTTTGAAGCTGAGTTTTATTATAGCACATGTTGGTAGGCATCATAGTATAACATCGTGAGGACTTGGCTGAAATATGCATAAGGATTGACTCCCTTAATCCAATACTTAATATAAAATAATACACCAATGATAGAAACCATGATGATAATGTACGCATATGAATATGGATATATTCAAGTATAAGTGTAGGTAAGGAATCACTCAATGAACACACATAAACTAAATCAAGGCAACAGTACTGAAATCAAACAAATAGGCAGACAAACAAATAAAATAAGCAAAAATAAATAAACAATGTAGTAGAAACTATACAAACTTTGCCCCTAGAAAATAGGTGACAACTGAACAAATGAACAAAATGGGAGAATAGAAGAAAAGGAAGGGGGTGGCTGAGCTATCTCCATATGCACTAGGAAAGTGGATGCTACCTACATAGTTCTATGGATGTAGTATCCAATAAAAAACTTTAGGCCAAATGTAATTCTCCCAGGGAATGGGAAGAATGTGATAATTAAGGAAAACAAACAAAATGGATGTGATAGAAGAAGAGGAATGGTCTTGAAAAATGGCAAGTGCATGATAGAAAAGGCCAAAAAGGATGGGGAAATTAAGTGATAAGTGATTTGCTTGTAACTTAGTAAGGGTTCCCAAAATCCTTAAGGCAAAAAAGTGGTTAATGTTTTTTTTTTTTTTTCCTAATGATTTTTCAAATTTTTTTAGAATTATTTTGGAGTATCTCAACTCAATAGAGAATGAAGAGACACTAAATGGTTCAAGCTTGAAAAATAGTGAGATAATTTAAACTAAGGCTGCTTGTAAAATATCAAGAGCATTCAAACTTAGGTTGTTTACAAAATGGTGAGAGCATTTAAACTTAAGTTACTCATAAAATGGTGAGAGCATGGTAAGGGGGTGACTAAGCTAACCTCAACAAGTATCAAGAGCTACCTACATAGTCTCAGAGTAGGACCTCAAGTCACTGTAGTTGAACCCTACAATAGAGGAATTCAATTAGTATAGCAGTTAATTCAAACAAAATAGGCATAGGTGATAAAAAAGCTTAGTATGGCATACGAAGTGGCAATTTGGTACATCAAGACTTAATAAACAAATTTTACTCCTAATTTTACCTATAGGTGATTATAAGTAGGACACAACGTCATAGATCAATGGTACTAATTTGTCCAAAGGTGGTTATAATTAGTAGCAAGATTGGTGATAAGAAAGGAATAAAAAATAAAAGATGCAACTACTGAAACTTCTATCATACTACTCAAAAATATGATCTCTATTTGAAGTACTTGAAACAATAGATGAAATTGATTAGATTCCTCGATGCTGAAAATGCATAATGAATGGAAAAAACCAAGGTCAAACAGGATAGGATTTAGAACACATCTAGTTGATAGAACGTAATGGTAAAATGGATAAGGCTAAGAGGATAGATAAGAATGATATTTTTACAAAAAATAATAGTGTTAAAATGGCACCAATCAAATGGTATTTATAGATAATACACCTTAGCGCTCAATCATAGTACCACTTGAGGTGAATAATATTTATTGGATCAAAAAGTTCATCTCCATCTAGTGTGGCAAGCCTATATGCCCCTGACCATAATCTATAGTAATGATGAAAGGCCCTATCTAGTTTGGTTTGAATTTACCTTTATGCTTCTTCTCAGTCATTGTATTCTTTTGGTTTTATTTAAGAACAAGATCTCCAATTTCAAATTTTCTATATTTGACATGTTGATTGTAGTGGCCTTTGAGTCAATTCTGGTATGCCTAAGGATTGTTGAGCATAGCTATGCATTTTTCATCAAGTAGGTCTATCTCTTATAGGGGAGCTACTTAATAGTCATGATCATCTAGGACATGTTTGAAAGATATGCATAGTGAAGGCAATTTGACCTCAATGGGAAGGATGGCTTTAGTATCATAAACAAGTGAGTATGGAGTGGCTCCTGTAAGAGTACAATGATTGGTATGGTATGCCCAAAGGGTAGGGAATATCTATAGGTGCTAATCACGACTGACATCATTGACAATATTTTTTAGAATATTGATAATGGTTTTGTTCGATGCTTCAGCCTGGACATTACCTTGAGGGTAATATGTTGTATAAAAATGTTGTGTGATGTTATATGCAGTACATAGCTCATCCACAACCTTGTTCTTGAATGATCCTCCATTATTAGATATAATGTCAGAGGGGATACCAGAGCGGAAAATGAGATGATTGAAGATAAATATGTAAATTTGCTTTCCAAGTCACATAAGTGAGGGGTATAGCTTCAACCCACTTAGTGAAATACTCAATGGCGGTAAAGATATGTTTATGGCTGTCAGATGAAGTGGGGTTGATCTTCCCAATGAGGTCAAGTCCCCATGTAGCAAATATCCATGGTATCAACATCATTTTTAGAGTTTGTGTTGGTGCATGAATCAAATTAACATGCCATTGACATTTATCACACTTCCTTATATATGCAACTACATATGCCTCCATCATGGGCCAATAATAACCAGTACACAAGAGATTTTTAGATAAGACTAGCCTGCTAGAATGAGCTCCACATACTCCTTTGTGAACTTCTCTTAATGCCAGTGTAGACACTATCAAAGTTAAATAATGAAGTAGTTTTCCATCAAAACTTTGGTGGTAAAGGGTGGATCCAAGTAGAGTATAACAAGTGGAATGATGAATAAAGGTTTTGGTTTGTTTTAGAGATAGGTTAGGTGGTATAACTTGGTCATAAAAGTAGTTGTAAAGATCTGAGTACTAGACATAATTAGGACCAATAATATCATAAATCATTACAATGGTTGAAGGTTCATGAGCTGGTGTGAACAAATTTTCAACAAGGAACTAATATTTTCTATCTTTATCTATTTGTCAAATCAGAGAGTCGATAGTAGCCATGGCATCTATAGTTATGTTACTAGCCCTTGGTATATGCTCAAATTGGATATTTTTAATTTGCTAATTTAGGGTATCAACCATAGCCTTATATGGAACCAACTTGTCATTTTTGGTCTAAAAATAGTTTGTGACTTGATTGATGATTAATTGAGAATCACCATGAACCTTTATATGTGATATAATCCATTATACTACCTATAGAAGTCCTGTAATAAGTGCTTCATACTTGAACATGTTTTTTGTACAAATAAAATTGATTTTGAATGATTTAGGGATTAGATCCCCATGTGGTGTAATAAATAAGAGACTTGCCCCCAATCCATGTGTTGTAAATGAACCATCAAAATATAGCTTCCATTACTGCTTCCCAAGAGGTGGGTAAATGATGGTCATTATGGATTCATCAAGAAAATGAAATGTGAGTGGATTTGTGTCTAAAATGGGTGCTTCAACAAGTTGATCTAAAAGGATATGTCCTTTGATTATCTTCTAATTGACATACTCTATGTCAAACTCACTAAGAAGCATGATCCATTTGGCCATTCTACCTTGTAAAGTTATTTTAGATAGTATATACTTAAGCAGATCTACTTTTGAAATGACCATGGTTTTATTAGATACTCTATGTCAAACTCAGTAAGACTCATGATCCATTTGGCCATTCTACCTTGTAAAGTTGTTTTAGATAGTAGATACTTAAGTGGATCTACTTGTTATTAAACATGTAATGGTATAGTTTTTGAGCTATGAAGACCATGGCCAGACAAGCTTTTTCAATAGGTGCATAGTTATGTTCCTATGTGACCAAGGTATGGATTAAGTAGTATATTGCATGTTCTTTTCCACTGTTATCATGTTGAGCCAAAAGTTCCCCCAAGGCATTAATGGTAGCTAATAGATACAACAATAATGGCCTTCTTATCATAAGAGGTAACAAAATAGATGGATTAACTAGATAGTCCTTGAGTTGTTGAAAAGTTGTTTGGTAGTGGATATCACAATGAAATGCAACTCTCTTATTTATAATATGTGTAAATAGATGACACTTGTTTGATAATTGAGAGATGAAGCATCAGATTGACTAGATCTTGCCCTACAAACTGCAGAGTTGCTATAAATTGGTTTGTGGCAGCATCTTGATTATAGCATGGACTTTGGCCGGATCAACTTCACTGCCCCTATGAGACATAATGAATCCAAGTAAATTTCTTGAGGTTACTCCAAACACACATTTCTTTGGATTAAGTCTGACTTTATACTTCTGTAATTTTTTAAATATCTTGTGTAGCACTGCTAGATGGTCAACCCTAGTTTTGGATTTTCCTAATATGTCATCAACATAGTCTTCAACAATATCATGCATCATATCATGGAATATGACTGACATGACCCTTTGATATGTAGCTCTATAATTCTTAAGACCAAATGGCATCACCTAATAACAAAATTTTCCCCATGGAGTGGTGAATGTTGTTTTATGTTGGTCTTTTGGTGTTATTTTGATTTGATTGTATCCTAAAAAGCCATCCATGAGTGAAAGCATTTCATATCCTACCATAGAGTCAATGATCATGTCAATATTAGGAAATGGAAAGTCATCTTTAGGACAAACTTTGTTTGTCTTAGAAATTAGTACATATTTTGATTCCTTAAGGCTTTTTTTAACAAGTACAATATTAGATATCCATTTTGAGTAGTTAATAAACCGGATACATCCTGCTTCTAAGAGTTTTTCCAAATCTTTCTTTACCAAGATAAAAATGCAAGGATGCATCTTACATAGCTTTTGTTTCACTAGTTTGGCATCAGGATTGACCACAAGGTGGTACAGAACTAAGGTAGGGTCCAAACCTAGCATGTCAAAATAAGTCCATGCAAAGATATCTACAAATTTTCTCAATAGATCTGTAAAGACTTCACATTCCTCCTTAGTGAGGGATGCACCTAATTTTATCCATTTTGGGTCTGATAGATTCTTGATGCTTACCTCTATTGTATCTTTAACTACAAGGGTCGAACCATCTTTTAGGATAGTACATAAAGACTTAAACTGTTAGAATATATCAAGGTCCTCTATTAAGACTTGCTCTTCAATGTCTCTTAGGCATGATGAATCTGAGTCCCCTAATGAGAGATCTGGCCATGTGACAAAAATAGTCAAAAATTCTTGAAGAATTTAATCAAATACTTATTATTGCACAAAAATAAACTCAGATCCATAGGCAAGTTCATCGTTGGTGGTCTCCTAGTCTAAATTTGAAGAAGAATGAACACCTCCATCTAACAGTGCCTAAAATAGGTTTTCACCACTAGAATGACCTTTATATTTACTTTTTCCCTAGTTAGAAAGCACCTCCAAGAGGTTTTCACTTAGGGACCTCAATATTTTAGATATTTGTTTTTGGCTAAGGGTGTTCACTTGCTCTCCAAAATAGGCTTCATGATCTAATGTAATTGAGAATCCTGATTTATGATATCCTAATGGAATGTTGTCTCTAAGGCCTAAAAAGTCATAAAATTCTTCATCATTTTGAAATTCATTAATTAACAAATTGGATTCTTATTGGTCCCAATCTATCAGTTGGGGATAGTATAATGGTAATGGGTTGTGACAAATGATTGGGGTAAGAGAACATATGGCATTATTATTGAACATGTTAGTCTCAGCTCGGTCATCAAAGGTGAGGCTATGATCAAACTTTGCTTCATTGTTAGCATCATCATCACTAGCCATTAGTGATGGAAATTGAATAAGATATGTGGGGTCATCCCCAGGGAGTTTTAATCCAGGTCCATAGGGTCTTTTGTACTTAGTTATAGAAATTGGCTCAATGGTTCCTTGTTGATTTGGTCTGAGGCCTCTTCCTTCATAATATTGATGCTCTATGATCCTATTTAGAATAAGATACTTTGTACTTTTATAACAATCAGCTTGGTTGTCATTGTACAACCATGATTCATTCCCTTCAAGAGGGTCTAGTTTTAGGCCAAATGTTGGTATAAACATGACAGGTCCCTTATCTTTGTTCTTTTATTGCCAATGCATGTGCAGGGCATTTTTAGGTCGCCCAAAGGTATTTAGATTCTAAGAAAGATTGATAATATAGAAGGTATCATGGGTCACACATTCCCCTGGGCCATTGTCTAAAATATTGAAATGATTGGAAGCTTCAGGAGGTGGTATGTGGGAAAGGGAATCCAAGGTATTAGGATCTATGCAATTATCCTATGGAGGATAATTAAGTATGGCCTTTCCTTTATCCTACTTAGAACTTAGATCATGTCGTATTGGTAAGTGCAATTTTGAAACTCAACCTCAAGATGTTTGTAGTTTTCATATAGGTGTAAATCTCCTAAAATATTCACTTCCATCCCTAAGTGGGAGAACTTGATACATTAGTATAGCGTTGATGGGACTGCATGAATCTCATGTAACCAAGGCCTACCTAGAAGCATATTATATGACAACTTAAGATCAAGCACATGGCAAAGTGTATCATGGATCAAAGGCCCAATGATAATTGGTAAGCTAATGGTGCCTTGTGATTCTCTTTCCTGATTATCATAGGCTTTGATAGTTATCATTTCTAACTAGAGATCTACCATTGTATACCCAAAAAGCTTGATGAGCTGTAGAGACACTATGTTGAGGCTTGATCCATTGTCTATAAGGACACACTTCACTTTATGCCACTTTATATAAACTTCTATGTATAATGGATTATTATGGAGTGACCCAAGGGAAGATATATCACTTTGGTTGAATGTGACTTGTTGGGCTAGAGCTAGGTGTCCAACCAAAGCTTAAAATTTATCAAGGGATATGTCACTAGCAATAGTGGATTGGGCTAAAAACTCATTTAAAATGTTTTTGTAGATTTTTGACATCCATATCAAATCTAAAATAGAAATTTGTGATAGTTTCTTCTGAAATTCTTTCACAATATCAAACTTCTTATCTTGGTCAATGGTGAATGGTTTATTCTGAGGTTGAATGGTTGCTTGGATAATAGGCAAAGTGGTAGATGGTTGTAGACCTAGGATAGTAATCTTTGACCAGCGAGTTATGATTACACAATAAAGATTAGATGTTGGACCATAATTGCTAATAAATATTGGGAATGGTGTGGGACCAGATAACACAAGTCTCAGTTGTTAGTGCACTTGTATGTGTTCATGTGGAAAGGGTGACTTATCCATATATGGTCCAAAAGTGAGAGTGTTGATTTGTTAGTTTTCATATGTGTAGTCCCAGGTTAAAGAATGACTATCCATGTAATTTGGTTGAGTGGTATTGTTTATCAATGGTTTAGATTGATTAGGGCTCAACTAGGATTAATGGAGATGGTATTAACGCTACCCCCTACAATATAACCTACAACCATATTGTATTCATGTGCAACTACATGGTAGGTTTGTTAGTTTTTACCATTCTGACCTTGTTTTTATCCATTATTCTAACATTGTGGGTTTTATTGTTGATTCTGCTAATTCTACAGGTTCAGCCTTTGATTTTGATACTATTGATTTTATTGTTGCACTAACTGGTGTTGTTGTTATTGCTAATTGTTATGTTGTTATTGTGTGCTATATTGGGGAAAAAGGTTTTAACAAATCTCAAGAGTTTGATTGGAGGTGGAAGCACCATTATCCAATGTTATCTCCCCATTCTCTAACATATTTTCAATCAAATGCTTGATTTGCACACATCTTCATAGATTATGCCCATTGACCCAATGATATTCATAGAATTTATTTTAATGGTACCAATCAGGATAAGGAATGTCTTGTGGATAATGCTTTTATATAGGCCAACTAATTAGATTATCAATGGTAAGTTTTCAAAATACAAACTCAATAGGTTCTCCTAGGTCACTAAAGACATGACATGTAGGCACAATTCTTTTTGGATGAGGGTTTGAATGGTAAAGGTTGTTGTATTTATTACATGGGTCTTGGTTATTGTGCTTGCAATGTTGGTTAGATAGGTTGTTGGATAGGAGTAAGCTAAAAAGGTGGTGTAGATGATGTTTGCACTATTTGGACATGACATGACTCAGTTACTCCACTACCCACAACATTCCTATTACTGTTGAATTGCTTTGGTCTATCTTGGTTATTGGCATGTGTTGATTGTGATGCTTGCACTTGGATTGGATGTTGGTTTTGACTACTTCCATGATTGGTACCTTGATTCTGATTAGTTTACATAAGCTTGATGATCACTTTATTAATAAGGGCTCGCTCAATCAACAAGCCTTTATCGATGATCTCCTTGAAAGTATGTGTACATTGTAGTTCTAGATGATAATCTATCTCACTATTTAAATTTTTAGTAAACACAATGGATAATTTTTTATCTAGTAAACTGTGGGTGAATCAGCTTGTAAGGGCTCTCCATCACTGTAGATAACTTTCAAAACTCTCACCAGCCTTTTGTTTTGTTTGTGTTAATTCAACCAATGAAATCTCATGTTTGAGATTATAGGAAAATTGTTGCACAAACATATTAGAAAGATCATCAAAATCTATTACTAAATTCTTGAGAAACTTTAAAAACCACTCTAAGGCTTCTCCAGCCAAGCTCCTTGGAAACAACAACAAAAGGTATATATTGTTACATGCCACTGGTTGACATGAGACAAAGAACTTGGATAAATGGGCTTTAGGTTCACCTTTCCCTTTATATTTGTCAAATTTTAGTGGTTCGTATCTTGAAGGAAATGGTATTTACAAGTACTCCATGTTGAATAGATAAGAACACACATCATCTAACTTAAATTTTTTATTTTGTTTTCCAGCCTGAATGATGTCAATTATATCCTTCATCTATTATAATTCTTAGGATAGGAAACTGGAAGGAACATTGGTCCGAGGGAGAATATTGGTTTGGGAAGATGGTTAGGAGGTCACAAGTGGGACACTTTGACTAGGGTATGATGGAGATATCTATTGGGGTATATTAGTTTGGTTGGGAAATGGACTAAGAATATGCATACATGGATTAGGATGTATTTGAAATTGCACATTTGGTTGTGCAATATTCTAGTTTGGGTTGGCTATGAAGGTTTGAATTAGAGGATTTTTTGGTTAAGATGGAGGGATATAACTATATTGTGCTTGATGTGGTTGAAAAGGGACATGTTGTCGACTAATCAAACCTTGTTAATAAGTGGGAACTTGTGGACCAAGACCCTGTCTCTAAACTTGTGGCACATTTTGAATCAATGGTTTTCTAGTAGATACTTGAGAAACATGGGAGCCTCCTTATTTCATGAATCCCTATGGGGAAGTGAAAACAAGTTGAATATTTGATATCTATTGCTAACCAATATTTACATGTTGTTGACTAGTCATTGTTTGGTTTTAGATTGGTATACTAGTCTAAGACTGAAGAGGTACATTTGTCATTACTTGGTGAGATGAAACACTAGTTGCCCCTTGTTGAGGTGGCAATACATTTAGCCTTAACTACATTGGTACACTAGATTGTGCCTGATGTGATGGAATACTACTCATCACTTATTGAAGAGGAGTAGGATTTGTTACATTATATTATTGAGACATGACATTGGTTATTGGTTGACTACCTAATCTTGTAGGTTACACACTTGAGGAAGTAATGAGTTGAGGTTGGAAAATAGGTGGTGATGGTTAGGGTACAGAGGCTCCTATTCTTTGTTATGATGATCCACTCATGGTATTAGCTATGGGCACATGTTGTTGACTAGTTGTTTGTGTGTTAGTACCACTTTAATTGGGATTAGATGTTGTTTGCACATTGTCCACTATATTTGGCTCATTATTCTACGTAAAAGTAGAAGACACTTCTTCAATAATGAGCATATATAGCAAATTGTCTACCGAAGTGTTTTGTACGAATGGGTCTGAACTTTGATTCTCTTGACCACTTGACTCTATCAAAACTCTTATTGAAGGAATTAAGTCAATAAGAGGTTTGCTCACCATGTTCATCTAATTAAAATTATGTGCTAGATTTAGGTAGGTTTGATATGTTATCTGCATTTAATTAAAGTGGTCTTCTATGATATTTTTGCCTATGTTAGGCATACTAGGGTCCTGATATGTTGTTTGGACTAGAGCTAAAGGATCGCTAGAAGAATCATGTTGATCGTAAATGATATTGTAGTAAATTCTCATGAGGGAAGTCTGCTAGAAACTTGGCCCCTACCTCTATGGCTCTAACCAAAATCTTGTCTTTGTTTTCTAATAAATGATGCTCAAACAAAAATGGATCATACGTGGAAGCTATATTAGTAGAATATGACTATTGAAGAACTGGTTCATCAGTTGTGGATATTATAGCTAGGTATTGTGCAGTTTGTTCTTGGTCTTGTTCTAAATAAGGTGGTGTATTAACCAAATAGTTAGCCAATGTATCTTAGCTTTGTGCCCCTAATTGAGTGTTATACGAGGGATAAGAATCCATCTCATAAGGAATATTATCTATGTAGGGGTTTTGTACCTTTTCTTCCTGTGTAACCACATTACTAATCCTCGAATCATACATGCATCCACTAAGATTGTAAGAATACATGTTGGGATCCATAGTCAATGCTTTGCAATAAAAGGTCAAAGAGTTATTCAAACTCTAAAAAGACAATGTCTAAAATAGATGATGTTCAAACTTGGTCTAGATTCATCAAAAAGATCAAAAGGTTTATGCAAAGATTTATGAAAACTCTAAAAATATAATGTTTGAAATAGATGATGTTCAAACTTAGTCTAGATTCATCAAAAAGATCAAAGGTTTTATGCAAATATTTATGATAACACAAGCGAATGTTAAGTGTCTAATGTTAGACGTCTTACAAAAAAAGATTAAGTAAATGAACCAAAAATCAAAATGCCAAACACTAAAGTCAAAGTATTTCAAATCAGTCTAATCTAAAAAATTAAAAGATGCTAGGTCTTTTGGCTAAACATGACATCTAAAGCTAGGCTCAAACAAGGCATGTGCTAGGACTCTTGGTCAAATGGAGTCCAAATTTAGACTTTGAAAATAGATGAAATTTTTAATCTAACAGATTTGAAACACTTCTAACAAACATTAAGAATTTGATTCTTGGACATGGACTTGATCAAATAGGTATAAGGTATGAAATAAAAGTCACTTTAGAGATAGTTTATTTTCACACAAATAATGGTATAAAACTTGATTCTTTTGACAAATAAGCTAGACAAAAGTGAACAGTGTAACTGTGCTAGACAAAGGTTCACAAAAGTATACTCAGATTGGTTTGAAAATATAAGAACAAATTTGAAATATATGCAAGAGGGCCTATGAAATAATATCTAAAATGTTTTGGATAGCATAACAGTACTAAACCACCCAAAAGTTGTCACAAAATGCTTGTTTCAAAAACTCTCTAAGTCAAAGATAATTTCTCACAAATTTGATAGCATAACACTACCTTTATTGACTCAAAATTTTGTGGTGCATATACTCAAAGTGAAAGTGTTCAACACAAAATGACTTAAGTCTATCAAGTGGTGATAATGATCAAGAGTCTTAAACAACCTTCAACCCGAATTGGAAATTGAACTTAAGTTCCCTCAAGTTTAGTGCAAATGGTGAACCCACTTAATACATCAACCCTATGAACTTATAAATGTGCAATTTCAAATTTAGATTATAAATGGACTTAAACAACTTTGGCAAAGGTCTAGACTCAATTGGGAAACATAACTGTGCCAAAGTGGATGATATGACTCCAAGTTTTGATGAACTTTGAACAACACAAATTGATGATTTCACGTGGGTAACATAACACCTCTTTGTTCAAAGGAAAATGAGGACCATGTGTTTGGTTTGCATCATTTGTTCACACCAAGTTTTGACTCCAGACAAAACTTTAATTTAGGATAAAACTAACTAATTAATCATGCTTAGATCTGTCGACCAATTTTTGCCCCATAGCAAAATTATGGTCAACTTCTTCTCTGGCTTTTCAAAGCCAGTCACTTTTGGGTTGCAAGTTCATCTTCAAGTTCATGCTCAGTTCAAGCCTGGTTCACTGGTTTAGCCTGGTTCATCTCAATTCATCGCTTGGTTCAAAGGTGGAAGTTCAACGGTCTTGGTTCATCGGCTTTGGTTCAAAGGCTCATCGGTGCAAGGCACAGTCAAAGTCAAAGTGTCCTTTAGAGGGTGGGCAGACACTTCAAAATTTTCAAAGGATTTGGGCTGCTACAAATGCAAAGGCCGACAAGGGATCTGATATGATGACACATGGGCCCGATGACGTCGCAGTGGCTGTCAAATTTAATAAAATGAAATGTCTGTTAATGTTTAAAAGCATGACGGCCGCAGAAGCATCAATTTTAACGAAATAGAATAACCATTTGTTTTCAAATGAGAAGCGCTAGCCGGGAAAAGGGCTTAGGATCAAGCGACCTGCCAGTATGTCCACCCAAGGAACCAAGCGGCCAAAAGGGGAGAAATTCCAAGTGGCAAGCAAAGATGACAGTGTAGGGAGCAGTTGAGCGATCCACTTGGCATAAACAGAAGGCATTTACTGCCTGATGGCATAAAGAACAATTGGATAGAGTGATAAGTAAAGAATGAGTGAGCAGTTAAGTCCAAATGGCGTAGATTGAAGAAGCAACTTTGGCAGGTGAAATATGCCAGCAAATCGATCATTTGGAATGATAGCGGCCAGCAGTGCAACCGTTTCCCCTGTCTCGCATTAATTGGAAGGCAAGTCATGTAAGTCATCCAAGCAAGAAATGTAAGTCTCAAGCAGGCAAAATGAATAGTCCATTTAATTCCTTGAGTGACTTGTTCTCTTCATGAAAGGACACGTATGCCACTTGTAAAAGATGGAGCGCCACATGGGCCTCTTTGCTTCTCATATATATTGTGGACTTGTTCATTTGTAAAGCATCTTTTCACAGTTTTAGCCAGGGGCAGCCCTGCTAAATTTTTTGCCTGAATCAAATAAAATGCATTTTTTACCTCCATTTAGATAGATGTTTTAGAGTATGCCTTGAGTATTTGTCTGTGTCTAGTCATTATCTTTTGATGCTCTCATAGGTTCAACACCAGTAGACCTGTTGTCTACAAGGTGCCATTGTTGTAGCTGACAGGAGAAGAGCAGTATTTGGGAGTGAAGGAACAGAATAAATTACTTCATAAGTGTGTGTTTCACAACACCTTGGGTGATCTCAGTTTTGGATTTTCCATTGAAGCCTCCCTGCTAGTTTCTTGCAGCCTGGTCCTTCTGCCAAGTGCATAGTGTATATATGCATTTGTCTGATTCTAAGAGTGGATTGTGAAGGTCAACCTTGTTTTTGGTGCATCACCTCTTTTAGAGTAGGCTTGTTTTTCTTGCATTCTCTTTCTCCCTTTTCATCCCCTCCCTTTATTATATATCTATATATATATGTATGTTAGCACTTGCTAGAAAAAACACGATGCATCAAAGGGAGCTAGCCCTTATCTAGAGACACTCTCCTCCAGCTTCACCAGTCCCACAGGCAAGAGGAGAGTTTCCATGTTGTGAGGAGAAGGCAGGAGCAAGGCCTCCTTGCCCTAGGTGCAATCTCCAGCGTCAACAGTTCTGGCACGCTCGATGGGACCACAATTTTTATAAACATAGTAAAGTTTTAGGATTGATGCTGGTCCTATTACAGCAAATCGATCTCTTCAACATCTGGTGACTCCATTGTTATATCCGCTGGTTAAGCAGCCTGGTACCATCAGGAAGCACATTTTTTGGTATGTGTAATTTCAATCATTTTAAGCTATGAACTTTATTTTTTTTAGCCAGCATGGCTATGATCCTTACCAGCCTTATGGCGATCCTTATCACACCCAATATGGCTAGTCTCAACCCTACTATGAGCTATATCACCCTTGTGCTTAGTCTTCTTAGTATGTCACTTCTCCCACTCAACCCAATCTTTTCACCAATCAACCAGTTTCTGCCTTCAAGCGAGCACTACTGGGATACAATAAATATGTAATTGATCTTAACACTAGAAAGGGGTATGGCCAAGATATTCCTAATCATATCATCCATCAAGTGAGGAATGCACTAGATTAGGTTAAGAAAGAATGGGCTCCTATTGAAAGAGTGAATTGGCACAGGCTTACAGGTGAGATGCTGGATGTGAGCGGTTTAATTGCATCTATGGAGGAGAAGTTGAGTGTGCATGAGAGGTAGCCTTACCAAGTCTATCAACCTACATACTCGCTGCCCAAAGCATCATATCAGTCATATACAGCCCCTGCTCTTGAGCCAAGTCGAGCCTATCAAAGTCTGTTCTCCAATCATGTTGAGGAGAGGTTCGAAACAACAAACCTTGTGTTTAAGGCTAATCTTGATAGACAGATCAAATTGGCAAATCTTTAGATGCAGCAGTCCATCTTGGCAGCGAGGGAAGTGGAATATAAATCTTCACTACCCTCTCACATTATGGCCCCATCACCCCCAAAGGAGATGCCCAGTCTGAGTTTCTTGAGCTGGAATCAAGTGATTGAGTCATGGAACAGCAAGGGGGTGAAAGACATTGTCTAAGAGTGTGAGGTACAAGATGAGGTTAGTCCTTTTCAAGTTCCCCCCACCCTTCCTCAAGAAGCTCCTTGCATTTCACAATAATTTTCATGCACTCCCCATCTCTATGGTGTTTCCCACAAGCTCCAAGAAGTACAAGGTGAGGATTATCTGGCTAAGCGGGTTGAGGAATTAGAAGCTAGGATGAGACTGCTTAGAGAAAGAATGATGGAGCTTTCAGACCCTACAGAGGAGCTGATGCCAAAAGACACCCCTTCCACCAATCCACAATCTAATTTCAATATTGATGAAGTGTTGGTAAAGTGGAGGGATGAAAATCAAGAAATTTTGGCCCAAAGTCTGCCCTCTCCTATTCTAGAGAAAACTTCCTCTTGTATGCTGAATCCTTTCTATCATATGGCCCTTGCTCATTCTGGCTCATCCAATGCATCAATCAGTCCTGCCCTCAATCCTGTGCACCTAGCTTTCAAGCATGCCTCTCTTCAGGCAGATTTTCCTGTACATGAGCAGACCCTCCCAAATCCTCCCTAGCCTCCTCAAGACTTTCAACATGATCTCCAAATTCCAAGCTGGAAGGAGGAGCATCATGAACCAGCCTAGGAACTTGAAAATGACAAAGTTACTGCCTGCTCATAAAAGCAAGAGTCCAATCCTAGTGTCATGAGCTGGAAGCAAATAGTTGAATCTTGGACTAGCAAGGAGGAGGAGGAGGAAGATTTTAGTCTAATTCTTGAAGAAGAAGAGGCTACTCCCGCCCCTGATAATGATTATGACTTTTGGGAAAGGTTTTTCTAGGAAGATATGGATAGGTGGATTGCAGAATTGGAATCCAAGGAGAGATTCCTCAACCAGTGTGTGGTGGATGGTTCAGACCCAACAGCACATTCCATGTCTGAACACACCCCACCTACACATCCCCAAGAGAACTACCAGGCCATGCCTGATATAGGTAAAGTGCTGACCAAATGGAAAGAGGAGAATCATTCGATTCTAGTTCAGCGACTACCTCCTCTTCCACATGAGTTCATCCATCAGTGTTCCACTTCACCCCTTCTCGAGGAGGAGCCAGTCTTGAGGGAAGCAAGTGAAGAGGAGTATGCTCAGTTCATGACTAATCAGGGAGACTCCATGAGTGTGGATGAGGAGGAGATCACTTTAGGTGACATGGAGGAGCATGGACAATCCCTTGTTCATGATTTGAATGATTTTTTTGAGGTCATCGGGGCAGGCTACATTATTCTTCAAGGAGGCTATGAGCTAGATAAGAGCAAAGAAGAAAACATTTGGGTTTTAACAAGCATGCAAAGAGGCTGTAGTTTTTCAAATTTATCCCTTCAGGAGGTTGGTGAATCTAAAGATTTCTTCTTTGAAGTCATCAAGGAAGATGGCCATACCATGGAACCTGAGCATGAGGCAGAGGAGAGCAAGCCAGTCAAGGGTGTGTACCAAGGGGCTTATGGTGATGAGCCAGTAGTAATTGACTTCTTAATGGGATGCACCAACCTGTAGGATCAGCATCCAACAGGCCTCCAGGAACAAGAGGAGTACGTATATATCAGAGGCATGTTTGAATATCCACTCAGTTTCTAGCCAACTCAGGTGACAGGCAGGAAGAGCAAGTCACCATTTCTCTTTTCCATTCAGCTACTTGCCTGGCGCCATAAGTCTTCTTACCAGGAAGGGGACTTAAGAAATTTTCCTTTCGATCCAGGAGGGAGGCAATTATTTCTAGTTAGTGATATATAGTAGTTTGTTTTCAGTTGCTTTCCCTATTTTCCCAAAGTGCAGTTGCACAGGTAGCATTTTTAGCCTTGTGTGTTTCCCTTTGCTTGGGGGTAAAGGCTTCATGTTTGATTCTCGATCTTTTTGGCTGTTGATAATTATTCCATAGATGCATTTGACTCTGTGCCCAATGGATTTGCAAGGTAACTAGGTTCTAAGCATAGCAGGCATGCTTCCCCTATGAGTCACTAATCTGTTGACCAATTTTTGCCCCCTGGCAAAATTATGGTCAACTTTTTCTCTGGCTTTTCGAAGCCAGTCACTTTCAGGTTGCGAGTTCATCTTCAAGTTCATGCTCAGTTCAAGCTTGGGTCATTGGTTCAGCCTGGTTCATCTCAGTTCATCACTTGGTTCAAAGGCAGAAGTTCAACGATCTTGGTTCATCAGCTTCGGTTCAAAGGTTCATCGGCACAAGGCACAGTCAAAGTCAAAGTGTCCTTTAGAGGGTGGGTAGACACTTCAAATATTTCAAAGGATTTGGGCCGCTACAAATGCAAAGGCTGACAAGGGATTCGATATGATGACACATGGGCCTGATGATGTCATAGTGGCTGTCAAATTTAATAGAATGAAATGTTTGTTAATGTTTAAAAGCATGACGGCCACAGAAGCATCAATTTTAACAGAATAGAATAACCATTTGTTTTCAAATGAGAAGCGATAGCTAGGAAAAGGGCTTAGGATCAAGCGACCCACCAATATGTCCACCCAAGGAACCAAGCAGCCAAAAGGGGAGAAATTCCAAGTGGCAAGCAAAGATGACAGGGTAGTAAGCAGTTGAGTGATCCAAGTGGCATAGACAGAAGGCATTTATTGCCTGATGGTGTAAAGAACAATTAGACAGAGTGATAAGTAAAGAATGAGTGAGTAGTTAAGTCCAAATGGTGCAGATTGAAGAAGTGACTTTGACAGGTGAAATATGCCAGCAAATTGATCATTTGGAATGATAGCAGCTAGCAGTGCAACTGTTTCCCCTATCTCACATTAATTGGAAGGCAAGTTGTGTAAGTCATCCAAGCAGGAAATGTAAGTCTCGATCAGGCAAAATGAACAGTCTATTTAATTCCTTGAGTGACTTGTTCTCTTCATGAAAGGACATGTATGCCACTTGTAAAAGGAGCGCCACATGGGCCTCTTTACTTCTCATATATATTGTGGACTTGTTCATTTGTAAAGCATCTTTTCATGGTTTTAACCAGGGGCAGCCCTGCTAAAATTTCTACCTGAATCAAATAAAATGTAGTTTTTACCTCCATTTGGATAGATGTTTCAGAGTATGCCTTGAGTGTTTGTCTGTGTCTAGTCATTGTCTTTTGATGCTCTCACAGGTTTAACACCAGCAGACATGATGTCTACAAGGCACCATTGTTGCAGCTGATAGGAGAAGAGCAGTATTTGGGAGTGGAGTAGAAGAAATTACTTCATAAGTGTGTGTTTCATAGCACCTTGGGTGATCTCGGTTTTGGATTTTCCATTGAAGCCTCCCTGCTAGTTTCTTGTAGCCTGGTCCTTCTGCCAAGTGCGTAGTGTATATATGCATTTGTCTGATTCTGAGAGTGGATGTGTGAAGGTTAACCTTGTTTTTGGTGCATCACCTCTTTTAGAGTAGGCTTGTTTTTCTTGCATTATCTTTCTCCCTTTTCATCCCCCCCTTTATTATATATATATATATATATATATATATATATATATATGTATATGTATATGTATGTTAGCACTTGCTGGAAAAAACATGATGCATCGAATGGAGCTAACCCTTATCTAGAGACTCTCTCCTCCAGCTTCGTCGGTCCCATAGGCGAGAGGAGAGTTTCCATGTTGCGAGGAGAAGGTAGGAGCTAGGCCTCCTTGCCCTGGGTGCAATCTCCAGCATCAACAAGATCCTAAACTGATATTATTAGAATCCATCAATGTACATCATTTGAGAGGATTTTAAGTGTTCATCTAAAATTAAATGCACATTATATAGTAAGGGCTTTATACCTCCCTTATCTCAAGTGATATTACTATGACATGGACCTTGAGGCGCACCTTGCACAAACAATACTTCCATAGTAAATGGGGATTTGTCTAAGACCTACAAGTTTTTGAATGTTCTAGGGGAATCAATTACACAATGACTTTCACATCAAATAATACAAAAGAAAATCATGAATTTTGGGTTCATATCACTTGGATTGTTGCAAAAAAGTCTAGTCCTTTTTGCAACCACTACATCTTGTTGTTCGTTCAGTGTAGTGCAATGTCCAAAGTGCCACTACGTCCCGTGTGCAACTCCAATATGGAGTCAAATAAAGTCAATGCCAGGAGGTGAAACCCTAAGTCAAAGATTCCCTAAATAAATCATAAGAGGTAATGATGTCCCCCTCGCAATCCAAGTTTACATCAAATAAATAAAGCATAAAATAGAAAGACTTTAGGGTCATTTTCAAGGTCACCCAATACTTTTACAAGTTTTTGGGGAGTGCTTTAGATGACATTCTTTCTATGCCTTGGACTAGGAAATTTTCAAATAAATAAAGCGAGTTTGATTCCAAGGGTTTCCTAAAGGGTAAAAATTAAATATCATACATGCAACATCCTTGTATTTTTCAAAAACAAAGTGCTAATTGAAACAAAGAAAACAAAATTGACAAGTGTGTTCAATTTTAAGCCCAAATGAAAGATTTGGTAGTGTTCATTTGACCCCTTAGTCTTAAAATCGTAACTTTGAAAGCCTAACTTATAAAAACATTTAATTAAGCACCTAAATTTTTCATTAAGCATAAAAAACAAGATTCTTAATTCATGTTAAAAGCATGCAAAAGATGGTCTAAAACATGTTTTAACAATTTTAAGTTTGTCAGTCATCTGTCTACCCTTAAGGCATCACCCCAAAAGTAAATATGTTAGGTTAGACAATGTTAGCATAAATATATATATATATATATATATATATATATATATATATATATATATATATATATATTCACACCTGAAAACAACAAATTAGAAGGATAAAAATAAAATATAACACAACACATAAAATCCTGCACATAAAATATAAAAAATTGCAGTTAGTATTTTTGACATAACTTTTAAAATATAGATCATTTTGCTATGAAATTTTGAGAGGTTATCAATAAATATAGGAAAAAAATCTCTAAAAAAATTTAAGTCTAAAAATTCAATACACAAAAATTTATGGACTCTGTTCTTACCATTTTTACCAGAAAAATAAAAAATAGAAAGTGACAGTCACTAAAATAGCTATAACTTTTAAAATATAAAGAATTATTTTATAAAAAAATTAGAGAATATCCATGACATATTTATATATATTAATAAAAAAAATTAGATAAAAATATTAAGTAAATAAAAATTTATGATTTATTTATTGGTCATTTTTACTCAAAGCAAAAATAACAAAAAAAAGAATCAAAACTATGAAACACAAAAAAGTTTGTGGATTGCACTCTCATGAAGATCATTCCACTGAGAGTGCCATTATTTGAACTAGGAATTTAAATAATAAGAAGAGATTAGTATTATGTTGGTGAATGAAACCAAATCAAAAATACACTAAACTAACATCTTCATGCCTAGTTACTAGGGTGAGCTTAGTAACAAAAACAAATGACAAACACAACTAAAAAATAAGGAAAAACAAGAATTCCTTCACCTTATTTGGATGATCCAAATGCATTTATATTAGTGTTTTGCTCAATTTTTTTCTCATGAAGTCCTTGGAAATGGAAGCTTGGCTACCTCCATCTCTCCTTGGCACTTTTGGCTTTGGCTTGGCTTGGCTTGGAATCAATTTGGTATCGTAACACTAGTTTGCATGAAGATTTTGGAATCAATCCTGCATTATAACTTTGCACAAATTAATCTTAGAAATGATGTGGTAAGGCCTCCTATTTATATATTTTTGAGAATGTCTAGAATCAATTTGAACCATCCATTCTGAGATGCAGATGTGTGGTTGAGGATTAATTCAATTTTTGAAATTAAGTTTATAATTATCCTCACCATGACATTGGAAGAAAGGGCATTTAAGAGGCATGGAGGGCATCATGGAAGGCATTGATGAGGCATGGAGGTCATGAATCCTGATATTTGTGGTATTTATGGCCTAGATATGTCTTCACAAAAAATGAGGTCACTTGATCATGCAGATATTTAATATTCATTTTCAAAACAAAGTATTCAATAAGTTTCCATGGAATTCTTAATTAGGCCTTGATTTAGAATAATGAGCTCTTAATCATGTTTAAGCACTTTGTGAACAAATTACCTAAATTGATCAAAATGTCTTTTTATTGGTCCAACATTTGACTATATTGGAATTAGAAGGTGATGTCAGATGCGTTAGATATGTTATCCCATTTAGGATGTTGCTAAAAACAAATAACAAAGGCATGCATCTTTTGCAAAAGATTTTATAGGAAAGAGCAATTCAGAGCACTTAGGTGCAAAATTAGAATTTTAACTTGCAATGATCTAATCAAAGTTAGCTAGCCCATAAATTGCATTGCCCCATTTAGGGATACCCTAGCCAGAATCAACACTTGAATATATCAATTTCAATTCATTTAATACATTTTAATGTTTTTAAGCCAAATTGTGTATTTAAGTAAGAATAGATCAAAACCCTGATTGGAGGTCATTAGTGTCTAGATTTAGGTGTCTACAAAATCAAGTCAAATCCTATATTGGTGAGTTGTTAAGAGTTGAGCTTAGTGTTGAGCATTGTTTAGAGAGTCCTGCATAGTGGTGAGAGCTTGTGAATAATTTACAATTAGTGATTCTTGCATTGTGAGAGAGATTTAAGTAGAGTTTAGCAAGTAAATTTCCTACATTCTCAAGTAAGAAAAAAGACAAAGAAGTGGTAGACTCAATTATACATTATTTAGTGAGGTAGCAGGTTAGATTCTCACATATAGTTAAGGAATAAGAATATTAAGTTGAGAGTCTTATTGAGTGTTAAGAGAAGAGAGAGAAGTGTTATGAGAGACTGAGTAGGTTAAAAGGGTCTACATTGCCAAGTTGAGTGCAAGAAAAGGGAAAAGAAATAAAATCCTATTATTGTGAGTTATTGAGAGTAGTTGATGAGTAGAGTAGGTTGTGAGTTTTGCTTAGTTGAGTTGAGTGGAAGAGAGGAAATAAAATAGGTGGAAGCATCTTGTTGTATAGTTGAGTTGTTGTGAGAGTTTTTTGGCACTGATTGTGTCAAATTAAAAGTTGTACATGTAAGTTGCATTGAATAAAAGTGTGATATATGGCTCATATAGGAATACCTCTAAGAAAATGAGGATGAGCACCATGAGTTGAAAATCTTGCATATAAAATGAGAGTTATGCAAGCAAGATTGGATGTTATGGAGAGTGCACAATGGAGATGAGTTTCCCATGAATAAGTGAAGATGAAGAGGAACATGAAGACTAAACCAGATTTTGAATAAGATTCCAAACTTATGCATAAAATCATCAAAGTTATTCCCAAGCTTCAACGAAATTTAGAGATAGATACCCCTTATTTATCTGACAGATTGAATCCAAAATAAATGATAGTGTGGATAACAATGTTAGAGTTTTTTTATTGTGACTGAATAGAAGACCCAAGGAGAGTAAAGTTTACATATACAAAGTTGAAAGGACATGCATCTCTTTGGTGGGATAATGTACACTTAGAAAGAGTTGTACGATTCTACGTAATGATTCTTCTAATGTTGAATTTTGACAATATCTTGATTTGAAAGCACAATTGTAGTTATTGAATAGAACTACCTCACAAGACCAAAGGGTTTTCATCCTCAAGTCTATTTATCCATTGAAGGGTTTTCATATTTAGAGGCTTAAATCTATATCAAATGATCAAACATGCAAAATTATAATTGATAATAGGCAAAAGATGATCTCCCATGAACCCAACACACCACTTTATCATTTTATTTTCACTTTTACCATTTCTCACCCTTTTCTTTTATTTTTAATAATAGTAAAGTAATATTAAGTTGTCACTTTTTAATAAAATAAAAACTAAGTCACTTAGAAAACTTAATATATTAACTTTATTAATTGTTACTTTATTTAAAAAAGGGGACATGAAAATTAGAGAGGTTAAAAATACAAGAGTGAAATATTTTCTATTACATAAAATAAAACAAAAGAATGGGACGATTAATCCTTCCAAAAGTAGAAGTGCAAGGAATGTGTGTGAAAAAAAGACAGAGTCATTGAGTAAAATATTGGGAAGGAAAATTAAGAAATGGAAAAAATAAGGCCAAGATGAAGTGATTAGAAGTAAGATCTAGACCATGGATGAGATGATTGATGGTTCTTCGATTGGGCTACTGAGTCAAGAGATACGTGTCATACTGACCAACTTTTGGTCCCTAAAGTTAGATTTGGATGTGAGAGAAAACAATATGATATTTATCCCTCATCTTGAATTTTAGAGAATATTCTAGTGGGTATTCAAAGGACTCACCCATAAAATTGTAGGATAAGATGATTCATTTCTATGTCTCACAGATTTCCTGTAGTAGCAGTTCAAAGTTCATTTTGTTTTTCCCTTATGGATGAGAAGATTCTCTTAACTGATGCATTTATCCACATATAAATTTTGAATTTGGGACCTGATGAACTACAGATGAAGGCCATTCTTATATTTATATGTCCATTTAGACACGTTTGTGAAGATAGTTTCTCGATTGGGTGAGAGAGTCAAAAAATACATGTTCTACTGACCAACTTTTGGTCCTTAAAGTGAGATTTGGCTATGAGAGAAAATTTATCACCATTTCTCCCTCTTTTGGAGTTGTAGATAATCTTTTGGGGGGTGTTCAAAGGACTCACTTGTGTAATTATAGGAGCTGATAATTTTATGATTGGGCTAGCAAGTCAAAAGATAGTTTTATGATTGGGCTAGCAAGTCAAGATATATGTGTCCTACTGATCAAATCTTGGTCCATAAAGAGAGATTTTGTTGTGATATAAAACATGTTATAATTTCTCTATTTTCCCCATTGGTATATAATTCACCAAGGGGTGTTTAATAGACTCGCCCATGTAACTATATTAGTTGACTATTCATCTCTACATCTCATGGTTTTCCTGCAACACCTATGCAAAGTTTGTTCCATTTTTCCCATTAGGGAAAAGAAGATTCTCTTATGAGATGCATTAAAATACATGAAACTTTCAACTCTCAAGCTTGATAGATGGATGATGAAGGCCATTCCTGCATTTATATGCCCATTTAAATGCATCTATGAAGACGGTTCTTTGATTGGACGAGCAAGTCAAGAGATATGCATTTTATTGACAACCTTTTGGTCCCTAAAGTGAGATTTGGTTTCTAGAGAAAAAAATTCATCATTTATTTTTCATCTTAAGTGACATATAATTCTCTAGGGGGTGCTCAAAAGACTCACCCATACAACTGTAGGAGCTGTAAATTTATCTCTACGCTTCATAGTTTTCTTACAACACCTATGCAAAGTTTGTTATGTTTTCCCTTAAGAAGGTGAAAATTATTTTGAGGGATGATTAGGCTACATGAAATTTTTGAATCTAGGGGCCAATGGTATGTGTATGAATGCCATTACAATATCTATATGCCCATCTGGATGTGTTCCTAAATATTTTTATTGGATTGGGATATCTAGTCAAGAGATACAATCCTACTGATCAAAATTTGATCCTTAAAGAGAGATTTGTTTGTGACAAAAAATGTGTCACCATTTCTTGATCATCCTAATTGGTAAATAATCATCCAATGAATGCTCATATAGCTTTCCTATATGATTGTAGGAGTTGATGGTATGTCTCTACCTTTCATGGTTTGCTTGCAATGGCTACACAAAATTTATTATGTTTCCCCCTTAGGGATGAGAAGCTTCTCTTAAAGTATGTCTCTAACTATTTGTAACTTTTGACTCCAAGGGCTGATGGAGGGTAGATAATGGCCATTATTGAATCTATACACCCATCCGAACATGTCTGCAAAGGTGGTTCTTCGATTGGTTTAGTGAGTCATGAGATATGCATCCTATTGACCAAATTTTGGTCCCTAAATAAATATTTGGCTATGAGAGAAAAAATTTCACCATTTTTCAGTCATTTTTAATGGTATAAAATCCTCTAGGGGTATTCAGAGGACTTTCCTATGTAAATGTAGGAGTTGATGGGTCATCTTTACACTTCACAGTTCCTTTGTAGGGGTTGCACAAAGTTTTTTCTATTTTTACCTTTAGGGTCAAGAACAATCTCTTAAGGGATGTGTCTGATTGCATGCAACTTTTGACTCTAAGGCCCAACAAAGGCATTTATATGTCCATCTAAACATGTTTATGAAGATGTTTATTTGATTGGGCAAATGAGTCAAGAGATACGTGTTCTATCAATAATTTTTTATCTCTAAAGTGAGATATGAATGTGAGAGAAAACATGCCACCATTTATCCCTTGTCCTTGGTGGTATAGAATCCATCAAGGGTGCTTAGAGGACTCTCCCAAACAACTGTATGAGTTGATGGGTTGTCTCTACTCTTCACAGTTCTCCTACAATGCTTGCATAAAATTTGTTTTATTTTTCCCTTTAAGAATGAGAAGATTCTCTTAAGGGATGCATCTAACCACCTACAAATTTCAACTCTAGAGCCTAATGAATGAAGGATGAATGCCATTCTTATGTTTATATTCTAATTCAAACCCATCTGTGAACATGGTTTTTTTATTGGGCTAGTGAGTCAAAAGATATGTGTTCTATGTATAAACTTTTGCTCCTTAAAGTGAGATTTGGTTACAAGATAAAATGTGTTGCCTTTCTCCCCTATCTTGAGTGGAAAATAATCCTTCATGTGGTGATTATAGGACTCATATGTGTATCTTTAGGCATTGATGGTTCATCTCTACACCTCATAGTTCTCTTGCAATGCTTGCATAAAGTTTATTCCATTTTTCCCCTTAAAGATGAAAAGATTCTCTTAAGAGATGTGATTGCATACAATTTTCTACTCTAGGGCCTAAAAAATGGTGAATGAAGTCCATTCCTCCATTTATATGTCCATCTATATGCATCTACAAAGATGGTTCTTCGATTGGCCAAGCGAGTCAAGAGATACGGATCTTATTGACCAACATTTGATCCCTAAAGCAAGATTTCACTACGAGAGAAAACATGTTGCCATTTTTCCTTTGTCCCAAGTGACAGATAATACTCTATGGGGTGCTTAGAGGACTCTCTTATGAGACTATAAGAGCTAACAATTTGTCTCTATGCCTCACGGTTCCCTTGCATTGCTTGTGCAAAGTTCATTATATTTTTCATTAGAGATGAGAAGGTTTTCTTAAGGGATGTGTTTGACTGCCAACAAATTTCTATTATAAGGTCTAAAAAATGGTATACAAAGGCCATTTCTATGTTTATACTCCCATCTGAATGCATTCACAAAGATGGTTCTTTTATTAGGCAAGCGAGTCAATAGATACGCATCTTACTAACCAACTTTGGGTCCATAAAGAAAGATTTGATTGCAAGATAAAACATACAGCGATTTCACCATCACCCCAAGTGGTAGAGAATCCTCTAGGGGGTGTTTAGAGGACTCACCCATGTAACTGTAAGAGTTGAAAATTTGTCTTTATGCCTCATAGTTTTCCTACAACACTTACAAAAAATTTATTCCATTTTTCCCTTTAGAGATGAGAACATTCTTTTAAGGGATGCATCCAACCGCCTACAACTTTCAACTACAGGCCCAAATAGATGACATATGAAGGACATTCCTATGTTTATATGACCATCCAAATGCATCTACAAAGATGATTTTTTTATTGGGCTAGCAAGTCAAGCGATATGCATCTTGAAATATCCAAAAATGGAATATAATACTAAAATCTATATTTTACACCAAACCCTAAACAAAAATGATATTTTCTAATTTGTAATAGCAAACCCTACATACCAAAATGTTATAAAGTGGTTGGGAATTAAGTATTCAAACTTTATCATCAAATCTACAAATTTGTAGAATAAATGGGTATCAAACCCTAGCCAAACAATTACAACATTTTGGGAGTGTAATTTTCCAAGCATAAAAGCAATGTTCAACCATCATACATACCTCAATAAATTTTGAATAATATTACCACCATAAATACCTTATTTTCTAAATTTACTTAACAATTCATGCCTGGAAACACTGAATAAAATAATTATCAAATTATTAAATATTCATATTATGTTTAGAAGCTTGAACAACCTTTAAGTAACATAAATAAACCCCAAGGAAGGGGTCACCTAGTGCAGATTATTCTGAATATTAAATTATGAAATGATACTCCCAATCAGCGCTTTTGATGTCTAGATATAGATAGAGATTAACATAAAAATAGGATAATATTTATTGTGTATTTAAAAAAACATTATGTCTTCAAATATCCACCCAAACATGGCACATTAGTCTCTAAATGGGATCGCACAACTGCTATAATTAGATCATTGCCCTAGTAGCTTCTGAACCCTAGATCACTACCACTTTATCCTCACAACCCTAGGTGCCACACCTGTTGTAATGAAAATTAGCATTCAAGACACCTTTGACTGTCAATTATGTTTAATGCATTTCCCTCATGAAATTACCCTAGATGGAAATCAAGGGTTCTTCATTCTTAATTTCACTTACCATTGAAGGTTTTCATCTTCAAGGTAAAGATTCAAGAATTTTTGTTCTTAAACCCCAAATTCATTTATAAAAATCATGCATCCTCTCCAAATGATCCTCAAATTCATTTTATATCTGTCAGGATCTTGCTCCACCAAAAGAGCACAATATGATTACCAAACCAAGCAACTTAATATGCGGAAATTAACCAGATTCACCAAGTAACTAGAATTCAGAATAACACATGATATGAGAGACAATACACAAATTGTATTAACACTTTATACAGAAAAGAATACAATAAAGAAGATGCCACTTCTTCTCCACCACCTCTTCAGAGGCTCACCACACCTCAAGTGAACAGTAATTCTTCTCCCCAAAGCTCTCCCTCTCAGGTCCCAACACCCAACTCAAATACAGAGTTGGTGTTCACCTCCTGTGCTCCACGCACACCACAAGTGCTCCACGCACTCCACAAGCACTCCACGTGCTCCACAAGTACTCAAGGTACTTCAATTAGATCTCCCATGAACCTGCAACAACCTGCAATTCAACAGACCATACTTATGGAAGGAACTCCCTTGCCTTCCTCTTTTCTCTATCCGAGTACACACCTGTACTCCAAGTAGATCCTGCCTGATACTACTCCCTGTTGTGTTGCTATCTATATGATCCTGCACACCTACAAATCAAACACGGTTCTGCACACCTGTGAACCTTGACCTTGCACACACATACACCTGCAGATCAACGATCTTACTTACCATGTATATCTCCTATATAGGCCATGCACCTGTGACCAAGATCCTACATACATGAAGAATCCTGCTGACTCTCTAAAACCAGCACCCACCTAGGTACTGCTGTGGAACTAGGAGGAACACCCTTGCTCACCTCACACACAGAAGGAACAAACCTTGCTCAACTCAAACTAGAACACTTTTCCAATACAACCATGAGTCTATTATATAGATCTCATCCAAACAATAATTAGACATCTAATTACAATAATTAGATCCGTAGCTCTCAGTCTAAAAATAGATCTAATCATGCAAACACTTGGTTCGTTAGCTAACTGCCCGTAATAAGCTCGCAGTCAAACCACACAGGAAACCGACGTCGGTCCCTGTCTGCCTGGAGGTGATCGACGCCGGCCGATCCCTGACCGACGTCGGTTGCTTCTCTTTACTGTCCTGCCGACGTCGGTTGATCAAACTGACGCCGGTTGCTCTGACGCTTAGCAACCTTCAACAACCCCTCCAATGGCCTTCTCCGTGTCTGCATCAGTGAAGCTTTTAGCTCCACAATCCTAACAAATCTCCCACTTGGAGATAAACATCTGCACTATACCTGTACCTATACTCCGTCTAATCTATTTCCTGGTTTGTATCCCTCTTCAAGCTCAATCCTGAAGACAACACACCACACAACCTGTGATGTACCTCCTGTCATTCGAGTACCCTGCCACATCCAAACCTACAAACACATGTAGTGAAGTCCTGACCCTGCATAGCATGAATCCCTGCTGTCGGTCCCTCTCAAGTACCTGAGAACCCACTTCCCCGAATTGGCTCCTAACTCTCTGACAGCTCCCACTGCATGGGAATACTCAGGTTTATACCAGACCTCATGTGATTTCGGACACTGTACCTGTCCAGCCCTTAGTGTGCTTCGGCTCTGCATCTTGAACCTCGCCAACACCTGATTCACATCAGCTCCCACTCGAGACAAAATCAACCTGTGATCTCCATGCCTCCCATGTCAAAGAATTCTGCTGCTCCAAACTCCTCATGACATGCCACTGAACTAATCTTACACTTAGCTCAACAAAACCCTGTATGTACAAAACCAGCTAGCTAGCGTACCATCCACATACAGCAACAGAATGATGTTGCAATCACCATCCCCCTGGTAAGTCAAACCACAGTAGTTACCTGACACTGACTGAAGCCATGCTTTGTCCTCCACCTGTCAAACCCTGTACCACTATCTTGTAGCTCCACAAGACCATATACCTGGTCTTCCATCTCACGTATCCGTTCTCTCTATTCTTCTACTAAGGTATCCATTCATCTCTGTGCTTTCATCCAGCTGGCAATCCTACCAAAAACACCTGTTTGGTTCTCCTCCAAGGAATCACATCCTCATCCATGCCAAGCTCACACCTGTTTCCTGGATCCTTCCTACTTTACAATCAGCAACATGTATAAAGAAGAGGAACAATGAATTTGAGGGCCTACTTACGTCTTCAGTCCTCTATATGGGTGTTTGAGACTCCATGACAGCGTGCTGTCCACCCAAAATCTGTTACAGTGACCGACCTCAGTCACTCCACAGTCTGCATCCGACCGACATCGGTTCCATGCGTCTGTCCCTGACTACCGACCCTGCGGTGTCCCTGCTACCGACGTCGGTCCTCTGACCAACATCAGTCTTACCTATTGCTGATGTCGATCCTCCTGACCGATGTCGGTCTTACCCTGCCTGACATCGTCGGCTTTGGTCTGCACATGACTGACATCGGCACCTGTCTGTTCGACGCCGGTTCCTCCTGACCGACGCCGGTACCTGTGTTCACCTGTGAGTGATGACTTTTTACCTGCGAGCTCCTTTGAATCAAAACCCATGTCTAAACTACTCTGCTCAGAAGTATCTAGCACCATCCACTGGTTTTTGTCTGCCATCTCCTCCAAGTACACCAAGGCTTTCCAGTTCTTAAGCCTGTCAAATATATCTGTCTTCTGCTTAAGAACATGCATCTCCTTCCTGCTCATGTGACCAAGCCTACAAAGCCACGTCTCTGCAACAAAAGAAGAATCAGTAATATAAACAAGTAGATAAAGGGTACCTATTTTCTTACCACCAGCTAATTCAAGTGCATCCGCTGTGAGAGTTCTTGTGCATCTCTCATCACCCAATCTTTCTGAAGAAATTAGCCATATCTCCAAACCTGGGACCTGCATGACCTTCATCAACACCTGTGTGTTGGCCACCTGCAATTTCAGCTTCACTTCCCCTTTGCCAATTCTTTGGCAGGGCTTACCAGCTCCTCTACCTGGGGCTGCATGGAAAGAGGCAACCGAATCTTTTATCTAAGATTCAACTTTATCCAAGAAACCTCCCAGAGCATACTGTGCCACATAACCTGCAACATCTGCTTCTTCAGTTTCTTCATGCTGATCTGCTACCAACCAACAATAATCTTTTACCTGCTCTTTCTTTCCATAGGACCGTGAGTGACCATCTGTGCTTTTCAACTCCTTCATTCTTAGCTTACTTTCATCTGCCATTGCTCTACTCCCACTCAATCAAAAACCCCTGAGAGTGACCTGTAATCAAAACACACTACCCAGATCTAAACCAATCTGTTAGTATCCCAACCAAAAGCTCTGATACCACTTGTCAGGATCTTGCTCCACCAAAAGAGCACAATATGATTACCAAACCAAGCAACTTAATATGCGGAAATTAACCAGATTCACCAAGTAACTAGAATTCAGAATAACACATGATATGAGAGACAATACACAAATTGTATTAACACTTTATACAAAAAAGAATACAATAAAGAAGATGCCACTTCTTCTCCACCACCTCTTCAGAGGCTCGCCACACCTCAAGTGAATAGTAATTCTTCTCCCCAAAGCTCTCCCTCTTAGGTCCCAACACCCAACTCAAACACAGAGTTGGTGTTCACCTCCTATGCTCCACGCACACCACAAGTGCTCCACGCACTCCACGTGCTCCACAAGTACTCAAGGTACTTCAAGTAGATCTCCCATGAACCTGCAACAACCTGCAATTCAACAGACCATACTTATGGAAGGAACTCCCTTGCCTTCCTCTTTGCTCTATCCGAGTACACACCTGTACTCCAAGTAGATCCTGCCTGATACTGTTCCCTGTTGTGTTGCTGTCTATATGATCCTGCACACTTGCAAATCAAACACGGTTCTGCACACCTGTGAACCTTGACCTTGCACACACATACACCTGCAGATCAACGATCTTACTTACCATGTAGATCTCCTATATAGGCCATGCACCTGTGACCAAGATCCTACATACATGAAGAATCCTGCTGACTCTCCAAAACCAGCACCCACCTAGGTACTGCTGTGGAACTAGGAGGAACACCCTTGCTCACCTCACACACAGAAGGAACAAACCTTGCTCAACTCAAACTAGAACACTTTTCCAATACAACCATGAGTCTATTATATAGATCTCATCCAAACAATAATTAGACATCTAATTACAATAATTAGATCCGCAGCTCTCAGTCTAAAAATAGATCTAATCATGCAAACACTTGGTTCGTTAGCTAACTGCCCGTAATAAGCTCGCAGTCGAACCACACAGGCGACCGACGTCGGTCCCTGTCTGCCTGGAGGTGACCGACGCCGGTCGATCCCTGACCGACGTCGATTGCTTCTCTTTACTGTCCTACCGACGTCGGCTGATCAGACCAACGCCGGTTGCTTTGACGCTTAGCAACCTTCAGCAACCCCTCCAAAGGCCTTCTCCGTGTCTGCATCAGTGAAGCTTTTAGCTCCACAATCCTAACAATATCCATCTCTCAAGGGGTGCTTTCCATTTTGGATGAAAGGCCTTTTTCAAATATAAAAAAGAACACTTCTTATAATCCACTTTAGTGGCTTGGGTGCCTATGATCCTTAAAAGACCATAAAAGTGATTTTTTTCACAAGTGTTCTTAATAACTCAAATGTTTCCCTTTTTTCATATTTCTCTTTCACCCTTAGGAAACCAATAAAGGCTAAAGCTCTTCAATAGTGTCATGATCAAAAGGGGGACATGACACTTCCGATTGACCAAATTTTGGTCCCTGTATTAAGATTTGGTTGTGAGAGAAAACATGTCACCATTTTTGCATTATCCCAAGTGGTAGAGAATCCTCTAAGGGATGCTTAAAGGACTTGCCCTTACAATTGTAAGAGTTGACATTTCATCTTTTAACCTCATAGGTCTCCTACAATGGTTGCACAAAGTTTGTTCCATTTTTTAAGTTAGGGACAAGAATATTCTCTTAAGGATACATCTAACCACTTAAAAATTTACTCCAAGGATTAGTTTATGGTGGATTAATTCCATTCTTGCATTTACACACCCATCTAGATGTGTCCCCAAACATGGTTCTTTGATTGTATGAGTGAGTCAAGATATACAGGTTCTATTGACCAACATTTGGTTTTTAAAGTAAGATTTATCTGTGAAAGAAAATGTGCCACCATTTCTCCCTCATCTCAAGTGGTAGAGAATTCTTAGGTGGGTGATAATATGAGTCACTCATGCAACTATAGGAGCTGATGGTTTGTCTATACACTTCATGATTCTCTTGCGATGCCTACACAAAGTTCATTCCTTTTTTCCTCTTAGAAATGAGAATATTCTCGTAAGGGATGTGTCCTATCACCTATAACATTCATCTCTAGTGCTCGATGGATGGAATATGTAGGATATTCTTGCAGTTATATGCCCATCCAAATGTGTCCATGAATAATGTTATTTGATTGGGCAAGGTAGTCAATAGATACTTGTCCTATTGATAACCTTTTGGTCCCTAAGCTATATTTTTCTATGAGAGAAAATATGTTGCCATTTATCCTTCATTCTAAGTGAGAGAGAATCCTCTAGAGGGTACTCAGAGGAATTTCCCTTGTAATTATAGGCGTAGATAATTTGTCTCTACTTCTTAGTGTTCACTTATAATGGTTTTGAAAAGTTCATTCCATTTCTCTCCTTAAAGACTAGAATATTCTCTTAAGGGATGTGTTTATTCACCTATAATTTTCCAAACATATGATAGATGAATGCCATTCCTACATTTATATTCCCATCTTAATGTGTCCATTAAAATATTTATTTGAATGGGTGAGTGAGTCAAGAGATACGTGTCTTATTGAATAATTTTTGGTCATTAAAGTGAGATTTGACTATGAGAAAAAATGTAGTGCTATTTCTCCCTCACCCCAAGTGGTACAAAATCCTATGGGGGGTGCTCAAAAGACTTGCTTGTGTAATTGTAGGAGCTGATAGCTCATTTGTACGCCTCATAATTCTCTTGCAATGCCTACACAAATTTCATTCCATTTTTCCCCTTTTGGATGAGAAGACTCACTTAAGGGATGCATCTAACCACTTGCTACTTTTGAATCTGAGGGGTGATGGATGGTGGATGAATGCCATTCCTACTTTTATATGCCCATCTAGACATGTTCATAAAGAAGGTTCTTCAATTGGGTTAGTAAGTAAAAATATACACATCTTACTAACCAACTTTTTGGCCTTCAAGCAAAATTTGGTGGCAAGATAAAATGTACCACTATTTCTCCCTCATCTTGAGTGGTAGATAATCCTTCAAGGGGTGCTCAAAGAACTTGCTTATGCAACTATTGAAGCTAACAATTTATCTCTACACCTCATAGTTCTCCTACAATACTTGTACAATGTTCATTTTATTTTTACCCTTAAGGATGAGAAGATTATCTTAAGGGATGCATCTGATCAACTGCAACTTTCATCTTTAAGGCTCGACTAATAAAGGCCATTCCTATGTTTATATGTCTCTATGCCTCATTTTTATCCTACAATGGTTGTGTAAAGTTTGTTATTTTTTCCTCTTAGGGATGAGAAAATTATCTTAAGGGATGCAAATAGATGCATGCATCTTTTAAATGTAAGGCCTGATGGAAGGTGGACAAATTTCATTCACACATGTATATGTCCATCAAGATGCATCCATGAAGATGTTTCTTAGATTGGATGTGTGAGAAAAGAGATGTGTGTCCTACTAACCAAATATTGGTCCTTAAAGTGATATTTTCCTATGAGAAAACATGTCATTGTTTCTCCCTTATCCCAAGTGGTAGAGAATACTTCAAGGGTGCTTAGAGGACTCACTAGATCAATTATATGAGCTGACGGTTTATTTCTATGCCTCATAGTTTTCTTTCAATGCCTGCATAAAGTTCATTCCATATTTTCCTTTAGGGATGAGAAGATTCTCTTAAGGGATGAATTTGGCCTCTTGTAAATTTTGAATCTAGAGCTCGATGGATGGAAGACAAAGACTATTCCTACATTTATACACTTATTCTTTGACTGGGCTAGAGAGTCAAGAGATACATGTCCTACCGACCAATTTTTGGTCCCAAAAGTGATATTTGGCTATAAGAAAAAATGTGCCCCCATTTCCCCTTTATCCCTAGTGGCAGAGAATCCTCTAGGGGTGCTTAGAGGACTCACCTTTGTAATTGTATAATGATGATTAGTCTTTGTACCTCATGATTATCTTACAATTCAAGCACAATGTTTGTTCTATTTTTCCCCTTAAGGGAAAGAAGATTTTATTAAGGACCATAATATTTTTTGTAACTTTGAGTCTTGGCCCACTGAATGTTAAGAACCAAAGACAAAAAAAAAGGTCTGTAAACATTCCATATCATTTTGAACATTTTTTTTTCCTTTTTAAGAGTAAGAAATGAGTCATCAATGAAATGCCCATTTATGAGATCGATGTAGGGTGCCATGGGGAGGCTAATTCCTTTGACAAGACCTATATAGTTATATGTCCCAATAAATAGTTAAAATCCTTAAAAGCAAAGTATTTAAGGGGGGAATGTAAACCTTATCTGAGAAAGTGAAAAAAATCAAAACTCTCATATTAGTGGCCATTAATGCCGAGACAAGTCAAGGCATCTTGGAAGAGGGTTTGAATAGAGTGAATGAACCTAGGACCAAATCCCAAAGATTTTATCATGGCTAAAATAAAGGGCCATTAAATTATATTATAATCTTTTTCAAAGTCTCTACATGGACCCATTCTATTCCTTCCCACACAACAATAATATTGTCCAGGATGTATCTTCCTTGGAAGAAATCAGTTTTCTTGGGTCTAAAAATAAGGGGGAGTAGATATATATTTTTGTGGGCCAAATATTTGGAAATTATCTTATTAGAGATAGTAAGAAGAGTTATAGGTCTCTAATTAGTAATAATCTTAGGGTTCCTAGCTTTAGGAATGATTATGATATTACCTTTATTAATGGTTAGAGCTTCTAAATAGAATTTGTGAAGATCAGGGCCCACACAGTCATAGAGGGCTTGATAGAACTCACAAGGGAAGTCATCAATACCTGGGACTTTATCTTAAACCATACTAATGGTAACTTGATGTAGGTCCTAAATATAAATATGATTATCACATGTTACTTCTTGGATTTGTGAGAGTCTATAGGTGACAACGTCAATGCATTTATTCATTGCCACTTATTGAGCATCAGTGGAGGGATGAGTTTGAAATAATTTTTTATAGGGCTTAAAAAAATATTGAAGGGGTATGGTTTCCTAAAAATTTCAATTATAGGGTCCGAAGAACAATAGAGAAAGGTAGAGAAGTCACTCATGCAACTATAGGAGCTAATGGTTCATTTTTATACTTCACAGTTCTCTTGTAACATTTGCTTAAATAGCATTCATTTTTTCCTTTTTAGCATGAGAATATTATTTTAAGGGATGCATCTAGACACTTTAAAAAATTAACTTTTGGCCCTGGTGAATGGTGGATAAAGGCCATTCCTGATTTTACATGTTCATTTAGACACGTCCATGAAGTTAGTTTTTGATTTGGTTGAGAGAGTAAATGTCATATTGACTAACTTTTGGTTCCTAAAGAAAGATTTCATTGTGAAATAAAACTTGACACCATTTCTCCCTCATCTCAAGTGGTAGAGAATGCTCTAGGGTGTGTTTAGAGTTCCCACCTTTGTGAGTGTAAGAGATGATGGTTCAACCCTACCCTCATGATTTGCCTATTATGCCTGTGTAAATTTTGTTTCATTTTTCTTCGAATATATGAGAAGATTCTCTCAAAGGATGTGTCTATTTGATTGAAAATTTCTATTCCAAGGTTTGATAGAGGGAAAATGAAGGTAAATTATGTGTTTATATGCCATCTAAATGTGTTTGTAAAATCGATTCTTTGATTGGGCTAGTGAGTCGATATATGAGTCCTCCTAACCTACTTTTGGACCCTAAAGTGAGATTTTGCTATGAGAAAATGTGATGTGGTTGCTTCATTGTCTTGAGTGGTAGAGAATCCCCTGGGGGGTGCTTAGAGGACTCATTTATGCAAATGTATAAGTTGACAGTTCATCTCTACCCTTCACAGTTTACTTGCAAAGGTTGGGCAACTTCACTCCATATTTTTCTTAAGGGATGTGTCTAATCACTTGCAAATTTTGACTCTAGGGCCTGATAGATGGTGGACAAAGGCCATTCTTGTATTTATAAACCCATCTAGATTTCTTTACAAAGATGGTTCTAAAATTGGGTTATCAAGTCAAGATACAAGTACTACTAATCACCTTTTGGTCCCTAAAGGGATTTTTATTACAAGAGAAAATGTGTCATTATTTTTCCATCATTTTGATTGGTAGAGAATCCTCATGGGGTGCTCATAGGACTCATCCAGTCATTTATAAGATTTGACAGTTCATCTCTATGTCTAATGGTTATCTGATAACTATTAAAAAAAGTTAATTTCATTTTTCACCTTAGGGATGGGAAGTTTATTTTAAGGGATGCATCTAGACACCTATAACTTTAAACTTTGGGGGTTGATGGATGGCGAATAAATACTATTTTTGTGTTTATACACCCATCTAGATGCATCCACGAAGATGATTCTTTTATTGGGTGAGTGAGTCAAGAGATACATGTCCTATTGACCGACAAATTTGATTGCAAGAGAAAACATGTTGCTATTTCTCTCTTATCTTGAATAGTAGAGAATATTTTGGGGGCTGCTTAGAGGACTCATGTGTGCAACTGGAGGAGCTGATGGTTTGTCTCTATACCTCATGGTTATCCTACAATGCCTATGAAATGTTCAATCCATTTTTCCCGTTAGGCATGAGAACATTCTCTTAAGAGATGTGTTTGATCACCTACAACTTTTGACTCTATGGCTCAACAAAAGGTAGACAAAGGACATTCCGTCCATACGTACATGTCTAAAAAGATGGTTCTTCAGTTTGTAGATCAAGTTAATAGATGTGTCCTATGACCAACTTTTGGTCCCTAAAATGAGTTTTGGCTACGAGATAAAACATGTCACCATTTATCCCTTGTCTTAAATGGTAGAGGATACTCTAGGGTTACATAGAGGATTCATCCATTTAACTGTAGGAGCTTATAATTCATTTATACACCTCATGGTTCTATTGCAATGCCTACACAAATTTTGTTTTTTTTTTCCCCTTACTAATAGGATTTTTTTTTTAAAGGAGTCATCTAGTTTCCCATAACTTTCTACTCTAAGACCCATCAAATGGTAGACAAAGGCCATTCCTACATTTGTATACCCACTCAGACACATCCAAGAAGATGGTTCTTTGATTGGTCTAGCGAGTCAAAATATATGTGTTCTATTGACCAATTTTTCATCCCTAAAGGAATATTTGGCTATGAGAGAAAACATGTCATTGTTTCTCCCTTGTCCCAAGTGACATGTCTGCAAAGATGATTCTTTGATCATGTGAGTGAGTCAAGAGATACATGTCCTACTAACTAATAAAATTTATTAAAAGAGAAAACATGCCACCATTTCTCTCTCATCTGGAGTGGTAGAGAATATTGAGGGGGATGCTTAGAGGACTCATGTGTGCAACTGTAGGAGCTGATGATTTGTCTTTATGCCTCATGGTTATCTTACAATGCCTATGCAATGTTTGATCTATTTTCCCCTTAGGCATGAGAACATTCTCTTAAGAGATTCATATAAATACCTATAAATTTTGACTCCATGGCCTGACAAAAGGTAGACAAAGGACATTCCTACATTTATATGTCTATATGAATGTGTCTGTAAAGATTATTCTTTAATTGGGTGATTGAGTCAATAAATGTTTCTTACTGACCAAATTTTGGTCCCTAAAATAATTTTTGATTGTGAGATAAAACATGTCGCTATTTATCCCTTGTCCTAAGTGGTAGAGGATACTCTGGGGTTGCATAGAGGACTTTCCCATGTAACTGTAGGAGCTGACAATTCATTTGTACACCTCATGATTCTATTTTAATGCCTACACAAAGTTTGTTTCACTTTTCCCCTTACTGACAATATTTTTTTTTAAGGGAGTCTTCTATTTTCCTAAAACTTTATACTCCATGACCCATTGAATGGTAGACAAAATCCATTCCTACATTTGTATGCCCACCTAGACACATCCAAGAAGATGGTTCTTCGATTGGTCTAGTGATTCAAAAGATACGTGTTTTATTGACCAACTTTTCATCCCTGAAGGAAGATTTGGATATGAGAGAAAATGTGTCATTATTTCTCCCTTGTCTTGAGTTGTAGAGAATATTATGAATGGTCCTTAAATTACTTGACCATTTAACTATAGGATTTGACGATTTGTCTCTATGCCTCATGTTTCTCATGTAACAACTATGTAAACTTTGTTCTACTTTTCCTCTTAAAGGCAAGAAGATTCTCTGAATGGATGATTTTAAGCTCCTACAAATTTCGACTCTAGGGCTTAATGGATGGAAGACGTAGGCCATCCTTGCATTTATACGTCCATCTGGATGCATTTGGAAAGATGATTCTTTGATTGGGGTATCATGTCAAGAGATATGCATCCTACTGACCAAATTTTGGTCCCTAAAGTTAGGTTTGGCTACAAGAAAAAATGTATTGCCATTTTTTCCTCATCTTAACTGGTAGAGAAACCTCTAGGGCGTGTTTAGAGGATTCTCTTGTGTGATTGTAAGAGCTAATAGTTCATCTCTATGACTCATAATTCTCCTGCAACATCTACGCAAAGTTAATTTTGATTTACCCCTTAGGGATGAGTATATTTTATTAAGGGATGTGCTTGACTATCTATAATTTTTAAATTTAAGGCTTGATAGATAGTGGAAAAAGTTCATTCATGCCTTTATAGGCTCATTAAAACATGTTCACAAATATGGTTCTTCAACTGGGCAAGTGAGTCAAGAGATACACATCCTACTTACCAGCTTTTGATCCTTAAAACAAGATTTAGTTATGAGAAAAAATGTGCCACTGTTTATCCCTTATCTAAATTAGTAGAGAATTCTCTACGGGATGCTCAGAGGAGTCATCTTTACAATTGTAAGAGTTAATTATTAGTCTCTATGCCTCACAATTCTCTTATAGTGCCTTTGCATAGTTTGTTTTGTTTTAACTCGTACAAATGAATATATTCTCTTATGTGATGCATTTGACCTCCTATAAATTTTGACTCATGGGCTTGAGAGATAATATATGAAATCCATTTTTGTGTTTATATGCCCATCTAGATGCATTTTCAATGATGATTCTTTGATTGGGTGAGTGAGTTATGGGATGCATGTCCTAATAGCCAAATTTTGGTCCCTAAAATTAGATTTGCATATGAGAGAAAATGTGTCACCATTTCTCCATCATCTCAAATGGTAAATAATCCTCTAGATGATGTTTCGAGGTCTTTCCCAAATAAATATAAGAGCTTATGATTCATCTCTATGCATCACAGTTCTCCTACAAACCCTGTGCAAAGTTCATTCCATTTTATTCTTTAAGGACAAGAAGTGGAAAATAAAATTGACATCATTTATTCCTCATTTCATTTTTCCCCACAGGGATGAAAAAAATCTTTGAATGGGGATGAGTTTGGCTACCTACAACTTTCAATTCTGAGGCTCGATAAGTGGTGGTCAAAGGTCATTCATGTGCTTATACACCCATCTAGATGCATCTGTGAAGTCAGTTGTTTGATTGGGATAGCGAGTCAAGAGATATGAATCCTACAAATCAATTTTTAGTCCTAAAAGAGAGATTTGGCTATGAGAGAAAGCATGTTACCATTTCTTCATCATCTTGATCAATAGTAAATTCAAAAAGGGATACTTAGATAACTTGTCCATTCATTTATAGGAGTTGATGGTTCATCTTTACACCTATCAGTTCTTATGTAACCATTGTGCAAAATTCATTCTATTTTTCCACTATAAAAATGAGAAGATTCAACCTCATTTCATTTTTCCCCATAGGGATGAGAAGATTCTTTGAAGGGGGATGTGTCTAGCTGCCTACAACTTTTGATTTTGAGGCCTAACAAATGACAAAGGTCATTTATGTGTTTATACACCCATTTGGATGTGTCTATGAAGTCGGTTGTTTGATTGGGCTATCAAGTCAAGAGATATGAATCTTATTGATCAATGTTTAGTCCTTAAGGAGAGATTTGATTGTGAGGGAAAGTATGTTTCTATTTTTTATCATTCTAGTATATAAAGAATCAAATAAGGGGTGCTTAGATGACTCATCCATAAAATTATAAGATTTGAAAATTCATATTTACACCTCTTAGTTCTTGTGCAACCTCTATGTAAAGTTCATTCTATTTTTCCAATATACAAATGAGAAGATTCCCTTATATGATGCATTTGACCTCCTAGAAATTTTGACTCACAAGCTCAAGAGACAGTGGATGAAATCCATTATTATGTTTATATGCCCATGTGGATGCATTTACAGGGATGGTTCTTCAATTGGGTGAGAGAGTTAAGGGATGCATACCCTAATAGCCAAATTTTGGTACCTAAAGTAAGATTTGGCTGTGAGAGAAAATGTCTTATTGTTTCTTCATCATCCCAACTGGCAAATAATGTTCAAAGGTCTTGCCCTAAAAACTATAAGATCTAATGATTTAGGCATATTCACAAAGATAGTTTAGAGGATTCATCTATGCAACTGTAAGAGTTGACTATTAGTCTCTATGCCTCATGGTTCTCATATAATACATGTGCATAGTTCATACTATTTTAACTCATATGAATGAGAAAATTCTCTTATGAAATGCATTTGACATCCTACAAATTTTGACTCACAGACTCGAGAGATAGTAAATGAAATTGATTGTTGTGTTTATATACCCATCCAAATACATTTATAAGAATGGTTCTTCAATTGGGTGAATGAGTTAAGGGAAACGTGTCCAAATAGCCAAAATTTGGTCCCTAAAGCAAGATTTGGCTATGAGAGAAAATGTGTTGTCGTTTCTTCATCATCCCAAATGGTAGAGAATCATCTGGAGGACGTTATAAGGTCTTTCCCAAATAAATGTAAGAGCTTATAGTTCATCTCTATGCTTCACAATTCTCCTAAAAACCTTGTGCAAAGTTCATTTCATTTTTCTCTTTAAGGGCTAAAAGTGGTAGAGAAAATGTGACACCATTTCTCCCTCGTTTCATTTTTCCCATAGGGAGGAGAAGATTCTCTAAAGGGGAATGCATCTGATTTCTTTCAACTTCCAATTCTAAGGCCCAAAAAATGGTGGACAAAGGTAATTTATGTGTTTATACACCCATCTAGACACATTTGCAAAGTTGGTTATTTGATTGGGCTAGCGAGTCAAGAGATATGAATCCTACTGATTAATGTTGAGTCCTTAAAAAGAGATTTGGCTATGAGAGAAAGCATGTTGCCATTTCTTTGTCATCTTGATTGGTAGTGAATCCAATAATGGGTTTCTCAAATGTCTCATCCATGAACTAATAGGAGTTAATGTTTAATCTTTACACCTCTCGATTCTTGTGCAACCACTGTGAAAAGTTCATTTTATTTTATTTTTGTATGAATGAGAAGATTCTCCCTCATTTAATTTTTCCCCATAGGGATGCGAAGATTTTTTGAAGGGGGATGCATTTGGCTGCCTTTAACTTTTGATTTTGACACCCAACAAATGATGTATAAAGGTTATTGATGTGTTTATACACCCATTTAGATGTGTTCATGAAGTTGGTTGTTTGATTGGGATATCAAGTCAAGAGATAAGAATCCTACTAATCAATGTTTAGTCTTTAAAGAGAGATTCAGCTATGAGAGAAAGCATGTTATTATTTCTTCATCATCCAAATCAGAACTGACTCCAATAAGGGGTGATCATATGACTCATCCATGTAGTTATAAGAGCTGATAGTTTATCTTCACACCTCTCAGTTCTTGTGTAACCTCTGTACAAAGTTCATTCTATTTTTTTATTGTACGAATGAGAAGATTCTCTTATGCAATATATTTGACCTCCTATAAATTTTGACTTACGAGCTCAATAGACAATAGCCAAAATCTATTATTGTTTTTATATACCCATCCAGATGCATTTGCAAGGATTTTTTTTCAATTGGGTGAGTGAGTCAAGGGATGTGTGTCCTAATAGCCAACTTTTGGTCCCTAAAGTGAGATTTGGTTGTGAGAGAATGTGTCATCATTTTTCCATCATTCCAAGTGGCAGATATCCTTTAGAGGATGTTTAGAGGTCTTACCCAAATAAATGTATGAGTTTATGATTCAAGAATGTTCATAAATATGGTTCAGAGAACTCATCCATGCAACTGTAAGATTTGATGATTAGTCTCTACGTGTCATGGTTATCATACAGTGCCTATGCAAAGTTCATTATTTTTAAACTCGTATGAACAAGAATATTCTCTTATGCAATGCATTTATCCTCTTGAAAAACTCATGAGATTGAGATATAGTAGATTAAATCTATTGCTATGTTTATATGCCCATTTGGATGCATTTGTAAGGATGGTTATTCGATTGGGTGAGTTAAGGGATGCATGTCCTAATAGCCAAATCTTGGTCCCTAAATCAAGATTTGGATATGAGATCAAATGTGTCATCATTTCTCCATCATCTTGAGTGGTATAGAATCCTCTAGAGGATGTTCAAAGGTCTTTCCCAAACAACTGTAGGATCTCATGGTTCATCTCTATGCTTCATGATTCTCCTAGAAACAATGTGTAAAGTTTGTTCAATTTTTCACTTTAAGGACAAGAAGTGGCGGAGAAAATGTGACACCATTTCTCCCTCATTTCATTTTTCCCCATAGGGATGAGATGATTCTTTGAACGGGGATGCATCCAACTACCTACAAATTTCAATTTTGAGGCTCAAATGGATAAAGGTCATTTATGTGCATATACACCCATATAAATGCATCTAAGAAGTTGATTGTTCGATTGGGCTAGCAAGTTAAGAGATATGAATCCTATTGATCAACGTTTAATCCGTAAAGAGAGATTTGGATATGAGAGATCTTGTTGGCATTTATTCATTGCCCTAATCAGTAATGAATCCAATAAGGGGTGCTCAGATGACTCATCTATGTAATTATAGGAGATGACAATATATCTTTACACCTCTCAGTTCTTGTGTAATTGTTGTGCAAAGTTAATTTTTTTCCACTGTATGAACAAGAGGATTCTCCCTCATTTAATTTTCCCCCATAGGGATGAGAATATTCTTTAAATGGGGATGCATCTAGCTACCTAAAAATTTTGATTTTGAGGCTCAACAAATATTTGACAAAGCTTATTTATGTTTATACACCCATCTGAACACATTCATGAAGTTAGTTATTTGATTGGGATAGTGAGTTAAGAGATATGGATCCTACTGATCAATATTTAGTCCTCAAAGAGAGATTTGGTTATGAGAGAAATCATGTTGCCATTTCTTCATCATCTTGATCGGTAGTGAATCCAACAAGGGGTGATCAGATGACTCATCCATGCGGTTATAGGAGCTAACATTTTGTCTTTACACCTTTCAATTCTTGTTCAACGGCTTTGTAATGTTCATTCTATTTTTCCATTATATGAACAAGAACATTCTCTTATGTGATGCATTTGACCTCCTATAAATTTTTACTCATGGGCTCGAAAGATAGTAGATTAAATCCATTATTGTATTTATATGCCCATCTAGATGCATTTGCAAGGATGGTTCTTTGATTGGGTGAGTGAGTTAAGGGATGTGTGTCCTAATAGCCAAATTTTGGTCCCTAAACTAAGATTTGGCTATGAGATCAAATGTGTCTCCATTTCTCCATCATCTTGAGTGGCAAATAATCCTTTAGAGGGCATTCAAAGGTCTTGCCTGAATAATTGTAGGAGCTTACGATTTAGGCATGTTCATAAATATGGTTCAGAGGACTCATTTGTGTAACTGTAAGAGTTGACAATTAGTCTCTATGCTTCATGGTTCTCCTGTAGTGGTTGTGCATAGTTCATTCCATTTTGACTCATATAAATGATAAGATACTCTTACGTGATGCATTTTACCTCCTATAAATTTTGACTCATGGGCTTGAGAGATAGTAGACAAAATCCATTATTTGTTTATATGCCCATTCAGATGCATTTTCAAGGATGGTTCTTTGATTGGGTGAGTGAGTTATGGGATGTATGTCCTAATATCTAAATTTTGGTCCCTAAATCAAGATTTGGTTGTGAGAGAAAATGTGTCAATGTTTCTTTATTATCCCTACTGGCAGAGAATCCTCTTGAGGACATGCAGAGGTCTTACTCGAACAACTATAGGAGCTTACAGTTCATCTCTATGCTTTAAGTTTATCCTAAAAACCTTGTGAAAAGTTCATTCAATTTGTATTTTTAAGTACAATAAGTTATAGAGAAAATGTGACATCATTTCTCCCTCACTTTATTTTTCCCCATAGGGACGAGAAGATTGTTTGAATGTGTCTAGCTGCCTACAACTTTCAATTTTGAGGCCCAATAAATGGAAAAAAAAGGTTTTTTATGTTTTTATACACCCATTTGGATGTTTCCACAAAGTCAATTATTCAATTGGGCTAGCGAGTCAAGAGATATGAATCCTACTAATCAATGTTTAGTCATTAAAGAGAGATTTGGCTATGAGAGAAAGCATGTTGCCATTTCTTTATCATCATGATTGATAGTGAATCCAATCAGGGGTGATCAGATGACTCATCCATGTAGTTATAGGAGATGATGGTTCATATTTACACCTCTCTATTCTTGTACAACCATTGTGCAAAGTTTTTTATATCTTTCTATTTTATGAACAAGAAGATTCTACCTCATTTCATTTTTTCCCATAGGGATGAGAAGATTCTTTGAAGGGGGATACATCCAACTGCTTAGAAATTTTGATTCTAAAGCCCAAAAATGGTGAATAAAGATCATTTATGTGTTCATACACCCATATAAATGTGTTCATGAAATTGGTTGTTCAATTGGGATAGTGATTCAAGAGATATGAATCCTATTGATCAATGTTTAGTCCTTAGAGAGAGATTTAGCTGTGAGAGAAAGCATGTTGTCATTTCTTCATCATCTTGATTAGAAAATAATCTAAAAAGAGTTACTTAAATGACTCATCCATGTAGTTATAGGAGCCAACGGTTTGACTTTACACCTCTTGATTCTTGTACAACCAAGTTCATTCAATTTTTTGGTTGTACACACAAGAAGATTCTCTTATGTAATGTATTTAACCTCCTATAAAATTTGACTCATGGGTTCAAGAGATAGTAGATATAATCCATTTCTATGATTATATGTCCATCCTAATTAATTTATAAGGATGGTTCTCTGATTAGGTGAGTGAGTAAGGGATGCGTGTCCTAATAGCCAAATTTTGGTCTCGAAAGTGAGGTTTGGCTATGAGATAAAATGTGTGGTTGTTTCTCCATTGTCCCTAGTGGTAGAGAATCCACTAGAGGACATTTATAGGTGTTACTCAAAAAAATTTAGGAGCTTATAGTTTAGGCATGTTCATAAAGATGTTTTAGAGGATTCATCTGTGCAACTATAAGAGTTAATGATTAGTCTCTATGCCTCACAATTCTCCTGTAATGCCCACACATAGTTTATTTATTTTAACTCATTTAAATGATAAGATTATCTTACGCAATGTATTTTACTTCCTACAAATTTTGACTCACAAGCTCAAGAGATAGTAGACAAAATCCATTATTGTGTTTATATGCCCATATGGATGATTTTGCAAGGATGGTTCTTCGATTGGGTGAGTGAGTTAAGGGAAGTGTCATAATACTCAATATTTGGTCCCTAAAGTGATATTTGTCTACAAGAGAAAATATGTCATCATTTCTCCATCTTGAGTGGCAGAGAATCCTCTAAAGGATGTTCAAATATCTTACTCGAGCAACTATAGGAGCTTACAGTTCATCTCTATGATTCACAGTTATTTTGCAAACCTTGCACAAAGTTCATTTTATTTTTCTCTTTAAGGATAAGAAGTGGTAGATAAAATGTGACATCACATCTCCCTCATTTCATTTTGCCCCATAGGAATGAGAATATTCCCTAAAAGGAGATGCATATGATTGCCTGCAACTTTAGATTTTGTGACTTGATAAATAATGGACAAAGATCATTTATGTGTTTATACACCCATCTGGATAGGTCCGTAAAGTCAGTTGTTCAATTATGATAGCATGTCAAGAGATATAAATCTTACTAATCAACATTTAGTCCTTAAAAAGATATTTGGCTATGAGAGAAAGGATGTTTCCATTTCTTCATCATCCTAATCAATAGTGAATCCAACAAAGGGTGCTCAGATGACTTATCCATGTAGTTATAGGAGCTAATGATTCATCTTTACACCTCTTGGTTCTTGTGTAACTACTATGCAAATTTCATTCAATATTTTTGCTATACAAAGGAGAAGATTCTCTTATACAATAAATTTGAGCTTCTATAGATTTCAACTCATGAGCTCAAGATAAAGTAGATGAAATCTAATGCAGTGTTTATATTCCCATCTAGATGCATTTTCAAGGATGGTTATTTGATTGGGTGAGTGAGTTAAGGGATGTGTGTCGTAATAGCCAAATATTGGTCCCTAAATCAATATTTGGATATGAGAGAAAATGTGTCACCATTTCTCCATCATCTTAAGTGGTAGAGAATTCTCTAGAAGATATTTATAAGTCTTGTTCAAATAACTATAGGAGCTTATGGTTCAAGCATGTTTGAAAATATAGTTTGAAGGACTCATCCATGAAATTTTAAGAGTTTATGATTAGTATCTATGCCTCATGGTTCTCTTGTAGTGCCTTCACATAGTTCATTTCATTTTAACTCATAGGAATGGGAAGATTCTCTTATGCTATGCATTTGACCTCCTACAAGTTTCAACTCACAAGATCAAAAGATAGTAGATGAAATTTATTGTTGTGTTTATATGCCCATCTGGATGCATTTACAATGATGGTTATTTGATTGGGTGAGTGAGTTAAGAGATGTGTGTCCTAATAGCCAAATATTGGTCCCTAAAATAAGATTTGGCTGCAAGAGAAAATGTGTCATCTTTTCTCCATTATTCTAATTGGTAAAGAATCATCTAGAGGATGTTCAAAGGTCTTGCTCAAATAACTGTAGGAACTTCTATTTCATCTCTATGCTTTATGATTCTCCTATAAACCTTGTACATAGTTCATTCCATTTTTCTCCTCAAGGATAAGAAGTGGTAGAGAAAACATGACACTGTTTCTCCCTTGTTTCATTTTTCCCCATAGGGATGAGAAGATTCTCTGAAGGGGGATGTGTCTGACAGCTTGTAACTTTCAATTATCAGGCTTGATAAATGGTGAACAAACTTCATTTATGTGTTTAGTCAAGAGATATGAATCCTACTGATCAATGTTTAGTCCTTAAAGAGAGATTTGGCTATAAGAGAAAGCATGTTGCCATTTCTTCATCATCTCAATTGGTAATGAATCCAACAAGGGGTACTCAGATGACTCATCCATGTAGTTATAAAAGTTGATAGTTTGTCTTTACACCTCTTGATTCTTGCACAATTGTGTGTAAAGTTCATTCTATTTTTCCACTATATGAATGAGAATAATTTCCCTCATTTCATTTTTCCCCATAGGGATGAGAAAATTCTCTGAAGGGGGATGCATTTGACTACCTACAAATTTTGATTTTGAGGCCCAAAAAATGTGAACATAGGTCATTTATGTGTTTATAAACCCATCTAGATGCATCCGCAAAGTTATTTATTCAATTAGGCTAGCGAGTCAAGAGATAAAAATCATACTGATCAATGTTTAGTCCTTGAAGACAGATTTGCCTATGAGAGAAAGCATGTTTCCATTTCTTCATCATCTTGATCGGTAGTGAATCCAATAAGGGGTGCTTAGATGACTCATCCATGTAGTTATAAGAGTTGGCAGTTCATACTTACACCTCTCAGTTCTTATGCAACCATTGTGCAAAGTTTGTTCTATTTTTCTACTATATGAATTAGAAGATTCTCCCTCATTTCTTTCTTCCCCATAGGGATGAGAAGATTCTCTGAAGGGGGATGTGTCTAACTACCTACAAATTTTGATTTTAAGGCATGAAAAATGTTATAAAAAGGTCATTTATGTGTTTATACACCCATCTTGACATGTTTATAAGGTCAGTTATTCGATTGGGCTAGCGAGTCAAGAGATACGAATCCTACTGATCAATGTTTAGTCCTTAAAATAGATTTAGCTGCAAGAGAAATCATGTTGCCATTTATTCATCATCTGCATTGACAATGAATCCAATATGGGGTGCTTAGATGACTCATCTATGCAGTTATAGGAGATGATGTTTCATCTTTACACCTCTTGATTCTTGTGTATTCATTGTGCAAAGTTCATTTTATTTTTCCACTATACAAATGAGAAGATTCACCCTTGTTTCATTTTTTCCCATAGGAAAGAGAAGATTCTTTGAAGTGTATGTGTCTAGTTGCCTATAAATTTTGATTTTGATGCCCAACAAATGACAAATAAAAGTCATTTATGTATTTATACACCCATTTGGATGTGTCTACAAATTAAATTATTTGATTGGGCTAGTAAGTCAAGATATACAAATCTTACTAATCAATGTTTAGTCTTTGAATAAAGATTTGGCTATGAGAGAAAGCATGTTGCCATTTCTTCATCATCTCGATCTGTAATGAATCGAATAAGGGGTGCTCAGATGACTCCCCCATGCAGTTATAGGAGTTGAGGATTCATCTTTACAACTTTCAATCCTTGAGCAACCACTATGCAAAGTTCTTTCTATTTTTCCCTAGTATAAATGAGAAGATTTTCTTATGCAATGCATTTGACCTCCTATAATTTTTGACTCATGAGCTTGAGATAATAGATGAAATCCATTATTGTGTTTATATGTCCATCTATATGCATTTTCAAGGAAGGTTATTCAATTGGGTGAGAGAGTTAAGGGATGTGTGTCCTAATAGCTAAATTTTGGTCCCTAAAGCAAGATTTGGTTGTGAGAAAAAATGTGTCACCATTTTTCCATCATCCTGAGTGGTAGAGAATCCACTCGAGGACTTTCATAGGTCTTGCCCTAATAATTATAATAGCTTATGATTTAGGCATGTTCACAAAGATGGTTTAGAGGATTCATCTATGCAAATGTAAGAGTTGATGATTAGTCTCTATGCCTCACGGTTTTCCTGCAATGCCTGTGCATAGTTCATTCCATTTTAATTCATATGAATGAGAATATTCTCTTATTTGATGCATTTAACCTCTTGTAAATTTTGACTCATGATTTTGAAAGATAGTATAAAACATCTATTATTGTGTTTATATGCCCATTTGGATCCATTTGTAAGGATGGTTCTTCAATTGGGTGAGTGACTTAAGGGATGTGTGTCCTAATATCTAAATTTTGGTACCTAAAGCAAGATTTCGTTGTGAGAGAAAATATGTCAACATTTTTCCATCATCCCGAGTGGTAGAGAATCCTCCAAAGGTTATTTAGAGGTCTTACCTAAACAACTATAGGAGTTTATGATTCATCTCTATGCTTCATGATTATCCTACAAACCCTATGCAATGTTCATTCCATTTTTCTCTTTAAGGACAAGTGGCAAAGAAAACATGACACCGTTTCTCCCTCGCTTTGTTTTTCCCATAGGGATGAGAATATTATCTAAAGGGGGATGCATCTGATTGCCTACAAGTTTTGATTATAAGGCCCAAAAAATGGTGGACAAAGGTTATTTATGTTTTTATACACCCATCTAAATATATCTATGAAGTCAGTTATTTGATTGGGATAGCGAGTCGAGAGATATGAATCTTATTGATTAATGTTTAGTCTTTAAAGAGAGATTTGGCTACAAGAGAAAGCATGTTGACATTTATTCATTATCCTAATTAGTAATGAATCCAATAAGGGGTGATTATATGACTCATCCATACAGTTATAGGAATCGATGGTTCATCTTGACACCTCTCAGTTCTTGTGCAAATACTATGCAAAGTTCATTATATTTTTTTGTTATAAGAACAAGAAGATTCTCCCTTGTTTCATTTTTTCCCATAAGGACAAGAAGGTGTGTCAAGGGGGATGCATCCAGTTACCTACAACTTTAAATTTTGAGGCCTGATAAATGGCATACAAAGGTCATTGATGTGTGTATACACCCATTTAGATGTATCTACAAATTTAGTTGTTTGATTGGGTTAGCGATTCAAGAGATAATAATCCTACTAATCAACATTTAAAGAGAGATTTGGCTACAAGAGAAAGCATGTTTCCATTTATTCATTGTCCTAATTGGTAGTGACTCCAATAAGGTGTGATTAGATGACTTATCCATGCATTTATAGGAGTTGGTGGTTCATCTTTACACCTCTTAGTTCTTGTGCAACTGCTATGCAAAGTTCATTCTATTTTTTCACTATATGAATAAGAAGATTCTCTTATGCAATGCATTTGGCCTCTTGTAAATTTTGACTCATGGACTCGAGAGATAGCAGATGAAATCTATTATTATGTTTATATGCCCATCCAGATGCATTTGCAAGGATGGTTTTTTGATTAGGTGAGTGAGTTAAGGGATGCGTGTCCTAATAGCCATATTTTGGTCCCTAAAGTGAGATTTGCCTATGAGAGAATGTGTGACTATTTCTCCATTGTTACAAGTGATATATAATCCTCTAGAGGATGTCTAAAGGTATTTCTCAAATAACTGTAAGAGCTTACAGTTTAGGGACGTTCACAAAGATAGTTTAGAAGACTTGTTTGGGCAACTATAAGAGTTGACAATTAGTCTCTATGCCTCATGGTTATACTAGAGTGCCTGCATAAATGTTTTTCTATTTTAACTTGTACAAATGAGAAGATTCTCTTATGCGATGCATTTGACCTCCTAAAAAATTTGACTAATGAGCTCAAGAGGCAGCAAAAGAAATCCATTTTTGTATTTATATGCCCATATGGATGTATTTGTAAGGATGGTTCTTTGATTGGGTGAGTGACTTAAGGGATGTATGTCCTAATAGCCAAATTTTGGCCCCTAAAGTGAGATTTGGTTGAGAGAAAATTTGTCACTATTTATTCATCATCCTAAGTGGCAGAGAATCCTCTAGAGGATGTCTAGAGGTCTTGCCTAAAAAATGGTAGGAGATTATGGTTCGTCTCTATGCTTCACGATTCTCCTACAAACCCTATGCAAAGTAAGTTCAATTTTTCTCTTTAAGGGCAAGAAGTGGTAGAGAAACTATGAAACCACTTCTCCCTCATTTCATTTTTCCCCATAGGGATGAGAAGATTATCTGAAGTGGGATGCATGTGACTACCTTCAAATTTTGATTTTGAGGCCCAAAAAATGGTGAGCAAAGGTCATTTATATGTATATACACCCATCTAGATGTATCTACAAAGTTGGTTGTTTGATTGGGCTAGCAAGTCAAGAGATATGAATCCTACTAATTAATGTTTAATCCTTAAAGAGAGATTTTACTATGAGAGAAAGCATGTTGTCATTTCTTCATCATCCTGATCAATAGTGAATCCAACAAGTTGTGCTTAGATGCCTCATCTATGCAATTATAGGAGAGGATGGTTTGTCTTTACACCTTTATTCTTGAGCAACCACCATAAAATGTTTGTTCTATTTTTCTTCTAAATGAATGAGAGGATTCTCCCTCATTTCATTTTTACCCATAGGGGTGAAAAGATTATCTGAAGGGGGATGCATCTGGTTTCCTATAAATTTTAATTTTGAGGCCTAACAAATAGTAGAAAAAGGTTACTTGTGTGTTTATACATCCATCTAGATGTGTTTTTGAAGTCAGTTGTTCGATTGGGCTAGTGAGTTAGGAGATATGAAACCTATTGATTAACATTTAGTCCTTAAAGAGAGATTTGATTGTGAGAGAAATCATGTTGTCATTTCTCCATTATCCTAATCGATAGTGAATCTAATAAGGGGTGATCAGATGACTCATCCATGTAGTTATAGGAGCTGAGAGTTCATCATTATACCTCTTAGTTCTTGTTCAACCAGTGTGTAAAGTTAATTCTATTTGTCTACCATAAAAATGAGAAGATTCTCTTATGCAATGCATTTGACCTCTTACAAATTTTGACTCATGGGCTAGAGAGATGGTAGGTAAAATCTATTTCTATGTTTATATGACCATTCGGATGTGTTTTCAAGGATGGTTCTTCAATTAAGTGAGTTAGTTAAGGGATTCATGTCCTAATAATGAAATTTTGGTTTGTAAAGAAGATTTGGCTGCAAGAGAAAATTTGTTTTCATTTCTCTATCATCCTGAGTGGTAGAGAATACTCTAGAGGACTTTCCTAGGTCTTGCTTGAACAATTGTAGGAGCTTATGGTTCATCTCTATGATTCAAGGTTCTCTTGGAAAACCTACACAAATTTCATTCCATTTTTTTCTTTAAGGACAATAAGTTACAGAGAAAATGTGACATCATTTCTCCCTCACTTCATTTTTCCCCATAGGGACAAGTAGATTGTTTGAAGGGAGATGCATCTAGTTGCCTATGAATTTTGATTCTTAGGCTTGACAAATGCCATATAAAGGTCATTTATGTGTTTATATGCCCATCTAAATGCATTTTCAAAGTTGGTTATTTGATTGGGCTTGCAAATCAAGAGATATGATCCTACTAATCAATGTTTAGTCCTTAAAGAGAGATTTGGCTGCAAGAGAAAGCATGTTGCCATTTCTTCATCATCCTGATCGATAGTGAATCTAATAAGGGGTGCTCAAATTACTCACCCATGTAGTTATAAGAGCTAATAGTTCATCTTTACAGCTCTTGATTCTTGTACAACCATTGTGCAAAGTTTGTTCTATTTTTTCATTGTATGAATGAGAAGATTCTCCGTCATTTCATTTTTCCCCATAAGGACAAGAAGATTCTTTGAAGGTAGATGGATCTAGATGCCTATAACTTTCAGTTTTGAGGCTTGATAAATGGTGGACCAAGGTCATTTATGTGTTATACACCCATCTAGACATGTTTACAAAGTTGGTTGTTCAATTGGGCTAGCAATCCAAGAGATACAAATCTTACTAATCAATTTTTAGTCCTTAGAGAGAGATTTGGTTGTGAGAAAAAGCATGTTGACATTTTTTTATCCTGATCAGTAGTGAATACAATAATGGGTGATCAAATGACTCATCCATGCAGTTATAAGAGCTAATGGTTTGTCTTTATACATCTTGGTTCTTGTGCAACCATTGTGTAAAGTTCATTCTATTTTTCCACTATACGAACAAGAAGATTCTCTTATGCAATGCATTTGACCTCATCCAAATTTTGACTCATGGGATTGAGTGATAGTAAATAAAATCCATTAATGTGTTTATGCCCATTCAAATGCATTTGCAAGGATGGTTCTTTGATTAGGTGAGTGAGTTAATGGATGTATGTCCTAATGGCCAATTTTTGGTCCCTAAAATGAGATTTGGCTATGAGATAAAATGTTTCACCATTTATCCATTATCTCGAGTGGTATAGAATCCTCTAGAGGATGTTCAGAGGTCTTTCCCAAACAACTATAAGAGCTTATGGTTTAGTCACATTTACAAAGATGGTTCAGAGGATTCATTTGTGTAACTGTAAGAGTTAACGATTAGTCTCTTCAACTCAAAGTTCTCCTAGAGTGCCTGTGCATAGTTTGTTCATTTTAACTCATAAGAATGAGAGGATTCTCTTATGTGATACATTTAACCTCCTATAAATTTTAACTCATGGGGTTGAGATATAGTAGATGAAATCCATTATTGTGTTTATATGCCCATTTAAATGCATTTTCAAGGATGGTTCTTCTATTAGGTGAGTGAGTTAAGGGACGTGTGTCCTAATAGCCAAATTTTGGTCCCTAAAGCAAGATTTGGCTGCAAGAGAAAATGTGTCATCATTTATCCATCATTTTGAGTGGTAGAGAATCCTCTAGAGGACATTTAGAGGTCTTACCTGAACAACTATAGGAGCTTGCAGTTCATCTTTATGTTTCATGATTCTCTTACAAACCTTGCATAAAGTTTATTTCATTTTTCTATTTAAGGACAAAAAGTGGCACAAAAAATGTGACACCGCTTCTCCCTTTTTTTTTTTCCCCATAGGGATGAGAAGATTATTAGAAGGGGATGCGTCCTACTATGCACAAATTTTGATTTTTTGAGGCTCAAGAAATGGTGGACAAAGGTCTTTTATGTGTTTATACACCTGTTTGTATGCATCCACAAAGTCATTTGTTTGATTAGGTTAGAGAGTCAAGAGATATGCATCCTACTGATCAACATTTAGTCCTTAAAGAGAGATTTGGTTATGAGAGAAAGCATGTTTCCATTTCTTCATCATATTGATCAATGGTGAATCCAACAAGTGGTGCTCAGATAACTCATCCATGTAGTTATAGGAGTTGATTTTTCATCTTTACACCTCTCAGTTCTTATGCAACTATAGTGCAAAGTTTGCTCTATTTTTTTGCTTTATGAATGAGAAGATTCTCCCTCATTTTGTTTTTCATGATACAAATGAGAAGATTCTCTAAAGCGGGATGCATCTAGCTACCTACAACTTTCAATTTTGAGGCCTAACAAATGGTGGATAAAGGTCATTTAGCTACCTACACTAATTTGGATGCCTCCATGAAGTTTATTGTTTGATTGGGGTAGTGATTCAAGAGATACGAATCCTACTTATCAATATTTAGTCCTTACAAAGAGATTTGGCTATGAGAGAAAGCATGTTGCCATTTCTTCATTATCCTAATTGGCAGTGAATTCAATAAGGGGTGCTTAGATGACTCATCCATATAGTTATAGGAACTGTTGGTTTATATTTACACTTATCAGTTCTTATGCAACTACTATGCAATAATTGTTCTATTTTTGAACTATATGAATGAGAAGATTCTCTTATGCGATGCATTTGACCTCCTATAAATTTTGACTCCTGAAGTTGAGAGACAGTAGATGAAATCTAATGCTATGTTTATATGACCATCTAGATGTATTTGTAGGGATGGTTCTTTCATTGGGTGATCAAGTTAAGAAATGTATGTCCAAATAGACAAATTTAGTCCTTAAAGCGAGATTTGGCTCTAAGATAAAATGTGTTATCATTTCTTTATTGTCTTAAATTGCATAAAATCCTCTAGAGGACATTCAGAGGTCTTGCCCAAATAATTATAGGACATTACAATTTAGGCATGTTCATAAAAACAATTCAAAGGACTCATTTGTGTGAATGTAAGAGTTTATGATTAGTCTCTACATCTCACGATTCTCTTATAGTTCCTGCACATAGTTCGTTCCATTTTAACTTGTACAAATGAGATGATTCTCTTATGCAATGCATTTGATCTCCTACAAATTTTGACTCATGAGCTTAAGAAATAGATGAAATCCATTACTATGTTTAGATTCCCATCTAGATGCATTTACAATTATGGTTCTTTAATTGGGTGAGTGAGTTAAGAGATGTGTGTCCTAATAGCCAATTTTTTATCCCTAAAGCGAGATTTGGTTGCGAGATAAAATGTATCATCATTTCTCTATTGTTTTGAGTGGTAGAGAATCATTTAGAGGACATTCAAAGGTCTTGCCTGAACAACTATAGGATTTGAAGGTTCATCTTTATGCTTCACAGTTCTCCTACAAACCCTACACAAAGTTGACTTCATTTTTCTCTTTAAGGACAAGAAGTGGCAGAGAAAATGTGACATTATTTCTCACTTGTTTCATTTTTTCCCATAGGGATGAGAAGATTCTCTAAAGGGGGATGCATATAGATACCAAAAACTTTTGATTTTAAGGCTTGAGAAATGGTGGACAAAGTTCATTTATGTGTTTATATACCCATCCAAATGCATCTATGAATTTAGTTGTTCAATTGGGTTAGTAAATCAAGAGATACAAATCCTATTGATCAACATTTAGTCCCTAAAGAGAGATTTGGCTATGAGAGAAAACATGTTGCCATTTATTCATCATCTCTATCGGTAGTGAATCCAATAAGGGGAGCTCAGATGACTCATCTATGCATTTATAAGAGTTGATTATTCATCTTTACACCTCTCAATTCTTGTGAAACTACTATGCAAAGTTAATTATATTTTTCCTCTATATGAATAACAAGATTATGCCTCATTTCATTTTTATACATAGGGATGAGAAGGTTCTCTGAAGGGTGATGCATTTAGCTACTTAGAAAATGTGATTTTGAGGCTTGATAAATGGTAGACAAAGGACATTTATGTGTTTATACACCCACTTGGATGCATTTGTGAGGTTGATTGTTTGATTAGGCTATCAAGTCAAGAGATACAAGTCCTATTGATTAATGTTTAGTCATTAAAAAGAGATTTAGTTACGAGAGAAAGCATGTTGCCATTTCTTCATCATCCCTATCGATAGTGAATCCAGCAAGGGGTGTTCAGATGACTTGTCCATGCAGATATAGGAGCTATGGATTAGTCTCTATCCATCATGGTTATCCTACAGTTCTTATGCATATTTCAATTCATTTAACTCATATGAACGAGAAGATTCTCTTATGTGATGCATTTGACCTCCTACAAATTTTGACTCATGAGCTCAAGAGATAGTAGACAAAATCCATTACTGATCCAAAACTCAAAAGTTTTGGTTGATAAATATCACAATAACATAGAAATAACACAGTAACAATGAATTCTCTGAGAAGAGATGTAGTATTACTGAAGATCGCAATACAAATATATGCTTATCTCTGGGAAGAGATGTCTGTCCTCACATTTCAGGTTACCTCTTATTTTATACACAATTTGAAATCATGGGAAGGATGTGGAAGGTCACCAATCTCAAGGGAGATGAAGTGGTATGACTTCCAATATTTAAAACAATACATAATTTGAGGAATTACTATTTTTAGAAACTTACTATTTTTAGATAACACTATTAAAATTGAAATTTGAGGCACTTCCGTTAGGTTTTCTGGGGTCAAACTTCATTGATCGGATCTTGATGCCATTTCAAGATTTTCCCCTCGTTCTTAGCTTTCCAACGGTTCAAACGGCGAGTCAATTGGAGCTACGGTGCAAAAGTTATGGCTCCCGGAAGTTCCGTCATCAATTGGGGTGGAACTGTCACCCGAATTGTCGCCTAAATTGATCCCTAGATCATTCCTCCCTCCTTGAAAAGCAATGGTCCCCATTGCATCAATGCTCCCCATTATGTGTGGTAGTTGTTTCTTGATTTGATCCTCTGTGAGCCACTCACCTTGATGGCTAAGCTGGCCCCTTTTGACCACTCGATAAAGCAGAATAGAGCGTCCTCTGGTTGTCTTCATCTAGGTATCCACAATCTGATCCTCTTCCACTAGAGCAAAAATCTGTGGATCAAGTTCATCAATTTCGAGTTGTTCTACTACAACTGAAGTGTCCAAGAGAGGTGGATGATATGGTTTGAGGAGCTCCACATTGAATGTTGGGTGCAGACCAAGGTAGGCTGGGAGGTTCAACTCAAAAGCATTTTCTCCAACTCTTCTGGTGATGGTGTATGGAACATATCGCAGAGGCCAAATATTTCTATGTGGGCCTGCAAGTCATTCCTTTTGAAGCCGCAACTAGACCTTGTCACCCACAGCAAAATGGTGTGCAATAATGTGTTTATCATGGCGTTGCTTATACTTTTGATTCATCTTCTCCAGGATGTCATGAACTTGTTGTTGGAGGTGTTGCATTTGTTCAATAAACTTTGTAGCTTTTGCTGCCTCAGATCTTCCATGAGGTGTGTATTCCATGGTGGAAAATGGAACCGCTATATCAACTGGTGCCATGGGTTGGAACCCAAAACATACTTGGAATGGACTGTGCTTGGTCGAGCTATGCAGTGCCTGATTATATCCATGTTGTATGAAAAGAAGTCCCTCATCCCATGTGCATGGATGTTTGGAGTGGTACATCTGAATCATGTGAACAATCAAGTGATTTACCACCTCTGTTTGACCATCAGTCTGTGGATGGAAGGCTATGGAATTCATCAACTTAGTATCCATCATCTTCCATAGAGTAGACCAGAAGATGCTCAAGAACCTGCTATCTCGATCTGAGACAATGGACTTGGGAAGACCAAAATGGAGCCATACATGACTAAAATATAGTTGAGCAGTTTCCTCATTAGATATATTTTTTTTACAGGCAATCATGATAGCCATTTTTGAAAAATGATCAACTACCACAAAAATACAGTCCTTAGCATGTTTTGAAGTGGGCAAACCTGATAGAAAATCCATTGAGATGGATTCCCAAGGCCTAGTGGGTTCTGGCAATGGCATGTACAATCCTTGCTTCTTATTTTTTGGCTTGGCTATCACACATGGGTGCAAGATTTGAGATATCTTTCCACATCCTTTCGCATATGGGGCCAGTAGAAGTGTTTTTGAAGAATTGCCAATGTTTTCTCAATACCAAAGTGTCCAGCTATCCTACTGAAGTGTGCTTCCCATATCATTTTTTGTTGCTCTGCAACTGGAACACAGATGTGTCCCATATGACAGAGGACATTATCTTGAAAATATAAATTAGAAACATGTGTACCTTTTTGAAGTGCTTGATATGTATCAGCAAAGGTAGGATCTGCTTCGTACAGGGCACCCCAAGTGGCAGTCTCATGTCCGCACAGGTCCAAAACTATTGTGAGTGCAGTAATTGGTGTGCGGCTCAGATAATCTGTAGCTGTATTTGAGCTCCCCTTTTTGTGTTTGATTATCAGGTGGAATTGCTGAAGATATGTGGCCTACTTTTGATGCCTCTCATTTCGGATCTTGCTTTGTGTCTGGATGAATTCCAATGGTCTGTGGTTAGTGTGGATGATTGTTTCTTTCCCCAAGATGTAGTGTTTCCATTATTTGTAGGCTTGCACAATGGCATAAAGCTCCTTATCATATGTTGGATATTTCCTGACTGTATCAGTGAAATTTTCACTCTGATATGCAACAGGATGGCCATGTTGCATGATGACAACTCCCATGGCATATTCAGATGCATCTGTCATCAACTCAAAAGGTTGATGCAAATCTGGCAAGGCAAGAACAGGGGCTAAGCAGAGTCTGTTCTTCAAATTCTCAAATTCCCTTTGCTATATTTCACCCCACTGAAATGTAGCTTTAGCTCCTCCTTTAGTCACTTGGGTTAGTGACCAAGCAACATGTGAAAATCCAAGAACAAACCTGCGGTAGAAATTTGCAAGACCCAAAAAGCTAATAAGCTCTGTGAGGGTCCTTGGTGTGGGCCATTCTTGAATAACCCAAATATTTTTTGGATCAACATGGACCCCTTCCTCATTCACAACATACCTGAGGTACTGAATTGTTGTCATCCCGAATGTGCATTTGTCAAGATTTGTATACAACTTGTGCTCTCGAAGAGTTTGAAGCACCTTACGAACATGTTGCAAATGTTCTTCCCACGTTCTACTTAGATGAGTATGTCATCTAAGTAGACAACCATAAATGAGTTGGTGAAGGGTCGTAGGATGTCATCCATCATCCTCATGAAGGTTGCAGGTGCATTAGTTAAGCCAAAAGGCATAACCAACCATTCAAAGAGCCCCTCCTTAGATTTGAATGCAGTCTTCAAGACATCAGTGGGATCGATGGGAATTTGGTGATAACCAGATTTGAGATCAATTTTGGTGAAGAACTTCACACCACGGAGCTGGTCCAACAGGTCATCAATCCTGGGGAGAGGATAGCGATTCTTCACAGAGGTTTTATTCAGGGCTCGATAGTCAATACAAAGCCTCCATGTTTCATCTTTCTTTGGTGCCAATACAATTGGGCTACCACAAGGTGAAGAGCTTGGCCTGATGTGACCCTTTTGGATCAATTCTTGAATCTGTCTTTTTATCTCATCATTCTCCAAAACTAATTTGTGATACACAGGACTGTTAGGCAAAGGTGATCCTGGGATCAAATCGATAGAATGTTTTACCTGACAATGTAGTGGAACTCCTTTGGGTGACTTGAATAAGTCATCATATTCTCCTGTGATGCATCCTATCTGCTTCTATTGTTGTGTTTATTGTGTAGTCAGGACTGCAACATCGGCCTTCTTGGATTTCTATGGCTTGACCACCATGTTGACAAATTGCTTTGTTTTCTCCACCAATCTCTTGCATTGCTTCACATTGATCAGGGAGATAGATGTGGGAGGTGGTACCTCTGGCACCCTATAACACCGTGTTCCAAGGGTGAGGGTAATCCTTTAGGTTCATGATTCATAGATGCCATGTCGCTCATACATGAATGGCTGACCAAGGAGTACATCACAAACATCTAGATTGACTACATCACACAAGACTTCATCTTGAAATGGTTTTATGGCATATGATAGAAGACACTGATGGGTGACACGGAGGTCTCTCCCTGGGCTTAACCATCCAATACTATAGGGCTTTAGATGAGGCTTCACAGATAGATTTAAACTTTTCACAACTTTAGCAGAGATTAAATTCTTTTGACTCCCACTATCAAGAATGAAATGTAAAGGCTTACCTTTTACCCATAGTTTGGAGTGGAACAATCTTTCCTTGTCATCTGGTCTTTCCCCACAGTTCTGTGATGAAGCGACAATGGTGTCAGGCTCAGCATCTACAATTTCTTCTTCGTCTTTTTCGACTATGGGTTGTGTATGAGGCAAAGTAGTGGACGTCGAGTATTGTGACTCAGAAAGCAATGACTTGATGGCTCAACATTCTTCTTTGGAGTGAGTCCCAGTTTTGTCATAATCACATCATTTTCCAGCCTTCCCTTTCTGGGATTTCTTATCCTGAAACTCCTTTTGCTTCCAATTTGGGCCTCATTTTTGACCTTCCTTATCACTTTTCCATTTTGAGGGTTGACTCTTCGTATTCTTTCTGCCATTCTTCTGTTCAATCTTCACTGCAAATTTGTATGCCTCACCGAGGGTTTCCAAATTGAAGAGTTCCATTTCCCCCCGTATGTACCATTGTATTCCACCATGATATTTGAGAGTCTTATGTTTCTCACTTTCTTGAATGCCCAACCTTGTAGACAAAGAATGAAAAGTGTCTGTGTAATCTTAAACAGATTGGTCCTTACCTTGGCGAAGTTATTGGCACTGTATGTAGAGATCATCATATGCTCCGATGGGATAGTATTCTTCTTTCACCGCTTCTACAAAATCATCCCAGGTAGGTTCCGCCTCAAGGCCAATTTCATCTGTGTTGAACCTCTTTTTGCACACTTCCCACCAGTTTTTCAGAGGCAATGTTGATTTCAAAAGAGCAAAAGTAATATTTTCTCCATCGGTGAACTTATTTACAGAGAAGTAGGAAGAAAATTGATCTAACCAATTTTCTACTACATCAGCATTGATTTTACCTTCAAATGTAGGAATATCAAATTTTACCTGGACCTTGAAGGGTGTTGGGGCATTGAAAGGATGTTCCCTGGATGAGGAGCCAGGAAGTGGAGCCGTAGCGCCATGATTCGCCATCGAAAGTGTTTGAAGAATTTGGGCAAATTGTTGCAGCATCTATGCTTGTTGCCGTTAGAGGGCCTCATTCACCATTTCCTTAAAAGGATCGGATGTCTCAGTGTCATCTACCATTTGAAGTCGTTTGGAGCGAACAGATGGAAAATTTGGAAGCTCTGTTATTTCCCACCCAAGCTTCTTATAGCCTGACCTCGTCCTTGGGATCATACACTCTCAAGACAAACTGCTCTGATACCACCGATCCAAAACTCAGAAGTTTTGGTTGATAAATATCACAATAACATAGAAATAACACAGTAACAATGAATTCTCTGAGAAGAGATGTAGTATTACTGAAGATCGCAATACAAATATATGCTTATCTCTGGGAAGAGATGTCTGTCCTCACATTTTGGGTTACCTATTCTTTTATACACAATTTGAAAGCATGGGAAGGATGTGGAAGGTCACCAATCTCGAGGTAGATGAAGTGGTATGACTTCCAATATTTAAAACAATACATAATTCGAGGAATTACTATTTTTAGAAACTTACTATTTTTAGATAGCACTATTAAAATTGAAATTTGAGGCACTTTCGTTGGATTTTTAGGGGTCAAACTTCATTGAGAAAATCTCATTCCATTTCACGACGTTCCCCTCGTTCTTATCTTTCTAACGGTTCAAACGGTAAGTCAATTGGAGCTACGGTGCAAAAGTTATGGCTCCCGGAAGTTCCGTCATCAATTGGGGTGGAACTATCACCCGAATTGTCGCCTAAATTGATGCCTGGATCAATTACCATGTTTATATGCCCATCTAAATGAGTTTATAAGGATGGTTCTTTGATTGGGTGAGCCAGTTAAGGGTTGTTTATCCTACTATCCACATTTTAGTCCCTAAAATGAGATTTGGATGTGAGAGAAAATGTGTCACCATTTCTATATCATCTTGAGTGGTAGAGAATCCTCTAGAGGACATTCAGAGGTCTTACCCAAATAACTATAGGAGCTTAGGGTTCATCTATATGCTTCATGGTTCTATTATAAACCCTAAGAAAAGATCCTTCCATTTTATATTTTAAGACAAGAAGTGGCAGAGAAAATTTGAAATTGTTTCTCCCTCATTTTATTTTTCCCCATAAGGATGAAAAGATTATTTAAAGGGGATGCATCTAGCAGCCTATAACTTTTAATTTTGAGGCCTGATAAATGGTGAGAAAAGGTCATTTATGTGTTTATACACCTATCTCGATGTGTCCATGAATTTGGTTGTTTGATTGGGCTCGCGAATCAAGAGATACGAATCCTATTGATCAATGTTTACTATTTAAAGAGAGATTTGGCTATGAGAGAAAGCATGTTGACATTTCTTCATTTTCTCATTTGGTAATGAATCCAATAATGGGTGCTTAGATGACTCATCCATGTAGTTATAGGAGCTGATTGTTCACCTCTTGGTTCTTATGAAACTATTGTGCATAATTTGTTCTATTTTTTTGTTATAGAATGAGAAGATTCTCTTATGTAATGCATTTTCCCTCTAAATTTTGACTCATGGGCTCAATAGACAGTATATGAAATCCATTATTGTGTATATATGCCCATTTGGATGTGTTTGCAAGGATGGTTCTTCAATTGGGAGAGTGAGTTAAAGGATGCATGTCCTAATAGCCAAATTTTGGTCACTAATGTGAGATTTGGATGTGAGAGAAAATGTGTCACCATTTCTTCATCATCCTGAGTGGTAGAGAAACCTATCAGAGGATGTTCAAAGGTCTTAGCTAAACAAATCTAGGAGCTTATGGTTTAGACATGTTTGTAAAGACAATTCAGAGGACTCATCTATGCAACTTTAAGAGTTGACAAGTAGACTATATGCCTCATGGTTCTCTTATAATGCCTACACATAGTTTGTTCCATTTAAACTCATAAAAATGAGAAGATTCTCTTGTGTGATGCATTTTACCTCTTGTAAATTTTGACTGACATGCTCGAGTAACCAATTTTTTCCTATATCCAGTCAACATTAAAATAGAGCATGCATGTGAATGTTATGGATTAAACCCTTAGGGTTTAACTGAGAAACCCTATAATGTTTGAGAGCAAAGATAAATAAATTCTGAGCTCATTTCCTCTCAGCTGATCCTATAGACCATATATCAAAGATGATCTTGAAAAACCTATAATAGATCTTCTATTAATTGTTCTTCAAGTGGTCCAAAATTGGTCTCTGTAAAAGCATGACAAATTTTCACTGTGCAACTATAAAACATGTTCTTTTCTCCATGAATTTTGCTTGATCCTCTCACATCAATGACATCCATAATGCCCCTTTTGACCTCAATGACAATCATATGGCCAACAATCTCCCCCTTTGGCATTGATGGCAAATTAATTGCTATGATCTTATAATATTTTGCTCCTTTGGCATTGCTTACATTACCTCTAATGAACTTGACCTGAAACTGTTCATTCTAAACCTGCTCCCCCTTAGGCAATGAAACATTTATATAAACTTAACTTGGAGACATGCTATGCTCTTTCAAGATTTTACAAAGAGTATTTGCACTTTTTCCCACCTTTGATATCAATGGAAAATGGACTCCAACTTTCTCACTATTTATCCAAGATTTTCTCTCCCTTTATCAGATAAAGGATTTTGTCTAAGAATCTACAACCATAAACTCATTAGAAATTTGCAAAATGTGCAGACTCGAGTTGCTTTTTCTCTCTTATTCCATGGATTAACAAAGTTTATGTGATCCTCCCCTGGACTTATGCCCTATCATTAGGATCTAGTGATGTGATGTAAGAGCTGCTAGTCCCAATTTGTGTCTCAGATATTAAAATTATTCCTTGGGAAGAGGTTTGGTGAATATGTCTACATCTTGATCCTAAGTTGGCACATATTCCATTGTGACCTGTTGATCTACAACCTTTTCTCTTAATAAGTGATACTTGATTTATATGTGCTTAGTTATGGAATGTATCACTAAATTATTTGATATGTTAATAGCACTTGAACTATCACAAGGAATAGAGAGAGGTGATTTTTATTCTACCTTGTTGTCTTTGAGTGTTTGCTTCATCTACAAGACTTGAATACAACATGTCACTACTACCACATACTCTACCTCTATTGTAGAAAGAGTAACTAGGAATTTGACTAAGAAGAGGATATTAGTATTGTGTTAGTGAATGAAACCAAATAAAAAACACACTAAGTTAACGTCTTTATGCCTATTTACTAAGGTGAGCTTGGTAACAAAAATAAATGACAAACATAACTAAAAATTAAAGAATAAAATACAAGAATTCCTTCACCTTCCTTGGATGCTCCAAATGCCTTTGTAGTAGTGGCTTACTCGGTTTTGTGCTCATGAAGTTCTTGGAAATGGAAGCTTGTCTATCTTCCACCTCTCCTTGGCACCTTTGGCTTTGGTTTGGAATCAATTTGGCATGGTAACACTAGTTTGCATGAAGCTGTTGCAATCAATTCTACATTATAACTTTGCATAATCATGTGTTTTGAAGATATTTGAACATAATAACTTTGCACCAAAATAGATTTTGAAGATATCTGAGCATAATAACCTTGCACCAAAATAGCTTAGAAATGATGTTCATAGCCTCACTATTTATAGATTTTTGAGATTGATCAGAATCAACCTGAATCATCCATCTCAGGATTGAGATGTGTGGCTAAGGATTAATCCAATTATGCAATTAAAATTGATAAATAGGCTCATCAATATTTGGGATAGAGGAGTAATTAAGAGGCATGGAGGGCTTTGATGAGGCATGGGAGGCATGAATCCTGATATTTGTGGCATTTATGGCCTAGGGATGTCTTCCCAAGAAATGAGGTCACCTGATGATGTAGATATTCAATATTTATTTCTAAAAACAAGTCTTCAACAAGTTTCCATGGAATTCTTGATTAGGCTCTAATTTGGTTTAATTAGCTCGTAAGCATGTTTAAGTACTTTGTGCACAAATTACTCAAATTGATCAGAATGCCTTGTTATTGGTCCAAAATTCCATTGGATTAGAATTGGAAATCAATGTTAGATGTGTTGGAACCATATTCCCATTTAGGATGTTACCAATAGAAAATAACAAAGGCACATCTTGTGTAAGATATTTAATAGGAAAGATCAATCCAGAGCACCTAGATGCAAAATTGTCACTTTAAATCAAAATGATCTGATCAAAGTTAGCAAGCCCACAAATTTTATTGCCCCATGTAATGATACTTTGGCCAGAATCAGCACTTGAATATATCAATTTCAACTCATTTAATGTATTTTAGTGTTTTTAGGCCAAATTGTGCACTTTAGGTGTAAATTGGTTAAAACCCTAGTTGGAGGTCATTGGTGGAAAGATTTAGGTGTCTACAATAACTAACTCTTGTTTTTCTCTCAATCATGAAACAAGTTTGTTTCCAATGAAAAATGCAACACCACTAGTGTTTCTTTTGTCATCCACACTTCCTACCAAATTAGCATTTGTATATGTTGTTAAAGTGAATTCTTCATCTTTAGGATACTAAAGACCATAGTCAATTGTACTCTTGATATATCTAAAGATTATTTTCATTTAATTGACATGTGATTTTTTAGAAATAGCTTGAAATCTTGTAACCATGCATACTGCTTGCATGATATCTAGTCTTGATGCAATTAGGTATAACAAGTTACCTATCATTGATCTGTACATAGTCTATTTTGCATCAAGGGACTCATCCTCTTTGCTCAACTTACATCTAGTAATTATGGGAGTACCTAATGGTTTGCTATCTTCCATTCCAAACTTCTTGAGCATTTTATTAACATACTTAGTTTGAGATATAAATTTCCCTTCATCAGTTTGTGATATCTGTAGACCAAAGAAGAAAGAAATTTCTCCAAGCATAGACATCTCAAACTCATTTTGCATTTATGTAGAAAAATCTTTGCACATTATGTTGTACCACCAAAAATTATATCATCTACAAATACAACAATAATTAACATATGCTCACTTTCTAATTTGAAGTAAAAATTGTTGTTTGCACATCCTTTATTGAATCCTTGTTATTGCAAATACCAGTCTAATCTTGAATACCATGTTCTAGGACCATGTAGAGCTTTTTTCAGTCTACAAATATAGTATTTTTCTTCTAAAAGCTAAAAACCTTTAAGTTGTTCTATGTAGACTTCCTCTTTTAGGTTCCCATTCAAGAAAGTAGACATAACATCCATTTGATAGACTATGAATTTATTATAAATAGAGATTGCTAGAAACATTCTTATGGTTTAAAATCTATAAACTGGACCAATTTTTTCTCAAAATTTATGCCCTCAACTTGTGCATATCCTTTGCACACCAATCTTGTATTATTCCTTATAATAGTTCCATCCTCGTTGAGCTTGTTTCTAAAGACCCATTCTGTACATATTACATTCTTGTTTGAAGGTCTTGGAACTAATTCCCAAGTTTTGTTATTTTCAATTTGGCTCAGTTCTTCTTCCATGGATTTTAGCCAATTCTCATCCTTGCTAGATTCAAAATAGCTCTTAGGCTCAATTTTAGACATTAGAGTAAAACTTTCTTGTTCCTTATTTATTTCAAATTTTCTCATTATCTGAACTCCTTCATTTTTATTACCAATGATCTGCTCTATATGATGATCCTTATGAAAAAATATTGCAGGTGCCTTTTCATTTACTTCTTCATGCTCTTTATTAGTTGTTTCCTCTTCATAATATGATTCTTCATTACAAATTTCTCTATCAGGTTTAACTTACTTCAAGACTTCTTCAACCTTAACATTGATGCTCTCTACAATCTTGTGTAGCCTTTTATTGTAACATATGTAGGCTTTGCTTTGGGTGGAATAGCCAAGAAATATTCCTTCATCACATCTTGATTCAAAGTTTTCCAAGTTATCTTCTTTTCTACTAATGTAACATTTGCTACTAAATACATTTAAATACTTCACAAAGACAGGTTTTCCATACCATAGTTCATAGGGAGTTTTATCACTATTTACCCTCAATTAAACTCTATCCAAGATATATATTTTTGTTTGTACTATTTCTCTCCAGTATTCATTAGGTAACTTGACATCTTTTAACATTATTTAGGCCATCTCCTTGATTATCTTTTTCTTTATTTCAACAAATTCATTTTGTTGTGGAGTCTTTGTTGCAGAATAATGTTTTTTAATTCCATGCTACTCATAGTATTCTATGAACTCATTTGAGGTGAATTATCCACCTCTATCAGATCTTAAACATTTGATTTTTCATCCAATCTCATTCTCTACTATGGCCCTAAAGATCTTTAATATTTCAAATGCCTAAGACTTATCCTTCAAAAATATAACCCATGTCATTCTTGAATAATCGTCTACAAATAATATGAAGTATCTCTCTCCTTTAGATCCTCTTGTCTTAGTATAACTACAAAGATCAGTATGAACTAATTCTAAAGGCTTTGTAGTTGCATACTCCTTTTTTTGAAATATGACCCTTGTATGCTTGCCTTGTTGACATTCCTTGTAAGTAGTGTTTTCATGTTTGGTTATCTTAAGCATGTGTCTAACACACTTATTTGAGATCACATTTACTAGGTTGTCAAAATTGACATAGCCCATTTTTCTATTCCATAACCAACTCTCATCAATCTTTCCTATCAGGAAACTATTACCATTCACTTTACTAAGATTATAAATGTTGATTTTAGTTCTTTTCCCTTTTGCAACTAGTCTTCTATATCTCATTATATTGCAATTTTATACATTAAATGTGACCTTATATCCATTATCACACATTTGGCTGGCACTTAGAGATTGTGTTTCAATCCTTCAAAATAAAAGACATCATGTGTAGGTAGTTTTTCATCTATGTTCAAGGATCATTTACCTTGGATCTTTACTACAATATTGTTTTCCAAGCAGATACATCCTTTCTTATATTTTCTCAATTTGATGAACTTGCTCTTGTCACCAGTAATGTGTTTTGATTAACCATCTATTATCCACAAATTTTTTTTCTTAGCATGGAGTACAGTTTGAGCAATCGTAGATTGATATTTCACTTTCCACACATCCTTGGAATTCTTATTTAGCTTATTTTTCCCTTTTTAAGAGACATGTGAACCTTTGTTTACACTAGGAGGCATGCCTTTCTTTTCATTTTGTATTCTTGATCTTATAAAGTTTGTTCTACATTGTCTAGCTATGTGACCAAAATTATTGTAGTTATAGCATATTACATTTGTATCTAGCAAGGGTGTAAATGAATTTTTGCTTACAAATTTTGTTCTCTTTTTAGGTTTAACCCTACATTCACTATCCCTATGACCAAATTGATTATATGTATAACAATAACCAAAGAAAAATGAGGAATATCTGGTCATAGCATTTCTTTGTGCTGGATGAGGAAATCTACTTAACTTTGGATTCTTCAAATCTTTCACCCTTATGAAACCACCTACATCAGCTACCTTTGTCTTCTTCTTTTCTTCAGGATTCTTTATTCCTTTATCTTGCTTCATATCATCAATGCTTGTGTTTGTCTTTGTATCTCTAGAGGCATTATTGCAAGCTTTTTTATTCTTTGTTCCTGATTCTCCTTTTGCTTTGAAGTTGTCATATAAGTTAGCAGATGTAATAGTTATGAGACTTTTCCATTTTTCATAACCAAGACTAGATCTTTATTTTAATGGATTTTGAGAGTTGATTAACTCATCAAGAATTATTGAACCTCCTTTTAGCTTCAGACCTTTGTCTAATTATTCTTTAGATTTCTCAAGTTCTTTTCTCAAAGCCACTATTTCAACTTCTAATTTCATGCACACATCAGATTTAGATTGCAGTGCAAGTTTTACTACATCTTCTATTCTTTTGGCCTCTTCAATTTGTGTCTTTAGGCTAACCACCATCTAATTAAAATTTTCAAGACTATTGAACACTTTTTCAATCTCCTTTTATCCAAGCTTCTATTTTTACTTCTCTTTTCTCAGATTGTCAATTTCATCTAGAGTAGAGATGAGTTCACACTCTAGATCCACTTCTCTTGAATAATTTTTCAATCTTCTTTTATCCAAGCTTCTTCTATTTTGAGTTCTCTTTTCTCAGATTGTCAATTTCATCTAGAGCATAGATGAGATCACACTCTAGATCCACTTATCCTTCCTCTTCTTCATCAGAGTCTTCAACTTCTTCTTGATCCATAGAAGTTGATCCTAATATCATGAATAGTACTTCATTTTCCTTATCCACAAAAGCACAGTCATGGTCATCATCAAAACTATCATTGTCATCCAATGAATGACTATCTTCTCTTGTATATAGACCCTTCTTATTTTCTAAAAAGTTCTTCTTCTTGGAGTAGTGGGGTTTCACCTTTTTAATATCCTCTTCTTGCTTAGAGTTATCCTTTTTATTATAAGGGCATTTAGTAGTCAAATTTCCTACCTTACCATAATTAAAGCATTTAAAGGGTAACTTACCTTTGTATTTTCTAGACCCTCTTCTTAATCTTTTGAAAAAGTTGGATTCTTCTTCATTAGTCTCCTTAGATCCAGATGTAAGTACTTCTAATTTTACTGGTTTGGATGCTTTGAATGTAACTTCTCTCTTGAAGGTATTTGTTTGTGAATGTTCCATGCAACTCATCAACAGTGAGTTTATCCATATCTTTTGCTTCCTCCATTATAGATATTTTGAGTCATACCTTGATGGCAGATATATTAGGACTTTTTTGACAATGACTAGATGTTTCAACTCATCTCCAAGGCCTTTAATTGCATTGACTATTTCATCTACTCTAAGGAGTTCGTCTAAAATTTTCTCTTCTTCTTTCATTTTAAAGCTTTTAAACTTGCCTTTGAATGTTTGTAGCTTGGCCTGCTTTACCTTGTCATCACCTTCATAGATGATCTTTAATTTGTTCTAAATAGCTTGTGAATTTTAACAATTCTTCACTTTGACAAACTTTAAATTAGACAATCCATAAAATATAGCATTCTTTGCCTTATCATTGCTCTCATATGCCTTCTTTGAAGCCTGATCAGTGGGAGTTATAGCAAGGGTTGTATTTCAATTTACAATAGACATCCACACATCAAACCCTAATGAAGATAAATATGCTTCCATTCTAATACTCCAAAATGCATAGTTTGATCCATCAAAGAGAGGTGTTTTGTTTGAAGAAGATCCTTCTTGACTATCTATTTATGTTTACCGTCCAAGATCTACTTGTGCTGATTAAGTTTCTTCTAAGAAAGTAGGGTTCTAATACTAATTATTGGAACACAACTATCTACTGAGAGGGGGGAGTGAATCAATAGATTAACTTTGTCCTTTTTCAAACTTTTAATGTATATTAAAAATATATACAGAGATCACATGCACACAAATAGACACAACACCATATCTACGTGGAAAATCTAATATAGAAAAAACCACAGTGAGAATAGCTACTAGAATCTACTATTCTAATCTAGCCTCATATTCAAAACCTCACTAGTTACAACATTTAAGGGCACCAACCCTAAGGAGACACTAATCCCTTAGTTTAAGAGCACCTACTCTAAAGAAGCACCAACTCCCTAACTGAGCACCAAGTCAGCTTATCGGATGACACCCACTAATTAGATCTATATTCAAAATATGGAGATACAACTCTAGATTATAATATTGATTCATAAATGAATTCAATTCTAATTCTCTGTTATAGGTCTAGTTTGTAACTGCTCATGATCTGCACATTTTTCTCTTCTCATCTCTTCCTCTCTACTCATATGTCTTTGTGTCTTAATATTTTTCTATTTGACACACTTCATCAATCTCTTCCTCTTTGCCTTTCTCTCTCTCAATTTGACTCTATTCAACCACAACAACCTATATCCTAAATGAAATATATATAAGCATTTGATTTAAGTTTTTGCATCTTCTCTATGTTCATACTTGTTTACTAACACATCATGCTAGTTTTGGAATCAGTTCATATTTCTTGAATGATAAGTTTCCTGCATCTTGAATTCATGTTCCACCTCCATGATTCTTGGTCCTATTACTATTTTTAGCATATACTGGGCTCTCATTTTAATGCACGTGCCATATTACAAAAATTTGATTGATCACCATAATCTATTTCATTGTTTATGTCATATTTTACGGCTTACTTCCATGTTCCTTTGCTTGATCATTATGATTAACAAACCATTGAATACTGACCATTGATCTTAAGTTTTACATCATGATATGATGATCCTCATTCAATTTTCTCAACTTTAAAATGTGTTTGTTAGATCAAGTTCTGACAGGCTCATGTGCTCTATTGGATCCTTGTACGCTTTTGGGATTTATTGTTTCAACTTTAAAATGCATCCATTGGATCTTTTTATTTGACCTCCCGTGTGTCATTATATCTTAAAATTTACATGAAATTTACCTCTAATTATCATTAAACATCTAGCTCTTAATCTCATTTTGCTACTTATTGAGTCTTTGGAACATATGCACTCCATCGATCTCATTAAACTAGCTCAGTCTTTAACACACCTTTATGTCATTAAACATTGAGCACTTGATCCCATTGATTTCACTTGTGCCATTAGATCTTCATTGCATGGTCACACACTCACCATTCAATCTTCTGATAAGCTTAAACTTTATCTCTGACAAGCTCCCATGAATGTGGTACTTGGCATTCTCACGTGCCTTTTGCACCTTTATTGTCAGTTCCTTCTATTTATACACTTGGCATCCTCATGTTAATCCTTGACTATTTTACTTTAAATCACTCCATAGATTTACTCTGCAAGCTTCATGATTGCGAAACTTATCACTAACACATTTACTCAGAGGTGCCTTTGATAATTTAACTTTGCTACGCTTGGTTGGATCTTCAACATACAATTAAGTGATAACCATTGATCAAGCTCAGACAAATCTTAAGTTTAAGACTTAAGAAATATAAAGTCTTAGAACATTTCTTGAGCTAGTAATTAGTAGGTCAAAGGGGCTAATTACACAATGATAATAAGGACTTAAGATATAAATTAACTGGTTCCTACCTATATCTAGTCAACATTAAAATAGAACATGCCTGTGAACTCAATGGCTTAAACCCTTAGGGTTTAATTGAGAAACCTTGTAATGTTTGAGAATAAAGATAAATCAATTTTGAGTTTATTTCTTCTCAACTGAACCTGTGGACCATATATTTAAGATGCTCTTGAAAAACACATAATAGATCTTCTATTAATTGCTCTTCAAGTGGTCCAAAAAAGGTCTCTATAAAAGCATGACAACTTTGCACTATGGAACTGTAAAACATGTTCTTTTCTCCATCAATCCTACATGATCCTCTATCATCAATGACATCCATAATGCCCCTTTTGACGTCATTGATAATCATATGGCCAACATGAGAAGATTATTTTATGTGATGCATTTGACCTCTTAAAAATTTAAACTCATGGGCTCAAGAGACAGTAGATGAAATCCATTATTGTGTTTATTTTCCCATCTAGATGCATTTATAAGAATGGTTCTTCAATTGGGTGAGTGAGTTAAGGGATGCATGTCCTAAGAACCAAATTTTGGTCCCAAAAGTGAGATTTGGTCACAAGATAAAATGTGTCACTATTTCTCCATCATCCCCCAAGTGGTAGATAATCCTATAGAGGACATTCAAAGGTCTTACCTGAACAACTATATGAGCTTATGGTTTAGGCATGTTCATAAAGACAGTTTAGAGGACTCTTCCATGTAACTATAAGAATTGACCATTAGTCTCTACACCTCATGGTTATCCTGAAGTGTCATGTATTTACGAGGATGGATCTTTAATTGGTTGAGTGAGTTAAGTGATGCGTGTCCTAATAACCAAATTTTGGTCCCTAAAGCAAGATTTGGATATAAGATAAAAAGTGTCATCATTTCTCTGTCATCTTGAGTGGCAGAGAATCCTCTAGAGGACATTCAGAAGTTGTGTCCCAACAACTATAGGAGATTATGATTTAAGTATGTCTATAAAGATGGTTTATAGGACTCATCCTTGTAACTGTAAGTCTCTATGCCTTGTGGTTCTCCTGTAGTGCCTGTGCATAGTTCATTCTATTTTAACTCGTATGAATGAGAAAATTCTCTTATGCGATGCATTTGACCTCTTGAAAATTTTGACTCATGAGCTCAAGAGAGTATAAAAAATCCATTATCATGTTTATATGCCCATCTAGATGCATTTGAAAGGATGAATCTTTGAATAGTTGAGTGTGTTAAGGGATGCTTGTCCTAATAGCCAAATTTTGGTCCTTAAAGCAAAATTTGGCTGTGAGAGAAAATGCGTTGTCATTTCTCTAACATCTTGAGTGGAAAAGAATCCTCTAAAGGACATTCATAGGTCTTGCTCAAATAAATGTAGGAGCTTACGATTCATCTCTATGCTTCACGGTTCTCCTGCAAACCCTATGCAAAGTTTGTTCCATTTTTTTCTTTAAGGACAAGAAGGGGCAGAGAAAATGTGACACTGTTTCTCCCTTATTTCATTTTTCCTCATAGGGATAATAAGATAATTTGAAGGGGGATGTATTTCTCTACCTAAAAATTTTGATTTTGAGGCCTAATAAATGGTATACAATGTCATTTGTGTTTATACACCCATATAGACACGTCCATGAAGTTAGTTGTTTGATTGGGCTAGTGAGTCAAGAGATACAAATCCTAATGATCAACATTTAGTCCTTAAAGAGATATTTGGCTATGAGAGAAATAATGTTTCCATTTCTTAATTTTATCAATCGATAGTGAATCCAACAAGGGGTGTTTAGATGACTCATCATTATAGTTATAGGAGTTGATGGTTCATCTTTACACCTCTAAGTTCTTCTGTAATTGTTGTGCAAAGTTTGATCTATTTTTATACTTTATGAATGAGAATATTCTCTCTTATTTTGTTTTTCCCCATAGGGATGAGAAGATTCTCTGAAGGGGAATGTGTCTAGTTGCCTACAATTTTCAATTTAAAGGCCTAAAAAATAGCAAACAAAGGTCATTTATGTTTTTTATATACCCATATGGATGCATTTGTAAGGTTAGTTGTTCGATTGGGCTTGCGAGTCAAGAGATATGAATCATACTAATCAATGTTTAGTCTTTAAAGAGATATTTGGCTACAAGAGAAAGTATGTTACCATTTATCCATCATCCTTAAAGTGAGATTTGGCTACAAAATAAAATGTGTGATCATTTCTCCATCATCTCGAGTGACAGTGAATCCTCTAAAGGACATTTAGAGGTCTTACTCAAAAAACTATAGGAGCTTACAGTTCAAGCATGTTGGCAAAGATGGTTATAGAACTCATCCATGCAACTATAAGATTTGATGATTAGTCTCTATTCCTCACAATTTTACTGTAGTGCCTATGCATAGTTCATTTCATTTTAACTAGAGAAGATTCTCTTATGTGATGCATTTAACCTCCTATAAATTTTGACTCACAAGCTCGAGAGACAGTAGATGAAATCCATTATTCTGTTTGTATGCCCATTTGGATGCCTTTACAAGGATATTTTTTCAATTGGGTGAGTGAGTTAAGGGTTGTACATCCTAATAGCCAAATTTTGGTCCCTAAAGCGAGATTTGGCTGTAAGAGAAAATATGTCATTATTTCTCTGTCATCTCGAGTGGTAGAGAATCCTAAAAAAGACATTCAAAGGTCTTGCCCAAATAACTACATGAGCTTACAGTTCACCTATATGCTTCATGATTCTCCTAAAAACCCTATGTAAAGTTCATTACATTATTTTCTTTAATGACAAGAAGTGATAGAGAAAACATGATACCATTTCTCCCTCATTTTATTTTTCCCTATAGGGATGAGAAGATTCTGTGAAGGGGGATGCATCTAGATACCTAAAAATTTTAATTTTGAGGTTTGAAAAATGGTGGATAAAGGTCATTTATGTTTTTATACACCTATCTAGATGCATCCACGAATTTGGTTGTTCGATTGGGTTAGCAAGTCAAGAGATACAAATCCTACTGATCAATGTTTAATCCTTAAAGAGATATTTGGTTGTAAGAGAAAGCATGTTGTCATTTATTTTTCATCCTCATCAGTAGTGAATCCAATAAAGGGAGCTTATATGACTCATCCATGTAGTTATAGGAACTGATGGTTTATCTTTACACCTATCAATTCTTGTGCAACCACTGTGCAAAATTCATTCTATTTTTCCACTATACAAACTAGAATATTCTCTCTTGTTTAATTTTTCCCTAGAGGGATGAGAATATTTTGTAAAGGGGGATGCATCTAGCTACCCATAACATTCAATTTCGAGGCCTGACAAATGGCAAACAAAGGTCATTTATGTGTTTATACACACATTTGGACATGTTCACGAAGTTAGTTGTTTTATTGGGCTAGTGAGTCAGGAGATACAAACCCTACTCATCAAAGTTTAGTCTATAAAGAGTCATTTGGCTATGAGAGAAAGCATGTTGCCAGTTCTTCATCATACTAATCGATAGTGAATCTAATAAAGGGTGCTCTGATGACTCATCCATGTTATTATAGGATTTAATGGTTTATCTTTACACCTCTCAATTCTTGTGCAACTATTATGATTATGCTAAGTTTATTCTATTTTTCTATTGTATGAATGAGAAGATTCTCTTATGCAATGCATTTTACCTCTTGCAAATTTCAACTCATGACTTGACATATAGTAAATGAAATCCATTTTTGTGTTTATATGCTCATTTAGATGCATTTTCTAGGATGGTTCTTCAATTGGGTGAGTGAGTTAAGGGATGCATGTCCTAATACCCAAATTTTAGACCCTAAATCAAGATTTGTTTGTGAGAGAAAATGTGTCAGCATTTTTCCATCATCCTGAGTGGTAGAGAATCCTCTAGTGGACATTCAGAGGTCTTACCTAAACAATTATAGGGGCTTATGGTTCAGGCATGTTTGTAAAGATGGTTCAAAGGACTCATCCATGCAATTATAAGAGTTGATAATTAGTCTCTATACCTCATGGTTCTCTTGAAGTGCATGTGCATAGTTCATTCTATTTTAACTCATATGAATGAGAAGATTCTCTTATGTGATGCATTTGACCTCCTGTAAATTTTGACTCATGGGCTTGAGAGATAGTAGACAAAATCCATTATTATGTTTATATGCCCATCTCAATACATTTACAAGGATGGTTCTTTGATTGGGTGAGTGTGTTAAGGGATGCATATATGAATAACCAAATTATGGTTCTTAAAGCAAGATTTGACTGTGAGAGAAAAAGTGTCACCATTTCTACATTGTCTCGAGTGGTAGAGAATCATATAGTGGATGTTCGTAGGTCTTACCTAAATAATTATAGGAGATTATAGTTCATATATATGCTTCATAGCTCTCTTTCAAACCCTACACAAAGTTTGTTCCATTTTTATCTTTAAGGACAAGAAGTGGTAGAGAAAATGTGACATTGTTTCTCCCTCACTTCGCTTTCTCCCATAGGGATGAAAAGATTCTCTAAAAGGGGATGCATCTGGCTACCTACAACTTTTGATTTTAAGGCCCAAAAAATAGCAAACAAAGGTCATTTATGTGTCTGTACACCCATTTAGATGCATCCTTGAAGTCAGTTGTTGGATTGGGCTAAAGAGTCAAGAGATGCGAATCCTAATGATCAATGTTTGGTCTTTAAAGAGAGATTTGGCTACAAGAGAAAGAATGTTGTCATTTATTTATCATCCTAATCAATAGTGAATCCAACAAGGGGTGATCAAATGACTCGCCCATGTGGTTATAAGAGCTAATATTTTATCTTTACACCTCTGAGTTCTTGTGCAATTATTATGCAAAGTTCATTCTATTTTTCCATTATATGACTGAGAAGATATCCCTCATTTCATTTTTCCCCATAGGGAAGAGAAGATTATTATGAAGGGGGATGCATCTAGCTACCTACAAATTTTGATCTTAAGGATAAATAAATGGTGTACAAAATACATTTATGTGTTTATACATCCATCTAGATGCGTCTATGAAGTTGGTTATTCAATTGGGATAGTGAGTCAAGAGATACGAATCCTACTGATCAAATTTTAGTCCTTAACATGAGATGTGGCTATTATAGAAACATGTTTCCATTTATTTATCATCCTGATTGGTAGTGAATCCAACAAGGGATACTCAAATGAATCATCTATACTGTTATAGGAGCTGACAGTTCATCTTTACACCTCTTGGTTATTATGCAATCATTGTGCAAAATTTGTTTTATTTTTTCATTGTATGAATGAGAAGATTCTCCCTCATTTCATTTTTCCCCATAGGGATAAGAAGATTATCTAAAGGGGTGCATGTGACTGCCAAAAAAAATTTAATTTTAAGGCTCGATAAATAGCATTAAAAATTCATTATATGTTTATACACCCATTTGGACATGTCTGCAAAGTTGGTTATTTCACTAGGCTAGTGAGTCAAGAGATACGAATCCTACTAATCAATGTTTAGTCCTTAAACAAAGATTTCACTATGAGAGAAAACCATGTTGCCATTTCTTCATCTCCATTATTGATAGTGAATCCAAGAAGGGGTGCTCAAATAACTTGTCCATGCAATTATAGGAATTGATGGTTCATCTTTACACTTCTCAGTTCTTTTACAACCGTTTTGCAAAGTTTATTCTATTTTTCCACTATACGAATGAAAAGACTCTCCCTCATTTCATTTTTCCCTATAGGGATGAGAATATTCTTTGAAGGGGGATGTGTTTGACTACTTGAAAATTTTGATTTTGAGGCCCAACAAATGGTAGACAAAGGTCATTTATGTGTTTATACACCCATATAGAAGCATCCATAAAGTCATTTATTTAATTGGGATAGTGAGTCCAATAAGTGGTGCTTAGATGACGCATTCATGCAGTTATAGGGGTTGATAGTTCATCTTAACACCTCTTAGTTCTTATGTAACCACTGTGCAAAGTTTATTCTATTTTTTTCTATATGAACGAGAAGATTATCTTATGCAATGCATTTGACCTTCTTCAAATTTTGACTCACAGGCTCGAGAGATAGTAGATAAATTCCATTGTTGTGTTTATATGCCTATATTGATATGTTTGCAAGGATGGTTCTTTGATTGGGTGAGTCAACTAAGGGATGTGTGTCCTAATAGCCAAAATTTGGTCCATGATGCAAGATTTGGTTGTGAGATAAAATGTGTCACCCTTTCTCTATCATCCCATGTGGTAGAGAATCTTCTAGAGGACGTTCAAAGGTCTTGACTGAATAACTATAGGAGATTATGGTTTAAGCATGTTCACAAAGACCTTTTAAAGGAATCATCCATGCAACTATAAGATTTGATAATTAGTCTTTATGCCTCATGATTCTCCTGTAGTGCCTACACATATTTCATTCTATTTTAACTCGTATGAATACAAGATTATCTTATGAAATGCATTTGACCTCTTATAAATTTTGACACATGGACTTGAGAGATAGTAGACAAAATCCATTATTGTGTTTATATGCCTATTCGAATGCATTTGTAAGGATGGTTCTTCAATTGGGTGAGTGAGTTAAGGGATGCGTGTCTTAACAGCCAAATTTTGGTCCCAAAAACAAGATTTAGCTACGAGAGAAAATGTTTCATCATTTATTTATCATCATGAGTGGAAGAGAATCCTCTTGAGGACATTTAGAGGTCTTGTCCAAACAATTGTAGGAGCTTACGGTTCATCTCTATACTTCACGGTTCTCCTACAAACCCTGCATAAAATTTGTTCCATTTTCTCTTTAAGGACAAGAATTGGTAGAGAAAATGTGACACCATTTATCCCTCATTTTATTTTTCCCCATAGGGATAGGAAGATTATTTAAAGGGGGATGTGACCAGCTGCCTACAAATTTTAATTTTGAGGCTTGATAAATGGTGAACAAAGGTCATTTATCTGGTTATACACTCATATGGATGCATTTGCAAAGTTGGTTGTTCAATTGGGTAAAGTGAGTCAAGAGATATGAATCCTACTGATCAATGTTTAGTCCTTAAAGAAATATTTGGCTGTGAGAGAAATCATGTTGCCATTTCTTCATCTTCTCGATCGGTAGTGAATCAAACAATGGGTGCTCAAATGACTTTTTGATGCAATTATAGGTGCTGATGGTTTGACTTTACACTTCTTTGTTCTTGTGTAACCACTGTGCAAAGTTCATTCTATTTTTCCACTATACAAACATGAAGATTATTCCTCATTTAATTTTTCCCCATAGGGATGAGAAAATACTTTGAAGGGGGATGTGAATGACTGCCTGCAACTTTCTATTATATGTCCCGATAAATGGCAAATGAAGGTCATTTATGTGTTTAGACACCCATTTGGATATGTCCATGAAGTTGATTGTTTGATTGGGCTAGCAAGTCAAGAGATATTAATCCTACTGATCAATGTTTAGTCCTTAAAGAGATATTTGGCTATGAGAGAAAGCATGTTTCCATTTCTTCATCATCATGATCGATAGTGAATCCAATAAGGGGTGCTCAGATGACTCATCCATGCAATTATAGGAGATAATAGTTCACCTTTACACCTCTTAATTTTTGTGCAACTACTATGTAAAGTACATTCTATTTTTTCCCTATATGAATTAGAATATTCTCTTATGCAATGAATTTGACCTCCTATAAATTTCAACTCACGGGTTTGAGAGATAGTAGACAAAATCCATTGTTGTGTTTATATGCCCATCTGGATGCATTTGCAAGGATTGTTCTTTGATTGGGTAAGTGAGTTAAGGGATGAGTGTCCTAATAGCCAAATTTTGGTCCCTAAAGTGAGATTTTGCTACAAGATAAAATGTGTCACCATTTCTCCATCATCTTGAGTGGTAGAGAATCTTATAGAGGACATTCAGAGGTCTTACTCAAACAACTATAGGAGCTTATGGTTCATCTTTATGCTTCACATTTCTCTTGTAAACTCTTCACAAAGTTCATTCCATTTTTATTCTTATGGACAAGAAGTGGTAGAAAAAACATGGCACTGTTTCTCCCTCATTTTATTTCCCCCCATAGGGATGATAAGATTCTCTGAAGGGGGATGCATCCAGCTACCTACAACTTTTGATTTTGAGGCCTGATAAATGGTAGAGAAATGTCATTTATGTGTTTATACATCTATCTGGATGCATCCACAAAGTTGATTATTCAATTAGACTAGTGAGTCAAGAGATACAAATTCTACTAATCAATGTTTAGTCCTTGAAGGAAGATTTGGCTGCGAGAGAAAGCATGTTGCCATTTCTTCATTTTCTTAATCAGTTGTGAATCTAATAAGGGGTATTCAGATGACTCATCCATGTAGTTATAGGAGTTGATGGTTTGTCTTTACACTTCTAGTTTCTTGTGCAATTGATGTTCAAAGTTCTTTCTATTTTTTTATTATACGAATGAGAAGATTCTCCCTTGTTTCATTTTTCCCCATAGTGATGAGAATATTATTTGAAGGGGGATACATTCAGCTGCCTATAACTATCAATTGTAAGGCTCAATAAATGGTAGACAAAGGTCATTTATGTGTTTATAAACCTATTTAGATGTGTCTACTAAGTCATTTATTTGATTGGGCTAGCGATTCAAGAGATACAAATCCTATTGATCAACATTTAGTCTTTAATAAGAAATTTGGATATGAGAGAAATCATATTGCCATTTCTGTGTCATCCCAATCGATAGTGAATCCAATAAGGGGTGGTCAAATGATTCATCCATGTAGTTATAAGAGCTCATGGTTTGCCTTTACACCTCTAAGTTCTTATGCAACCACTATGCAAAGTTTTTTCTCTTTTTATGCCATACAAATGAGAAGATTCTATTATGTGATGCATTTGACCTTCTAAAAATTTTGACTCATAGGCTTGAGAGATAGTAGACAAAATCCATTATTGTATTTATAGGCCCATCTGGATGTATTTTTGAGGATGGTTATTTGAATGGGTGAGCAAATTAAGGGATGATGTCCTAATAGCCAAATTTTTGTCCTTAAAATGAGATTTGGCTATGAGAGAAAATGTGTCGACATTTATCCATTGTCTCAAGTGATAGATAACCCTGTAGAGGATGTATAGGGGTATTACCCAAATAAATGTAATAGCTTATAGTTTGTCTCTACACTTCACGGTTCTCCTACAAACTTATACAAAGTTTGTTCCAATTTTCTCTTTAAGGATAAGAAGTGGCAGAGAAAACATGACACCATTTTTCCCTCATTTCATTTTTTCCCATAGGGATGAGAAGATTCTCTGAATTGGGATGCATTAGGATACATAAAAATTTTGACTCTAAGGCCCAAAAAATGGTAGATAAGGGTCATTTATGTGTTTATACCCCATCTAGATGCATCCAAAAAATTGGTTGTTTGATTAGGCTAACGAGCCAAGAGATATGAATCCTACTGATCAACATTTAATCTTTAAAGAGAGATTTGGCTGCAAGAAAAAAAAAGTTTCCATTTATTTGTCATCCCAATTGATAATGAATCCTAAAAGGGGTAATCATATGACTTATCCATGCAGTTATAAGAGATGACGATTCATTTTTACACCTCTCGATTCTTGTGTAACTATTGTGCAAAGTTTATTCTATTTTTTTGCTATACAAATGAGAAGATTCTCTTATGCGATGCATTTAACCCCCTATAAATTTTAACTCATGAGCTTAAGAGATAGTAGATTATATCCATTACTATGCTTATGTCCATCTAAATGCATTTTCAAGGATGGTTCTTCAATTGGGTGAGTGAGTTAAGGGATGTGTGTCCTAATAGCTAAATTTTGGTCCCTAAAGCAAGATTTGGCTATGAGAGAAAATGTTTCACTATTTCTCTATCATCCCAAGTGGTAGAGAATCATCTAGAGGATGTTTAAAGGTCTTGCTTGAATAACTTTAGGAGCTTACAGTTTGTCTCTATGCTTCACGGTTCTCTACCAAACCTTATGAAAAGCTCATTCTATTTTGCTCTTTAAGGACAATAAGTGGTAGATAAAACATGACATTGTTTCTCCCTCATTTCATTTTCCCCCATATGGATGAGAATATTATCTGAAGGGGGATGCATCTAGCTACTAGTAACTTTTGATTTTGAGGCCTGATAATTAGCAAACAAAGGTCATTTATGTGTTTATACACCCATTTGGATGAATTCACAAAGTCAGTTGTTTGATTGGGTTAGTGAGACAAGAGTTACAAATCCTATTGATCAATGTTTAGTCCTTAAAGAGAGATTTGGTTGTGAGAGAAAGCATGTTTCCATTTTCATCATCCTGATTGACATTGAATCCAACAAGGGTTGCTCATATGACTCGTCCATGCAATTATAGGTGTTGATGGTTTGACTTTACACCTCTCATTTCTTTTATAACCATTGTGAAAAGTTCATTATATTTTTTGATTGTATGAATGAGAAGATTCTCTTATGCAATGCATTGGACCTCCTACATATTTCAACTCACATGCTCGAGAGACAGTCGACAAAATCCATTTCTATATTTATATGCCCATCCAAATGTGTTTTCAAGGATGGTTTTTTGATTGGGTGAGTGAGTTAAGAGATGTGTGTCCTAATAGCTAAATTTTGGTCCTTAAAGTGAGATTTGGCTACGAGAGAAAATGTGTCACCATTTCTCCATCATCCTGAGTGGTAGATAATCCTCTAGATGACATTCATAGGTCTTGCCTGAACAACTAGAGGAGCTTATGGTTCAGGAATGTTCACAAAGATGGTTCAAAGGACTCCTCCATGCATTTTTAAGAGTTGAAAATTAGTCTCTATGCCTCACAGTTCTCTTGTAGTGTCTACACTAGTTCATTCTATTTTAACTCATATGAAGGAGAATATTCTCTTAATTGATGCATTTGACCTCCTAAAAATTTTGACTCATAAGATCAAGATATAGTAGATTAAATCCATTGCTATGTTTATATGCCTATTTGGATACATTTGCAAGGATGGTTCTTTGATTAGGTGAGTGAGTTAAGGGATGCGTGTCCTAATAGCCAAATTTTGGTCTCTAAAGTGAGATTTGTCTATGACAGGAAATGTGTCATCATTTTTTTGACATCCTAATGTGGTAGATAATCCTCTAAAAGACATTCAAAGGTCTTACCCAAACAACTATAAGAGTTTACGATTCATCTCTATGCTTCACAATTCTCTTGCAAACCCTGCACAAAGCTCATCCCATTTTTCTCTTTAAGGACAAGAAGTGGCAAAAAAAATGTGACACTATTTCTCCCTCATTTCATTTTTCCCCATATGGACAAAAAGATTCTTTGAAGGGGATGCATCTGGCTACCTGAATTTTTTGATTTTGAGGCTTGACAAATCATGGATAAAGGTCATTATTGTGTTTATACACCCATCTGGATGCATTCACAAAGTCAATGGTTTTATTGGGCTATCAAGTCAAGAGATATGAATCATACTAATCAATGTTTAGTCCTTAAAGAGAAATTTGGCTATGAGAGAAAGCATGTTGCCATTTCTTCATCATCCTGACTGGTAGTGAATCCAATAAAGGGTGCTCAAATGACTCATCCATGCAATTATAGGAGCTGATGGTTCATCTTTACACCTCTTGGTTCTTGTGCAACCACTATGGAAAGTTAATTCTATTTTTCCACTCTAAAAATGAGAAGATTTTCCCTCATTTCATTTTTCCCCACAAGGATGAGAATATTCTCTAAAGGGGGATGCATCTAGTTGCCTACAACTTTTAATTTTGAGGCCTAAAAACTGACAAACAAAGGTCATTTATGTGTTTATACACCCATCTAGATACATCCACAAAGTTGGTTATTTGATTGGGCTTGTGAGTCAAGGGATATGAATCCTATTGATCAACATTTAGTCTTTAAAGAGATATTTGGTTGTGAGAGAAAGCATTTTGCCATTTCTTTGTCATCTCAATCAAAAATGAATCCATCAAGGGGTGCTCAAATGACTCATCCATGCAGTTATAGGAGTTGACAGTTCATCTTTACACCTCTCAATTCTTGTGCAGCCACTATGTAAAGTTCATTATATTTTTCCACCGTATGAGCAAGAATATTCTATTATACATTGTATTTGACCTCCTATAAATTTTGACTCACAAGCTTGAGAGACAGTAGATGAAATCCATTTATATATTTATATGCCCATCAGAATAAGTTTGCAAGAATGGTTCTTTAATTGGGTGAGTGAGTTAAGGAATGCATGTCCTAATATCCAAATTTTGGTTTGTAAAGTGAAATTTGGTTGTGAGAGAAAATGTGTCACCATTTCTCTATGATCCTAAGTGGCAGAGAATCATCTAGATGATGTTTAGAGGTCTTTCTCAAATAATTGTAGGAGCTTACATTTCAAACATATTCATAAAGATAATTAAGAGGACTCATCTATACAACTATAAGAGTTGATGATTAGTATCTATGCTTCATAGTTCTCCTGTAGTGCCTGCACATAGTTTTTTATATTTTAACTCATATGAATGAGAATATTCTCTTATGGATTGCATTTGACCACCTACAAATTTTGACTCACGAGATCAAGAGATAGTAGACAAAATCCATTATTGTGTTTATATGCCCATTCAAATGTGTTTTCAAGGATGGCTATTCAATTGGGTGAGTGAGTTCAGTAATGTGTGTCCTAATGGCTAAATTTTGGTCCCTAAAGTGAGATTTGTCTATGAGATAAAATGTGTCACCATTTCTCCATCATCCCAAGTGGTAGAGAATCCTCTAGAGGATGTTCAGAGGTCTTAGCTGAATAACTGTAAGAGCTTATGATTTGTCTCTATGATTCATGGTTCTCCTACAAACCCTACGTAAAGTTCATTTCATTTTTATCTTTGAGGATAAGAAGTGGTAGAGAAAATGTGACACCATTTTTCAGTCATTTTATTTTTCCCCATATGGACAAAAAGATTCTCTGAAGGGGGATGTGTCAAACTACCTAAAACTTTTGATTCTTATACCCAAAAAATGGTGAACAAAGGTCATTTATGTGTTTATACACCCATCTAGATGCATCTAAGAAGTCAATTGTTTGATTGGGATAGTGACTCAAGAGATATAAATCCTATTGACCAATGTTTAGTCCTTAAAGAAGGATTTCGCTATGAAAGAAAGAATGTTGCCATTTCTTCATCATCTTGATTAGCAGTGAATCCAACAAGGGCTGATCAGATGACTCATCCATGCAATTATACAAGCTAATCATTCATCTTTACACCTGTCAGTTCTTGTACAACCATTGTGCAAAGTTTATTATTTTTTTCCACTGTAGGAATCAGAAGATTCTCCCTCATTTTGTTTTTCCCCATAGGTACAAGAAGATTATCTAAAGGGGGATGCATCTGGTTGCATGAAACATTCAATTATGAGGCCTGACAAATGGTAGACATAGGTCATTTATGTATTTATACACCCATCTGTAGGCTCCACAAAGTTGATTATTCGATTGGGATAGCAAGTCAAGATATAGGAATCCTATTGATCAATGTTTAGTCCTTAAAGAGAGATTTGGAAAAAATAAAAATCATGTTGTCATTTCTTCATCATCCTGATTGATAGTGAATCCAACAAGGGGTGATTAGATGAATCCTCCATCTAGCTATAGGAGCTAACGGTTCATTTTTACACCTGTCGGTTCTTGTACAAAAACTATAGAAAGTTCATTCTTTTTTTCCATTATACAAAGGATAAGATTCTCTTATGTGATGCATTTGACCTCCTACAAATTTTGACTCAAGGGCTTAAGATACAGTAGACAAAATCCATTATTGTGTTTATATTCCCATCTGAAAGCATTTACAATGATGGTTCTTTGATTGGGTGAGTTAAGGGATGCATGTCTTAATAGCCAAATTTTGGTTCCTAAAGCTAGATTTTCCTATGAGAGAAAATGTGTTTCCATTTCTAAAGGATGTTTAGATGTCTTATACAAACAACTATAGGAGCTTATGGATAATCTCCATGCTTCACAGTTCTCTTGCAAAGCCTATAAAAAGTTCATTCCATTTTTCTCTTTAAGGACAAGATGTGGAAAAGAAAACATGACACCATTTCTCCCTCATTTTGTTTGTCCACATAGGGATGAAAAATGGTGGACAAAGGTCATTTATGTGTTAATACACCTATTTGGACACATATTCAAAGTTGGTTGTTTATTTGGGCTAACAAGTCAAGAGATACGAATCTTACTAATCAATGTTTAGTCCTTAAAGAGATATTTGGTTGTGAAAGAAAGCATGTTTCCATTTATTCATCATCATGATCAGTACTGAATCCAATAATGGGTACTTAGATGACTTGTCCATGTAGTTATAGGAGATGGTGATTCATCTTTACACCTCTTAGTTCTTGTGCAACCGTTATGCAAAGTTTATTCTATTTTTTCACTATACAAATGAGAAGATATGAATCTTACTAATCAATGTTTATTCCTTAAATAAATATTTGTCTATGAGAGAAATCATGTTTCCATTTATTCATTGTCTTGATTGGCAGTGAATCTAATAAAAGGTGCTTAGATGACTCCTCCATGCAGTCGTAAGAGCTGACGGTTCATCTTTACACCTCTCAGTGCTTGTGTAACCACTATGAAAAGTGCATTCTATATTTTTTCTATACAAATGAGAATATTCTCTTATGTGATGCATTTGACTTCCTACAAATTTCAACTCACGGGCTCGAGAGACAGTAGACAAAATCCATTGTTGTGTTTATATGCCCATCCAAAGCAATTACAAGGATGTTTCTTTGATTGGGTGATTGATTTAAGGTATGCATGTCCTAATATCCATATTTTGGCCTCTCAAGTGAGATTTTGATGTAAGATAAAATGCGTTGTTATTTTTTCATCATCTTGAGTGGCAGAGAATCCTCTAGAGGATGTTCAAAGGTCTTACTCGAACAACTGTAGGAGATTATGATTCAAGCATGTTCACAAAGATGGCTCAAAGGATTCATTTATGCAACTATAAGAGTTAACAATTAGTCTCTATGCCTCACATTTCTCCTGCAGTGCATGTGCATAGTTCATTCCATTTTAACTCAGACAAATGAGAAGATTCTCTTATGTGATGCTCTGATACCAATTGTTAGCACAAGATATACGAAGAGGGGAGGTGAATCAGTATATCATATACCTTATAAATATTTTACTTAATCAAACTCCACTTAACCATACATTCAAGATATGTAATAAAACTGAAACAATAACATGCACCACACGAGAGAGAGAGAGAGAGAGAGAGAGAGAGAGAGAGAGAGAGAGAGAGAGAGAGAGAGAGAGAGAGAGAGACCAAATTTTTATGTGGAAACCCAAAGTGGAAAACAATATAGAGAATAATCTCAAGTATATGAATGACCACCAACTCAAATTATAAATTTTGTAAGCACCAACTTGCAAGAGCACCAACCCCTTTGTCGAGAACCAACCCCTTGCAAAGATTTGTGAGTACCAACCAATAAGAGCACCAACCCCTCTTGTGTATAAAACACAACTACCTCTCAATGTTTCTTTCTTAACAAATGATATAACTCTACAATATCTCTTTTTATTTTCTCCTCTTTTATTATATAAAATAATTACAAACCATGCACTTTCTTTCATATAATAAATGATTTCTCAAGCATTTATTTATAACTTTCCAAATGACCTTTGGCATTCACCCTTTATGACCCTTCACTCCTCATGGAAAATGGTGCCAAAATTTCATGACCTTTCGAATCCTTTCATTTGAAAAGTCACATGGTGACCCTTCATAAGCAAATGTGTCATTTTCCCTTTTGTTTTTATCTTGGTGACCTTTTGAATTCCTTAAGATGACTCTTTATGCAAAAAATGCACCCTTCCTCTTTTGTCTTCACTTGGTGACCCTTCAAATTCCTCAAGGTGACCCTTCATGGTAAAATGCATCATTTCCCTCTTTTGCCTTTTGCTCGTGACTCTTTGACTTCCTCATGGGCCCTTTTTTTGACTTTATGCAACCA